>JAWWMO010000138.1:67484847-67531635 GCA_035047845.1 Dendrocincla fuliginosa | reverse complement strand
AGAGGAGGAAGAGGAGGAAGAGGAGGAAGAGGAGGAAGAGGAGGAAGAGGAGGAAGAGGAGGAAGAGGAGGAAGAGGTGGAAGAGGTGGTGGAGGAGGAAGAGGTGGTGGAGGAGGACGAGGAGGAGAAGGAGAAGAAAGAAGAAAAGAAAGAAGAAAGAAGGAATAAGAGAGAAGAAACCCATTGTTTTGGCAGAATTTATTGCTAGGCAGTGGAATACTGGCTTCTGTTCTTGGGCTGTTGAAATGCCCATGAAAACTCTGAGGGTCTTTTAAAACATACCGTAGCCCACATGAAATGGAAAGCATGATGCTGCAGAAATAGAACACAAAATCTTATTATCCTTGATGTAACTAGTTTATTACATAAATTCTGCACTCCTGATCTGGTATTCCACACTTGCCATGTGAGATCAGAGCGCACACAGAAAGTGAGATGGCTTGTTTCTAAATAATTGTGACAACGAAGCAGTTCAATACTCAGATCTTCACTTGCTACCAGGAATTTTGATTACACTTCCCTTTCTCTGCCTTTCTTTTTCTTCCTGTTTTCAAGGCAACAGATAAAAAGATGTCTCAAGGCCATCTGCTGAATTAGATTTGAGATTACATTATAAGTAGATAGACACAGTACCAGTAAATTAAATTAATTTTGAAATAGGTAAAAAGAAAACATGTTCACAGTCCCGTTACTGAAATCATATTCCAGAAGCGTGCTAGTTTGTGCTATCATTTTTCCCAAAAATTCATCTGAATTTTGCTATCGGCAGATCAAGAGCTGATATTCCAACTTTAACACCAATTCTAATCTATTTTTTTATTTAAAGCCATACACAAAATGTGTTTTTAAACACTGCTGCTCAATTTACACCCTGGCTATTACTGTTTCGTCTGGCTGTTTCAGTTCTACTCATTATTCCTCCAGAGTCCCTAAATGCACAGGGCAAATCCCCCAAGTTTTGGATTTAGACAGCAAATTCAATTTTGGTGACTCTAAGCAAACTTTGAAGCTCTGCTGGAGCCAGTCAGTAGGAACTGCAGCTCGTACTCTGTAGAGGCTTAGTCTTGATTTTGCAAAGAGCTTTTGTGTAATCAGTCAATTAGAGCTGTGACCAGTGATCCATATCAGCAACTGATAGGGAGAGCAGGGTTGGTATGCTTGGAATACAGGTTTCAGCCTTTCTGGTTAGGTAGCAGTTCTCAAACAGCACCAATATGGAAGATGGTATGCTGACTTCTTCAATTTCTTGATTATAAACACCTATAGTCAACTCTATATTAATTATAGAAATTCTTCACATTGTTTCTTTTAATATTTCCACCTATGCTTGCACCATTAAGAAATCCCTCCCCAATAGTTTTCTTCAACATCTGGAGATGTAAATAAATGCACTGGTACAACTAGAGTCAGTTAATAACAACAAAATCTTTCCACTACAACTCCAAGTGTATTTGTTTAAACTCTGAAATGGTGTAGTTAGATTGTTTTATCTCTTGGTAGAAGCCTAATTTTTAAAGGAATATTAAGCCACAGTAAATTTTAGTGTAAGTGGGCACTTATTTAAAAGCCACATATTTAACAAGACACTTTAATAGCTGCAGTTCTAAAAGAAAAAAATAATAGGGGAAAAAACTTCAGAGGTTAGCATTATTTTATAATTTCCCCTTTCAATGACCCCCTTAGATCATGTTTGCTGAGATCTTTGATGGCATAAAACACACGATTACTGACAATTGTGTCAGTAAGAGGTTGCATTCGAATACATTCTCCAGTACTCACAATGCCATTAATAGCTTTATTTGCAGTGCGTAGTGACTGCCATTGCCTTTAAATACTCAAATGTGCTGAAAGTCAATTTCAGTTAGTTTGAATTAAATACTACTAATTCACCTCTGAGTGTAGTTTTGTGTTCTCATGAAGTTACTGATGGAGGAGCCATCACAGCCTGAGCAGTTGTGAGTGTGCCATGGGGAGCTACGGGCAGGGCTAAAGGAACTTCTACCTTGGATGAATCCCTTACAGTAAGAACAGGAAGGAGAGCAGCATGGGCACAAAGCAGCTGGCCCTATTTGGTCTGAGATTCGGGGTTGTTACTGAATTTTCCCATAAACAGAGGGCCTTGGGCACAGGGATGCTCAGGAGGATGCCTCACTGCTACCCACAGAGACCTGAGGGGGCAGGTCACAGAGATGGGGTAAGGGTCTGACTGGGCTGCTCCCTGTCCTGGCATGGGGGAGACAAATCCTTAATGGAAGTGGCTGTCCAAAAAGAAAAAGGCACCAGGAGGAGCAAGGAGGGGAACAAGCCTAAAACTCAGATGTCTGGAGAAGCCAAATTGGTGACTGAGGCAGAAACTCTTTGGGAGCTGGAGAAGGGAAATTCCAGGGGCTCTGCCACTGGGGTTATTTTTGCCATTTTAGCTGACTACATCAACTGTGTTCCAAGAAGAAAATTGGCTCTCAGGTGTCCCCCTGAGAACCAGCTCCTGTCACCTCATCCAGCTCCCCACTCCACTGCCAGACAATAACCATCAGAGCAGCACCCACCTTAGCACAAAGGCACCCCTGGGAAGGATGCACACAGGCCTGCAGTGTCCTCCTGTTCTTTCCCATGGCAATACGTGCTACTGAACAAGTTCTGCATCACCTTAGGAGGCAGCTGTGTCACAGGTCTGCTCTGGCCCTCTGATAACCAGTGTCACATCAGCCTGCTTTGCACCACAGCTGGCTTCTGCATAGGTGCCCTTGGGCACTTGGACCACTTTGGCATTTTAAGGGAAAACACACTTAAGCACCCCAACCCAAAATGAAGGTGGTTTAAGCAGCTGGACTCTGCCTGGGAGAATGACATTCAGACCACACACAAGCCTGTGGGACATACTTTATTTGGGTATGTAGCTCATCCCTTCTTCAGACCATGGGTACTTGTGCAGAAGCCAAGTACCTTCGTGAGCCAAATCAGATGGGGTTCACCACTGCTTCTTCAAAGACTGGAAAGAAAGAGAAAGAGAGAGAGAGAAGACTAACTTTTAAAAGCATTGCTGCAGGAGAGAAGGGTGCTGGTTTTCCATTGCTATCTCTCTTCTAAAAGTGTGACAGAAAGCAACCTGGCAGTGAGGACCAGAAGTAGCACTTTTATCCATGGGATATCGTTGATGTTGTTTACTCATATCTAGGCACCTGGTTTGACTTTGGTGGGAAGGCTGTGGGCATGCAAGGACACTTGCCCTGGACTCACATCCGTCAACCCCTGTTCTCCTGGGGTGTGATGGATCTCAAGTATTTGAACCCTGTGACTTGGTTCTGGTCAAGGGACCTGACCCACTGAGGCTTAAGCAGAAAAATTGCACCCTCCTGTGGCAATGGTTTAAAAAAGGAAAATAGCTGGGACTAAATTAAGAGCAGGGTCTAATCCTATCAGCATGTGTTACCCCTGTGTGCACCCACTAAAGGAGGTTTCACGAGGGATGAAGGTGCCCCTCTGCTTATGCAGAAACATTGGCACTTGAGTGCTGGGGCGATGTAGGGAGTGCACCAAGGCGGAGCTCTTGGCAAAACCCCTCCAAGGTCAGGCAGCGAGGCCTGCAGCGAGCTTGGAGGCAACTGTTCAGCTGCACGGAGCCACTCTGGATCCCAAAGTCCACATCCGGACAGCTTTGAGAGCCTACATCCTTTTTTTGGACTTGGCTCTTTGTCAAAACCATAGGGTACGGTGCCTACATGGACTTCAAAGGAAGGACACCAAATGTGAATTGGCCCAGGCAGTTATGACCATTTATTGCTAACATCTTTCTCAGATACTGCTGCCAAGGGTTAAAATGTTTACATGCCCCCTGATTTTAAATGGACTGGGTTGCATGTCAAATGCCAACGAGAGGGACAGCTGGAGTATCTAAACCAAGAGCTTTGATCTTGGTATCTGTAAAAAAGAGGTCATTTGGTCTCCCCAGGAAGCACAGACATTTAGAAGGTCCCTGTACAACTCCAGCAAGTATTTTATTAACAACAATTTCTATTCACATTTAGGTAGGTTGTATTACTACTTACTAAATGCATCTTGTATATACATGGATATGCATGTATATGTATGAATATCTGCATTTTTGTGTGTGTGTGTATATATATACAAACACACATTGTCATATACACGAATTTGTGAGCTTGTGTGATTGTCAGTGTGCTTTCTAATGTCCAGCATTTGTATGCAGACATACTAATCCATCAAACTTACTTTCAAACAAATGACAAGGTTGTAAACAGTATTTAAGTGAGTGTTTACAGCAATAACCTGAAAAATTTGTCCGTATGCGAATCTTTGAGTAACCTTGCAATTGTTGTAAGGGTATGTGGCATTTTCAAGAAGATGCAGGCATGAAACACAGACTTCATTGTGCTGTAATCACGTCTGACATTGATTCAGAAGAGAGGAATTCTAAAATACAGTATTGCGCAGGGGAAATATTTTTATTCTTTAGCGGAGGATTTTGTGGTTCGTTCACAATGCAATTAAAATAGCCACCAGATGTTTATGACTTCAGGCAGCAGTTAACTTTGGTGTCCCTGATCACTGTTCTTTGTTTCTTTGTCAGAATAAATAAGTATTTTTCTGTGCTGGAGGAAAAAAAACCCTTAATTTTTAAACATACTGGGGGGTGGTGGTATGTCTTTCCATTTGGCAGTGCTCATGTGGTTCTGTGACAGGCTTCTAAGAAATTATAATCTTGAAGTTAAAATAAAATCTCTCCCCGGGATGAAATAAACATATTTATTTAAATGTGAGATGAAATGTACAGTAACTGGTCATTAAACTGATTTGTGAGAAGCAGTGTTACAAAAGGCTGTGGCTTTTCCAGGGCATCTAATAAACATAGAAAGATATTCTTTTTTCCCATTGAATAATAGGATTATTAGTATGCAATTTATTTTTAAAGACACATTTAAAGAAAGCCTGCTGTGCTCCTATTCTGGTAATTTTCCTTAGAGTCTGTTATTCTTACTTGTTTCGGGGCTATTAATTTAAAGGCGACATTATATTCAAATTATCTTTGATTACCAGGCTCAATAAGTGATCACAGTTTGTGCTCCATCACCCAAAATAAAGTTAATGAATTTAGTTGCACACTAACACTTTGAGAAATAAATTATCGGAGCTCTGCGAAACAGATTTTTTTCTTTTAAAAAAAAAGGTGCAAAAAGTTATAGTGAGTTGCACAGAATTTTACCTAAAGAAGTAGAAGAGCTCAAGGGTGGGGTAAAAAAAGCCCTGAGGTGTCCTAACTTTAAAATGCTCTATTTCAGCTACTCGGTCATGTCTGAGATGGTGTGTTGTAGTTTATAAAATTATGATATATCTCAGACAATGTGGAAAAAGATAAGAGAAATTTGTATACATGGGTATATGTCAGTTTTAAATAGTTAAATGACAGTATGATCTTCAGAAGAAAAATCCTGGCATTATAAAAACAAAACACATGGTGGAAAGAAAAGAAGATATAATGAGAAAATAGTTAATTTTGGGTGTGTTGATAAGGTTTTTGAAGACCTGTGTGGATGCAGAGAAACTGGCAATTTCTCGCCTAAACCTGGTGCCGTGGATCTGTGTTAACGGGGACTCCTCCAAGCATTTCCAAAACAAATAAACGAAAGGATTTGCATATGCTTGGCTCTGCTGAGCCCCGATTACTCAAAGATTTGATGTTCAGTCCATCGGGGCATCCAGACCTGGTCCCCAGAGCACGGAGCCACCCAGATTACTTCTCCTCTTGGAAAAAGAAACTTAAAAAATTGCAGTCGGCTCGTCCTGGCCATCGTGCACAAACACATCAGTTACTCTTTGGGGTCAGAAGGGAGGTGAAGTGCTTGGATCCCCCCCAAAACGCTCTCCACGCTTCCCCAGGCGGTTGTCAAAGCCTGAAAGCTGCTGCAAAGCATTTCAGCTGGGACAAACAGGCATTTTTCTCCCCACTGAAAGGCTGCTGCTCTCCGTGTTCCCGTCTATCTGTGTTTCCCGCTGCATTTGCTAGTGCCAGGAGCCAGCTCTGCTCACCAGCTCCAGCCCCACAGGCTCCCGAGCGCGGGGACACCGCGGCAAAACCCGCACACCGACAGATGATGGGGTATCAAAGGCTCTGACAGCACCCAAAGCCACACTGAGCACTAACTCCTCCCTGTCTCTATTATGGCAGTCACTCAGATTGAGGCAGAAAGGGGTTTTTCCCCGATTTAAATTAAAGCACACTGCGGTTTTAGGATATGCAAGTCACAGGGTGCTTGTGCTGGGTTTGCTGGTGTTGTTGTTCCAGCAAATTTACAGTTCATCCCTCCTAAAACACTGTAAGTGGGAGCAGAAAGGATTGCAACGGGACAAATAGTTAATAACCCAACAACCAGGAGACTGTAATTTTGTAGAACACTAATGAGTCACATTTACTCAAATCAGGGCATGACTCCAAAATCGAGACCAGCAGGTCAAGAGCAAGTCACCCTTGCGTCTCGCAGCGGGCTGTCCGGGGTAATGGAAAGGCTTATTTTGCTGTGTCTCTAATCCTGGAAACTCAGTTTAAACCTTGAATGAGCCACAATACTCCCGAGCATGCAGGTCTTCAACAGTATTATTTACAAAAAATTGAGTTTATTTTTTTAACCAGCTTTTTATGGCTTAATAATGCTTTTTGGTAATAGGTTGCAGGTGTAGAAATGTATCACAACACAAATTCCTGCCCCAAACTGCTTTTCAGCCTAACGTGTACAAACTTCTGTTGTACACACAGTTCTCCCTCAGCCAACAACCAAAATCTGTGATGTTTTATTTTTAACCTGTGATAGGTGTTAGCTAGTGTCTAAAATCAGTGCAATCAGTTTAGCAGCATCTTCCAGTCTGTGCTGTGGAACTGTCCCATTATTGTCACAATGTCTTTTTCTTGCTTAAACATTCAATGTATGTATCCATACTCCATAGCTAGGAAGGAGTGCAATAGTTCTCTTATTGCAGTTGTGATTAATTTCCAGCATGAATTTTTGTGATCAAGAGAGAAATATGTGACTTGATTCAAAGCTAGTATTTGCCTCTAATTTCACAGCTTGTTATCTCACCTGTGCTCCAAAGAGTTTCTAACTGTTTTATTATGAGAAGTTAAATTGTGACACCTGATTTCACAGCCCAAGCTTGTTCACTACTTGCTATGTTTTATCATGTCCTTCCTTCTCTCTGACCCCTTCTTGCACATGCTTTTCAGCATCACTTCAGACTTAGGGTCTGGGTCTTGCACTTACCCACTCAGACATTCCCACTGGGTCAATGGGACTACTCAGATGTGAAAAGCAACTCAAGTACTTGGGCATGTGGAGAGCAGGATGTGAAGCAGCAGTGATTCCAGAGCAAACCAACCAAGCAGGCTCTAGGAAAGCTTTTCTGAGCCGCAATGATTTCAACGTGCTAAAATTTACAAAATGCAAGGCAGATGTGTGCCGATTGGGAAATCATGTTGGCTACGAGATAAGAAAGCTACGATAACTTCTGACCCTCCTTTTGATGTTCTCCATGCAAAACTGCACCACTAAAGGGTCCCCTAATGCAAACCAATAAATAAGCAGGGAGGCAGAATGCAATTAGGCAGCACTCAGCAATGGTTCGAAAAAAAGCCTGTTTTCAGCCCGCTGGAAGCTGAAGCAAGGCTGTTTGTGTAACACCCTCCCTGTTGCCCAGAAACAGCACATGAGACTACTGAGTGTCTGCAGAAACTCAGATTTGGTTTGTTTGACTTGGATATGCAGGAAAACTGACTTTTACATGTTACTTCTGCTTTGAGTCAGTGCTTACCCTTGTACTTTTACAAGCCTTGCCTGGAAATGGGATGTTAATTGTTGCTAATGTGTCTGTCCACCTGAGTAAGCTCTGCAGGGCTGAACTCACTGAACATAATTCCTCCACAATGTCACAAGAGTCCACCCCGCTGACCCTGGTGTCTCTTGCTTTTAAGAGCAATGGCACCAAATCTGCTCCTTCAGACCTCAGAGGTTTCTTTTCAACCCAGGACAGCAGCCAATTTCTGTTCCTCTCTCAGTGCCAGTCCCATGGGGTTTCTGGAGTGGAGTAATGCCAAAGTTCAGTCTTTTCGACATCTATGGCACAGGGGGAGGACACTGGTGGGTACAGGGCTTTGGGGTACTGAATAGGGAAAGGAGAGTTTGTATGCTGAGCGGGAGCTCTCTATACCTCTGTAGCTTAATCTGTGGTGTAGCTGTGAGTAAAGGTGCACTGAGCTGCATTATCCCGATGGCCTTTTATTTTGTGCATTGGCAACTTCTGTCCCATTTGCTCCAGTGAAATGTTCACTCACCTCCCATCTCCTACAGTATCTTAGGACTACTTGTAAAGGCATTTCTTTGCAATCCATCAGCCCTGCTCACCTGTGGCAGAGGTTTCATAGTAGCTCCCTATGGGGCTCACAGGTAAATAAATAGAAAGAACAATCCGCCTCTTTGAGCTAGAAAGAAGGCAAAGTTTGAGCCGTTTGACAGATAGGAAAGCTTTGTATTTTCCTTTTGTGCGTGATACCTGCCCGAACACAGGTTCTGGCATTATACACATGGAAAAATAACAACTTTGGGCCCCAAGTTTTGGTGTCATAGCTGATTATCACATAGCCTGTAGCTCACCACACTTCTTGTGCAAACTACAATTCCAAATTAATACACATGGCATTATTCCCCAAATGACTCCAGCTGGCTATCTGAAGTCACTACATGGCTGTATTATGCTATGAGTTTCTTAATTTCATCCTCCACAAGAAAGAGCCAAGTAACGGGTGGGTTTTTCACCCAGCAGTAAATGTCACTGGGGCTTGTCTGATTCAGTCCAAGAGGGGCAAATGAGCTCAGAAAGGCTAACGAGCACAGAGACAAGAGCCCTCCTGGAAAATCCTCCTGCATGCAAGCAGCTGCTCAGCCAGGGGGGCATTGGCTCCAGAGATCAAAGCTGGCAGGGCATCCCATGAGAAGGAAAAGGATTCAGCCAACCACCCTTCTGGTCATCAGCCTCTGCAGAGGACCCCTGCCCATCCCACCTGTGCCCTGGGAAACAATTCAGCTGGACAATGTTGCATTCCACAGCCAGAGATATTATTTTAGCGTTGTTCTAGATAAAATTTTTCACTCTGGGCACAGTGTCCTTATGTGCATTTGTTTCCAAACTCATTTCTGCAAGATATCCAAGTTTTTCTGGTGATAGTCAGGTCTGCCCATGCTTGGGCTCATGGAGCCTCATGTTCCCAGGTGCAACATCTTCGTCTCACTGGTAGAGCAGGTACTTCAGCTCAGTCATCCTTCAGAGCTGGAGACTGATGTGTGTTTCCACTGACCCTCTGTATCACCTCCACTGTGCTGCTGCCTCCTTTTGGGATGGGATTTATCTTCTTATTCTGTAGGCTTTTCCAGGCTGAATTAGTCCTCAGCCCTGTCAGATGCCAGGACCCCCTCCCAGGCTAAGGTTGTTTGCAGCCTGTCATTGCATTTCGGCTGGGACTGGGACGTGCTGACCTTTTTGGCAACCTCCAAACAGTCCTCAAATTTAAAAAAAAAAAATTAAGCAGAGGGGGAAAAAAATCCAAACCCTCATGATTTACACTAAAGAAAGATGATATTGCGTGTTATTGACCCTCCAGTTGAAATCACCTGGTTTATTGCTGTTTCCGCAGGTAACTGCTGCTCAGGATTGGTTTGCTCATTGCCCAGAAATGGTGACTTGAGACACAGACAGGCTCATTGTCACTTGGGCTCTTTTCAGTTCATTTGACATGGTCTTGGCAAAATAAAAAGACAGTTGAAAGGCACTTCTATCTCCTGTCACTGCTGCTATTAAAGGAGACGTTCTGTACAGAGTCCAGCCCACATTTTAAAGCTTTTAAAATATTCTTTGTCATTACAGTGCTACTGTTTGGTTCAAAGCAAATTCAGCTGAAGTGGGATTTAAGATTCTAATAGACAAAAGTCCCATTTTATATAGAAAACACAGTGGAGTTGAAAAATTAATATCACTTTTATAAAACAGTACAGTTTTCATAGAGAAAGAATGTATACTTACTTGCAAATCAGAGTTGCAGTGGTGGTAACTTCTGTTATTACTCGCATTGAAATTAATATTTGCCGCCTAAATAATTCCTACTTAAAATTGCAGCTCAAATGCCTGAACATTTTTTTTTTAATTCTGATCAAGATTATTCTTGATATTAACGTCAAAAGAATAGATCTTTTGAATCTTGGATAGCAAAGACAGTTTTCCAGGAAAAAAAATGAGAACTATTATGATATGTGTTTATGGTTAGATTTTATTCCTGTAGTACTGACGAGTCTATTTCTTTTGTCTTCATTGGGACTAAAATCTAAAAACAACCCTAAAAGTTACATCTGTTCCTGTGGATGGAAATCTTTCCTCCACAGAGATTTTGTAGATCAGACTGGAATTCTTTTCAACTTAAATTCATTTAACTGTCTTGTAATTAGGGAGAAGTTTCTCAAATATGCTTTTTAATGACACAGAGATGTTGCATATTTTGTATTTACATTTATATTTATTTAGATTTCTATGTATTTAAATATGTAAAATATAAAAGTAATCTTTGGAACAAGCAATGTAAAAATGGTCACAGTAAAGGTTCACATGTTGAACTGTCGAATAATTGTCGAGTAATTGTTTTGTGCCTTAATTCCATGCTAATGTTATTCCTGTGGAAGATAAAAATGTCATTATTCTTATAAAAGGTGAGCCTGGTCTAGGTTAATAAAAGCTGCATGGAAGTCACAAAATTACAACCTGATAAAGGACAGTTTTATGTTCACATGACTTTTAATAAACAGGAAAAAATTTAAAAGACATCCAATTTTTATGCAGTCTGTTAATCACCTGAAATGTGGCATTGCCAACTGTAGAGCTTATTCTGACATTAATAGCTAACAATATTATGTATAACATACGCAGTACTATACTATGTCAAAAATATAATTAAAAATAAGTAATATGGAACAACTAGCTGAAAATTATTTTTGTATATTTGTTTCGATAATTTTAAGATCATATTTTTGATCTATTATGTTTATGCTTATAATATAATATTATATTGATTAATATTATTATAAAACATATAGTATTTATATGTATTATATATAATCTAATGTAAGTACATAATAGCATTTAATTTACATATTATTTAAAAATATTTTTCCATATTCAATAATTATATTTTTAATATCATTTTAACTTTTTTATAATTAATGTCCAATATTAAGGACTAGGTTAATTTTTTAACGGCCTATGCTTACTATAAGCTTCTTTGTCTAGGTCATAAAGCATTAATATTTTTATCCATAAAATTCTATAATTCTAGAAAGAAACTTTTCTTTATATTGTGACATAATGTTACCTCTACTGAATGTATGTGTTGTACTGTATGGGCTGGCATAGTCTGATTGTGTGCAATGTGGATGTTTCTTGGAATTTGCTTATAAGAAAAATACATTTCACATAGCTATAGCTTTTTCAGAATTTTTTTTTTATTACATTTATTATGAGTTATTTCCACATTATGGAAAAATACACACACACACTTTTCTATTCTTTCATACTGACGCAGACAAAGGAAATTTTAACAGAAGCCAAAATAAATCAGGAAAGGTTAATTTAAAAATGAAGAGGACTAAGCTATATCTGTTTTCTTTTACATTCTTTATGTAACTTAAAAAAAAAAGAAGCTGTTTTAAAAATTGTGATAAATGGTGTTTCTACCCCTGGAAAAATGAAAACAATTATTCACAGAGCTCATCTGATTTTTTCTCTATTATTTTCTTTTCAAATTTTTGTGCAGAACTTCATCAATAAATTCAATAACATCAGAAGTTTTCCCTTCTGAAAAAGGAAATTTATCCTTCATTCTTAGTACATTATTTAATATCCATTGGCTTCTGTCCCTCCATTCTAAGGGGATTCATAAGTTCAGTATGTCCAGCTATTAATAAGGATTGAAAATGCTCTGGCTCATCTTTGGTGGATCCAAAGGCCAGTGGTCACCTTAGAACAAAAATCCTAAAAATTAAAACTTTCAGTAGAAACAAACATCAAAGCTTGTGATTAAATAACGGCTTTGGGTCTATGGAGGAAAAGAAATAGTGACTTTGTCCTTCTTTTTTGAGGTCACTTGCAATCGTGACCACGTTCACGTTTTATTCCCGTTCCCAGCACTCTGGACCACTCTGCCTGGATTTTATTCGATGCCATTTTAAGCTTTACCAGTGCAAGGTGAATATCAATGTAAATAAAATCAAGGGCAAAAGCATGGGGCAGTGACATGTCCGCAAAACAAAAAATAAGGCTCTACAACAGCTGTGTGGTATCAGTTTTGCTCGATGCTGCAAAGACCTGGGGCATTACGCAAGCTGACAAGAAAAGATTTGATGCATTTGATAGCAGGTGTTTAGGAGGGATCAGTAATGTCAAGTGGCATCACTATGTTGGGAACATCAAGTTTCAGGACAGAATGAGAAAGGAGAAGATTGTGGACTTCCTAACAAGGCAGTGACTTCAATGGTCCAACCACTTTGTGGGCAAGGAGTGAAGCTAGATGGTAGGAGAAGGTCTTGTGAGCTGGGTTTGCTTCTCCTGGCTTCCCAGTCTATCCTGAGACTCATCAAAAGGTTGGGGAAGACAGTAGAAATCTCTTCTAGATTTTGACTTAACCTGTCTGACAAGGATGGAAAAGCCTTGAGGCAAGGGCTGTTGTTTTACTTCTCCAGGGTGAAGGATGTGGTCAGTACCCACTGACCCAAAGGGAGAGGCAAGGAGGGAAAGGCATGATTAGGAAAATGAAAATAAGAGACATCTTTTTGCAAGACACCGCTCTCCAGCAGGAATATTCACATGAATCAAGAATTTCCAAACCAGGCCTCTAGGGTTTTATAATGTAAACTTAGACCATGCAGACAAAATGGGGTTTAACAGACTCTGAAGAGCCAAAATCTATAGCAGTAGGATCAGTCAGTTCCAATATACTCTCATAGATGCAAGAGCATAAAGGTCCTCTGTTGTTCATGTTTTCTCTCAGAAACTGCCTTTCTGTGTGTAGCTGAAGAGCATCTCTCAGTGAAACATAGCCCAAAGAAGATAACTTAAAACAGATGGGAGCAAGAAATACTAAAGCCAGGCCATATGGCTAGAGTGGACCTGTTTGAAGCAAGTGCAGCCAACTGGGTTATGATGTAGTAATGTGTGAAAGAGGTTGCACTATTGTATGGACTATCTGTAAGTGGAATATTTTCATGATTGAATCAAGAAAAGGAAATGTACTCTATCCAAATGTTAATAAGAACCATACTTCAAAAATATTCATGTTGAGTTCCTGTATCAAATAATGTGAAAAATAGCTCACTGTCCAAACTAGGATCTTACCTTTTTCTTATTTATTTTTAGAACTCTTACTGAGGTTTTAAATAGTCTCCTTAAATCTGCAGCTGGTGAAGTTTAATTTTTTTTTTCATTTACAATGTTTTTAAGCTTCAGAAAAAAGTAGGTAGTAACTACAATGAGCCATTAAGGTAAAACAATCAGATCTCTGTTAGAGGTAGTCATTTATCTCTGCTTTTGACCTAGAATGTTTTGCTTTAGTTTTCCATGAACAGTTTAGGATAGCCTTCCAAAAACAGACGCAACTAAAATATAATACTTCGAGTGGTAAAAATGTTATTTCTCTGCAATTTTCTATGCTGCACTTCAAAAGCCAGCACAGGAACATTAATCAATGATTCCACAAACACAATCTATTATAAAATTTATTTAAAAAACCCCCAATACTTACCCCAGGCTATTTTCACTTGAAATACTGGCTCTAGCATTGACTAAGAGAAAGTGAAAATATTTATTCAGGCAGCTAACTAGCCTATCAAGCATCCAGTGTTCAGAAGGTCTCCTGACAGAGCGAAGGCTCACATGGTGCAAGGACAGCAGCGCATTTTAGTGGGACCACAGCGTGCCAGGGCTCTGCACTGACACCTGGGCAACAGCAATGACATTTAGCGAATTACTGCAGAAAACTGATAAGGGCATGATCCTTTTTCATGCTGGAGATCATGCATAATGCCTGCTGTGCCTCAGTACCTTGTCACAGATATAGAGTGAAAGCTCATGGACATATGCTGGCAGATGCCACAGAGCAGGCAGTAACTCCCTCCACGCCAGGCGTCCCTGTGGTTCATACCTGGCAGCTCGGGGTGCAATGATGTGGCTGATCACCCACCTGCACAGCTCAGGAGGTGACACAGCCACTGTGCAGGGCAGAAAGCTGGATGGAGCGCTGGGTTTTGAATGATGAGATTAACTCTCACTGTATTGTGGTTGGGCTCTGAACTAAAACCAGTCACACTCTTCTTTAGATGGTGTGCAACCCCATGCTACATGCAGCTGTGTGTGGACACAAATATATGGAGATGATGTGCTAAAAAGCTGGTTTAGAGAAATTGATAAAGCGATCTTTGGCATCAGGAGATAATTACTAATAAAATATGCCTTCCACGTGTGTCTAGTGAGGGACAACGCCTGAAAGAAGAACTGAGAGAAGCTCTTCACTTAAATGGAAAGGTCAGGTTCTGACCCAGGTCATTTGAGGCCTTTTCCACCAAAGGCCCTGGAGACAGGACTCCAACCAATGGCAGCCAAATAATGACCCATGATTAATGCATGGATGAATAATGGCATGTGGGTAATCTTCCAAAGAAAGTACAGGGATCCCCTGCTGAAAGATGGGATGGGAAGGGTACCACCTTCCTGTTGCATGCCAGCCCCAGAGGGTTTGGGAGTTTCAACATGTAACAGATAATTAGCTAAAGGACCGTCTGACTCACAGAGATGCATTTCCCTTTCAGTAACCCCAGGCTCTGGTCACATCAATGTGTGTCCTTGGCCCTTTGGCTAAGTTAGAGTGATAGGGGTTTGGGCTGTAAGGTTCACTAGCACAGGCTCCTTGCCAGGGGAACACTCAGCATGGCACAGAGGGGTCGCTTCACCGCCCCTCCACCTGCAAATTTTTCAGTAGTAACAGCACACACACGTGGATACATCAAAGTTAAGTACAGTTTTTCTTTTCCTATTCAATAATGATGGCAGTTGTCTCTTATTTAACCTGAATGTCTGGGAGGAAGATCATGATTATGGCTTGTAGATGATTTCCTAAATATCCTTTACTTTGGAAAAATTATCTGGATCTTCTCCCTTTTACTTGGGTTAGAGCCTTGTCTCCCAATTCTATGAGCAAAAAGGCCAAATCACAGTGCTAGTGGGAAGTAGCATCATTGTCTGGGTATATTACAGATATATGTGCACTGGTAGAGTATGCCAATAATAAAACAAGTGGTGACTGTTTGCAGGTTTGCAATTTTAGCATGTGGTTCATGTCATTTACTGTTATCATACTTGAAAATTATAGTAAGTGTAGTGCTGTGCATGCCATAGCCTCTGTTTTCGCTGACCACTCTTCTCCAAACATTCTTGGGAGGGCAAGGACAAGAGTACCTCTGGGATTAAGAAAACAATCCTGACTGTGCTTTTCCACAGAATGGCAACAGCCCTTTCTGGGAAATGATAATACAGCGTTTTTTTACAGGGGAGGCAATACACCATTTTGTTTGGGGTTTTGTGGTATTCCAGATCATACGATGAATGTAACAAGGCAGGCTAAGTGTACTGTTAACTGCTAGAGTTTCGAGTTAAGGTGAAATTGTGTAGGTGAGAGAGTCTGAGCATCCTGGCCACAGCCAGTTGTTTGCCAAACTATACAAACCCCTCTGATTGGGAACAACTCTCTACATTGTCACTGGGGCAGAGAGTGCCAGTGTCTCAAGTCAGTGAATGGCCTCATTCACAGCAAGGCTGTGGGTTTTATGGCAAAAGGTTTTACTGATCTTTAGAAGACGAGTGTGGTTCTCCTCTGTGTCTCTGCATTCATGAGCTTGGCAGAAGTTAAGGAAGAAAAAGACTAGACTTGAATTATAACATATTTATCTAACTTACAAGTTATAGAACTAATAATCTTTTTATTAGAATAATAGTGTTTTGTCAAAACAAAAATCCTTCTGATGATTTTATCATGTTTAAGATTATAAGAAACTTTTAAAACTCTTTAAAAAAACCTTTAAAACCCTTTATAAATCTATTGTGACAGAAATAGGGGGAAAAAAACAGTTCTGCAGACACATTTCAACTATTTTTAAATGGAGATGGCTCAAGTGATGGGCGGTAGAGGTGGGGGATTTGTTCAGAACTGTAATTTCTAAACATTTTCTTTTAATTGTGACTGAGAGGAGAAACAGATCTGAAATGCCAGAATTTTCCATAGGATAGAAACTCCAGTTTTGACTCAGTAGTAGGTCAGAAATGAAGATGAAAAGTTATAGCAAAACGGAACGGAAACACTTGTAAAGGATAATCCAGGCACTTCAGACCTCAAGCAATTTGTAGGTGCAAGGGGAGGCTGTAGAGGTGCTCGGGTCTCTTTCAAGGGTGCATATCCAAGAGGATGCCACTTTTTCCTCTTGCACTGATTGTCTCTGCTGCTGGCCTCAGGGGGACCATGGTGACTTTTTGCTACTGCAGCATTTTCAGGTAGCATCTGTGAACATAAATTCAATGGGATTCATGGAAAACAACTGAAATGATCAGTCCTCACACATACAATGTGCTCAGGTAAAGAAAGAGCTGGTCCATTGTGGTTGATGGCATTTCAGTGGTGACAAAACAGACCTGGGTGTATAAGTCATAAAAACATTACCTGGCTTATCATCAAAATAGGTGAGGAGGGGACAGGAAGGTGAGGTTGGCAAAATTAGACACCACACTAACTTTTGAAGGTCTGACAGGGGGAGTTTCCTTTGTTCCAGAGACAAATCTGGCTGATATGACAGCTCCTATGAATTTACAGTAGGTGGAGGTTCACAGCTCCCCTGCACTAACACAAGTTTTATTCAAGATGATCAAAAGAAAAAAACATAGTTGTTCCTTCCCTCAGTGGGTTATGTTGGCAGCCCAGTGGTGTTGTGGCAGTGCTCATGGATAGTTTCTTAGGTGCCCCAACACACCAGGTCATAGAATCACAGAATGGTTTGGGTTGGAAGGGACCTTAAAGACCATTTACTTCACACCCCCTGCCACAGACAGGGACATTTTCCACTAGATTGATTTGCTCAAAGCCCCATCCAACCCAGCCTTGAACACTTCCAGGAAGGTCATTGGAACCAAATACTGCTTTCTAATTTGTACTGCCCATTAGAGACTGTCCCAGAGGAGCTCATGGATTGGGTTTACAGCTCATCTTCCACATACATGTACTGGTGTTTAGCATATGGTGGACACAGAAAACTTGATCTTTTTCTTCTGACTTCCCTAACCACACTGAGTTTCCACAGCTTAGAAATTAATCACCCTAATCTGTGCTCAAACAAAACCTGTATTTTTCAACTTTGAAAGGTTTTCACTCTCCTTTGGAACACTCACCATAGAAGGAGAAGTATGCCGCTCTACTTCCAAGCCATTGACAGTTCAGGGTCCTTCTTGTGTATATTTTGGACCTTTTTACACTGAATAATTCTACTTCTCTCTCCATTAGGCATTTTTATTACAGACCTGATCCTCTTCACATTCAAAGCAAAATTCAAGGGAAAACAGTAGTTCAAGATGAGTCTACACAAAAAGAGCCATGTTATTTTCTGACATACGTCTCTTTTCTTGTTGGTTTTCACTGAAACACTATGCACAGTTTTCAGTCCATTGTAATTGATGGCACTGTGATGATGATTATGGCAGAATAGCTTGCATGGCACATGGTTTTGTTCCTTAAAAACACCCTTCTGCTCAAAAAACAGTCTTGCAGGGTCAAGGATTCAGTGCACCCAAACTAGTTAGGAGCTTAGCTGGTCTCACTCCTGTTCCCTCTGAATGCCCAAGAAACTATATGGAATACACATATTTCACAGATAGCAAGTGGGACCTGTAATTAGCTGGGTCTTTATTGTCCTTCAAAGGCAGAGAAAAACCAAAACGTGTGTTCAAATTGGTCTTGCAACAACACAACGTGTACCTAAGTCTGTGCTCTTGTGGGAGAAGGGATTTGTGAGCCTGCAGGACTGTAGAATACCAGGTTCATAATAAAGGTTGCCTGTCCTGAGGATTCACAGTCTAAACACTTCAGCACTTGTAAGGGGGGTGTTGTTTTTAGTGAAATCCAAGGTGGCAGCATCCTTGGAACGCGGGTCTTGTTTGTACAACGGAGCTTTTACACCAACATTTGTACGGCTCAGCTTCTCCTCTTAAGCTTTTAAGACCCCGACCCGCTTTGCAGTGATTTAAAGGCCATCAGTGATTTTACTCACTAAGTGTCTTCTGCTACATGAAGCAAATGCCACATGAAGTGTGCAAGTGCCTGTCTGTGACACAGATAAGGAGCACATGGCACAGGGGGAGAGGTTTTTGTCAGATGAATGTTGGGCTGGGCACATAACAAGTGGTATGAATTATGCAGGCAGCCAAAGGAGTGCCACGAGAGCCGCGCTGCCCCGTCACACCCTCTGCTTATGCCCCTTCCCGTGCACAGAGGGCTATTTTAGGAATGTTTAGGAGAGCTGAAAAATATTTAATTAGTACTATTTTTTCACCATCCTCTTAGTAAGTTAAGGGGCCCTAATAGGTTTGGTCCATCACGTGAGCAAAAATAGCCCACTCTGTTCATAAGAACGTTACAACTGTAAATTCTGATAACTTGAGAGCCAGGAATGAGCATCGACATCTAAAAATGTCCCTTTTCTACAGCACTGAGAGGCGAGGGCTAAATCTGGACATGAAGCTATGGCATCTTTTACTATAAACAAATGCTGTCAATGACTGAGTACTTTGATCTACTAGACCACGAGCCAGAGTAGATTTGTAGGGGAATATTCCAATGCCAAAGCACTGGAGAGCAGGGAAGAGACAGGGCTTAGCTTGGAACCTTATAAGTTGCCAGATCAAGAAATTAGTGGATGGATTTCAAATGAAGATAGGAAAGAATGTGTGCTGAAGTTACTTATCACACCCTCCCTAGGAGGTGTGCTTTTCTGTATTTATTCACTCCCTCAACAATATATTTATATATATATATACACACATGTATATATACATATGAAAACATGTGCAATGCCCTCCTGCCTGCATTGTCAGTACTGCCAGTCAAAAAAATTCTCAAAGATTTATAAATAAATATATATATGATTGTGTTTTATCTACTAAATCTCAGAGGGAAACCATCCCTGTCAAGGCTGACACATTAGCACAGTGGCACAATGGCACCCTCTGTTGCCCTGCATGATTCCTTTGGTGGCTGCTCCCATTAGGATGTGTTAGCTCCTGAAAATACCTGCATGTCGTCTTCTCCACATCTAACCTCTTCCTGCCCAACTTCCCTGTTTGTTTGGAGTTATCCTCTGTTATTTTCCTTCATAATAAAATCTGGTTTGCTCTTCAAGCCTGTACTGGGGGGAGATAGCAAACTGTGGTTTACTGAGCAAGAGGAAGCTGGGACAGCCTGGATTGCCACAGTCATTTCAAGAATAGCAGCCTTCTGTCCCCGTTTTGCCCTCCCTAACACAGCTAATGACAGCTTCATGCAACAGCTGTATTAAACACTGAGCTCAGTCCTGCAAAATAGTGATCATTTCTGGGAGATGCTGTGTGAGACAGGGCACTCTGCGCTTCCCGGAAAGTGATTACTCCTAATGAGATTGGGTTGTCCAACTCTCATGCTGCTAATTAAATCACAACTTTCCTTTTTTTCAGTTACACAAAAGCTTGATTCATGAATTAAAATACATAGTGAATCTGATTGTAACTCTGATCCTCTGTGTGTTCATAATTAAACAACCAGCTCCTTTTATGAATTGAAACAAAACTCCTTCTGGGGCAGGGTGAGTTTTCACTCCTAATCGTTTTCACTTACGTCCATGTGACTACACTTTAATTGCTCGTTAATACAAGCAGACTTAATGGGATGACACACAACCACCTTGTTCTTGCTGGACTTCCCTAATGATGGCATTTTTGAACTGTAAGGTCACCAGACATTTCTCAGATTCAATCAGCTTTTTCTGTCCTCCCATACTCTGCCATGTTGCTAAGAATGATAAAACAATCTTGCTGTAATGTTATAATTAAGGACTGATTTTACTATGATGGCATAAGAAGAATTAGATATGTACTTTCCATTGTTACTGGTATGACTGTGTCTACTTTTCCTCTGTAAAGTCTGAAAATATGATCAAATGCTTCATTTACAACAGATCACTTAAAATTAATCACACAGAAATCATCAAATATTGTCAGCAGAAGCAGATTTTCATAAATAAAACCATGTTTTCTTCAGTAGGTGTTTTTTATATAAAATTTTAAAACTTAAAGTCTTCAAATCTCTATATAAAAAGGGAGGTGAAGAGAAATTCAGAAAGAAAACAAGAAGCTGATTTTGCATGTATATAGGATTTTTGCAGAATCTATGCCACATTCACTTGCATGGATACAAAGAAGATGTTATCAAGAAGTCAAACTAAGTTTTATCCCAGGCCTCACAAAAACAAGCATGTTTGACAGTTGTGGGAAAGAAGGAGGTTCAAGCTGTATCTATTGTTCGTGCAGAAATATCCCATTTCAGATGTTAAATTACTTGTAATGATTCCATGTTAATTTGTTATTTGAGTCCCCTGCAGTCCCACTTTCCCCAGTGATAGAGCTGGATGATAGGAGATGGTAAGGACATTGCCTAAGCTTTTTTAGCTTAGTGCACATCTCTGCTGAAACAAGTTCTGATGGCTGTTGATGTAGGTATACCTTTTATTTTCTTTTAAAATTAAACCTTCTGGCTTTGGAATTCAACAAGAAGACAATTTCTTTTCTGATTTTCACTTTAATTTAAAAAAAAACAACAAACCAAAACAACACAATGTTAACATGCCAAAGAAAAGTTTCTCTGAAACAAAACTAAAGCTAAAACAGCAGTATTTTAAAAACAGCACATTTCAACAGGACTGAAATTCTTCCCCCTTCTTATTTTCTTTAACCAAAGTGCTGACAAAATCAGTACATTTTCTGAAGTGTTTCATTTTGGCCAAACTTGCATGTACTGGTAGAATAATGGATCCACTAAAGTGATTATGAGTGGCTGAGGCTGAATGCATTGCTTCTTTTGGGTGAAGGCCCCTACAAGTCTACCAAAATTGACTTAGTCTTTCCTGAACTGAGAAATTATTCCATTAAAGACAGAAAGCCCAAAACAAACAGAACCCAAAATTGTGGTGGCTTTCACCCAGAAAGGTGAGAGGTGTCTGGTAAGAACATGTTACAAAGCCAGAAGTTGATGGGTACAGCCTATCCTAGACAGCATGCTTGGCATTTTCCAAATCACTGTAAAAAGGATAGAAATGGGGGGAAAGGTGGAGCAGAGAGGGTGATAGTGAATGGGGTAACATCAGACTGGAGACCTGTCACTAATGGGGTCTGCATCTTGGGCCCTGTGCTCTTCCACATCTCCATAAATTACTGGGATGCAGGACTGGAAGGGATACTAAGCAAGTTTGCAGATGACACAAAACTGGGAGAAGCTGTTGACTCCCTCAAAGGCAGGGCAGACCTGCAGAGAGACTTCGACAGATCAGAGGGCTGGGCAAGCACAGAACACATGAAGTTCAACAAGGGAAGTGCTGGATTCTGCACCTGGGATGGGGCAACCCTGGATGTTCATACAGACTGGGGAGTGAGATGCTGGAAAGCAGTGCTGGGAAAGGAACCTGGGGGTCCTGGTCAATGGCAAGTTGGATATGAATCAACAGTGCCCTGGCAGCCAGGAAGGCCAACCCTATCCTGGGGGGCATCAGGCAAAGCATCTCCAGCTGGTCGAGGGAGGGGATTGTCCCAGTCTGCTCTGCACTGGGGCGGCCTCACCTTGGACAGTGTGCAGTTTTGGGCACCACAACATAAGAAAGATATTAAGCCATTAGAGAGCATCCAAAGGAGGGCAATGAGATGGTGAAGGGCCTTGAGGGGAAGTGTGTGAGGAGCAGCTGAGAGGACTTGGTCTGTTCATCCTGGAGAAGAGGAGACTGAGGAGACACCTCATTGCAGTTACAACTTCCTTGTGAGAAGAAGAGAAGGGGCAGGCACTGATCTCTACTCTGTGGTGACCAGAGACAGGACCTGAGGGAATGGCCTGAAGTTGTGTCAGAGACGGTTTAGGCTGGATATTAGAAAAAGGTTCACAGAATCACAGAATCTTCTGAGTGGGAATTCTTTACCCAGAGGCTGGTTGGGCACTGAAGAGGCTCCCCAGGGCAGCGCTCACAGCACCAAGCCTGGCAGAGTTCAAGAAGCATTTGGATGATACTCTCAGGCACATGGTGTAACTCTTGGGGAGGGTCCTGTGCAGGGCAAAGAGTTGGACTTGATGATTCTTGTGGGTCCCTTCCAGCTCAGCATATTTTGTGGTATTCTGTGAATCACACATGGAAAAGCCAAACATTTTCTGAAGGACATACCAACTCCGTGCTCCTGTTTGTGTTAAAAAGGACAAGCTGATCTCAGTCTGGGCAAGAGGGAAGAGCAACTTTCTAGGCTATGTTGGGATGAAAGGGTGGTCCTGTTTGGGGAAGCTGGATTTGCCTGAGAGGTTTTGTGCTACAAGAGGAAGAAAGGAAGGGATGGAGTGAGAAACAAGTTTAGCAACAAGGGATAAGGCTAAGACAGGTTGGAGAACACGTGTGCATATTCCTGGTGAAGTCACTGTTCTTCAGATTTTGCCTCACCCAAAGACATGCCCCTTTTCTTCTCCTTCCCATTTCCCTGTGCGCAGATGTTGTTGACTTTAGGCAGCAAAAATGCCAATTTGGAATACCTCTGAGTCTCTTCTATGGACTCTATGTCCCAGTTCATCACTGTTTAATTAACATCTGAGCAGAGAGTCTGGCTCCATTCTACCTTTAAAATGCTGCACTGGAACAAAAGGTACCAAACTGTGTATGGACTCTTCCCCAAATGAGGAGGAGACAAGAGGAAAACAGTTGGCATCTCTTGAGATGTGCCCATTTCCACACAAAATCCTGGTACAATATTCCAGGAAATCAGAACAGGCCACAGAGTGCTGTCTTTCCTTAAAATAAAGACAGACTCATAGCAGGTGACTCCTGTTTTCCCACTAGTTCACAAATATTTTGTTTAGCTACACAGATTCCCTGGAAGTGGCAGTTGTGTTGGCAGGTCAGAGGACCTGCTGTTGGGTTATATCACTGTTATGAGAGTCCTGCTGCTAAGGAGCTTTGAGTTGTACCCCATACTGAGAATAGTCTAAATAATCTGTGACTCAAAGCATCTCTCATCAGGGATCACTGTGAACACAAGCAGTTTCAGCTGACCCAACAAGCTAAACGCAAACATGTCAAGATCTCAATAGCACCAGAACATTTGTTTTCAATATCCTGAGTGTGAAATCAGGGCCAATGGGCAACATTTATTTGGTAATTGTTTTGTTTGCCAGATGTTTCTTTCTCTAATTTTACAGCAGAGCACATACAAGTATGTGCTGGAATTAAAATGATGATAGGAAAGAACACAGTAGCCAACTCCTGGTTTATTGCAGCAGCATAAACTGAAGTGATTTCCAAGACAAAAGCCATTACTCCAGATTTGCATGGGTGTGAGATATGAACCCACTCTATTCTCTCAAGAGAACATCTCTTGTAAACAAATAAATTAACCCAGGAACCTTTTAAAATTAAGTTTTGACAGTGGTAGGTCAAGAGGGAGTATGGACTGTAAAGCTCTTTTCTCCTTCAGGCTAGACATTGTGTCTTCCAGAGGGAAAAAGCGAAGTGCACCTCACTACCAGCTGGCCCAGGTATTGAATCTGACCACGATCCTTCTGAAGCTGCCACAAGCCCAGAGGGAGCCACAGCCACCAGTAGACACCCAAAATGGAGAACACAAATGGATAAAACTGAGGTGAGATGCGGCAGGGACCTGCTCTGTTTGGGACCTTCGCAAGGCTCCTAACCCAAGGCTCCTAATCCCTCCCCAGCTATACCTACAATGCACTGAAAGAATGTGTTCTTTGATTTAAACCATTATTTCAACAAGTAAGTTATCTTTCTTGCTATAATTTCTTTTTGGACAGGAGTAATTGTCAAGTGTGCAACTGATAGACACATTAAATGTGGAAACTGAATAATGCTGGGACCAGAGAAAACTTTCCAACTTTAGATGAGCCTCACTTGGTGAGTTCTCCGTCCACATCAAAGCTATTTTGCAAAGAAATGGAGCAGAGACACTGTTAAACTTGTATCAAGGTATCAAATGCCATTTTTTAGATAGTTGGTGTTGTAACATATTCAGTAAAGAAACTGGATCAGGAATACAGAGACACAGCTCAAAATGATAACATGTCTTTCCCTTGGATTGTCAATGGATTCAGAGCAGGAACAGTGCCAGGTTACAGCAGAGCAAATATTTGCAGTGTAATATTTTATTCACCAGAAAATTCCTCAAGTTTCTTATAGATAATTTTAGCTGATAAAGCAATCCTTTAACTGGAAAGTTTTATTTAAGTGCTTTCAGAAGCACTACTGAGTGCAATTTCAGGAGGATAGACAGGGGTTATTTTTAGAATGCTAATACCTCGATACAAACAGGGTATTCATTTTTCAATACAATTTGGTAACATTTTGTAGGCTATTAGTTAATTGCTTGTGGGGAAAATTGTACATGGAAGGATTTGTCAATGATAGAGGTGTCCTCAAGCCAAAATCTCAGATCCTGGAGCTTTGCATAGAGCTCTTGTTTTTTCCATCTTATCGGCCATAAACCTGGGAGCACAATTCCCCAAAATCTGGAGGGAGTTTGGGTCTGAATTTGAAATTAAAGTAAGATTCATCCATTGAATATATACTTCTATTTACTAAAGGAAGCCAAGCTCAAACCACATCACGTTGAACTTTGGCCGTATATTTTATGAGATCTGACTTCAAATGCAAGAAGGCATGCCAGCTTAAGGAAATACCTCTCTTTCCTCCTTTCAAAGGGATTTTCTTTGCTTTTCTAAGGTTTGCCCTCTTCACTGCTCAAAGAGCAGGTATTCGGATGATAAATAGGAGACCTCTTCCAGACAGAGCCCATCTTGGCTTCACTCACACTATTAAAAAATGTAAATACAATTTGTAAGGGAATCCAAAAATTTCTAGGAATGCTTAAACCTTACAGGAGTGTCAGATTCTTCAGACTGAACAAGGTCTGTCCAGACAGCTTTCTTGGGGATATACGTGTTCACCTCACCAGAGGAAACCCAAACTAGAACTCAGGAGGGTTTATTAGCAAATCCCACACACTGAGCTGTCCTTATAAATACCTGAGGATTTAATTTATAGGTTAGCCCAGAATATGAAAAGAGGAATGCACTGATTTTTCCACAGATGGTTATGTGACAAAATATTTCTCCACAAGTTGTTATTACTTTGAGATAATATAAATTACTCATGGATTCTACAAATGGGTTCACTGGCAGAGACAGTCAATCAAGTAGCTTCGCTTAAGGGCCTTGCTCTGGATTTCAGCAGCACTCTAGGACAACAAGCATAAATGCTTCACTAATATTTAGGATGGGATTCCTTGATGTGGCCATGCTCTTTCATGCTCATAACTTCTGACCATCTTTTTGAAAACAGACACATAAAAAGCATGATAGCTGCAGAGGATCCTACATAACCCCATAAAAAACCCTAACACAAAAACTCCATCTGAACAGACTCCTTTCTGATTCATTCCTGATGTTGTTTCACAGTGAAGCTGGTCAAACATTTAAATAATCCATGTACAGCCTTTTTTTTCCCCTTCAAACAGTTCAGCACAAGAGATGGCACTTGGTTCTGTAACTTCCTGGGGCTCCCTGAATCTCATACACATGTCTCGCTGCTCCTCTGAGCTACTGTCTTTATTGCTGTCAGGCACAGGGACTGAAACAATGCAGGGCTCTGATAAGTCCTATGGAAAACAGTGGATTGGCAGAGAAGCCACATTTGTAGTTCACAGCTTGCTGCACAAATGCAATATGTGTTATTATTAAGTCTGTAAAAACAGTAAATTTAAAATATTTAAATTATTAAACATGATCGCTATGTTTATATTGAAATAGACAATACTGCAAATAGTGCAAGAGAGAAGGAAGCTCTTTACCACACTGGAGCTATTGCAGCAGGTTGATCTTTCTGGAAAAGAAGGAGGAATTGCACCTTTCCTGAGAGCAAGAGCCCACCTGTACAGGGGGCTGTCACAGACAGCTCTCTTGCCTTGGATAGGAGAGGAAGGAAACTGGTCTGAAGCACCTGAGACAATGGGAAGGTCTTAGCAGGATCACTAACTAGGCACTGGCAGAAAAATTTTGAGGTTTTAGTCCCCGGAATATACGAGCAAGTTTCTTCCACAGTTTTCACTGCTGAGACTTGTTTCAGGGATCTGCGTCCCTGGCTTCCAGGCAAAGCAGTATGGCCAAACAGCTGACCAGAACTGCACCCTGAAAATAATCTGCTCGTGGAAACTGTCCTGGAATATTGGGTTGGACTCTGTGACAGTCATGGTAAGATTTCACAGCTGTGCTCCAAACCAGCTGGAAAACCTTCAGTCAAGTTCTGATAGCCAACATCAGCCCCTTGATGTGAACCACTGGGTGAAAATTGTTTGCCCCAAACGTTCCCTATTTAGTGAACATTTCAAAGTAAGAATTTTGCCATAAGCAAAGACTTTTTACATAATCAGTGATATTAGGATCACCCCCTGTGCTAAAGTCTCCTGCAGCTGCCAGAGTGTGCAGTGGTGAGAGTGGTTCCTCACGGGAAACCTGTGCAGACTCTGCTATTTACTGACTTTCATGCTTCTGTTAGGCATTGCTATGACTGCATTAATGTCATTTTTGTCATTTAATACTGTTGCCAACCCACATAATTGTTAAGGGACTACACAGTGCAATTTAGCATAATTAAGACAATTATACAGTTAAGCACCATGAGCAGTGAGTAGCCAAAGATTTTGCCCAGTGTAAAGAAATCTAAAGCTTTCATACACTGTTTCTGGGCACCCTTGGGGTTTTGGTTGCTGGTGAGCATAAAGATATCCAGAGTGCACTGTCAGGGCATAGCAGATCCTCTGCCTTTTCACCAAGGGGATGCTGCTGTTGAAGAGAGAGGGGGATCAGAGGCTGTTTCCCTCACCCCATAGGTAACCATATAGGAGCTTGATCTCCGAGGTTGTTATTTGAGCCAAGCTCGAGATCTCACCAAGGGAAGATACTTAACACATTTCCTCTGCATTCTACATCCATCTGCAACGTGTTTAGCTAACTTTTGAGGTACCTTGCATGTAAAACCTTGAACCACAATTGTAACCTCTCCAGTCTCCCTTATTCACACACTATTTGATTTGGATGGCATATTTTTGCAATATTTATTTTTTGGCCCATTTTGAGACTCTCATGTTAATGCCACAAGAACTTCAGTCTCCTGTATAATATTTCAGACATGGAGGGAAAAAATGAAGAAATAAAGAAAAAGAAAAACCAGCCGTCTGCATCCACTTAAACAACGTTACAATAAAGCTCAGTAAAGATCTGATCAGCAGTTTTTTTAGTCTGCTCTGATTTAATATGAAATAAATTAGTGGAAAACCTTAAGTCTGAAAGGAAATTTTTTGCCACTGTTTAAAACAGGACATGAAACCTTTAACATAATATTTACACACATTATGTTAAATACTTTCTACAAAGGTAAAATTTAGCACTGTCGGCTTCAGACAGACTGGGAAGGACTCTTGTTTGCACTTAATAAATCTGATTTGGAGAAGAAAAAGTTTTGTTTGTTTAGTTTTTTTTTCTCTTATATACACACTAGCATCTGATTTATGCATGTAAATATTTTCATTAAAAAAACCTCCAGAACACTTTAAGAAGAAGACACAATTTGTATTCTATTTGGTACTGTTTTCATTTTGGCCTTCACAGTTGCTATGATTTACTATCTCTGGTGGTCCACAAAGCTTTTGAGATTCTTAAAGCATCACAGCTTTAAGCAATCTCTATATCCCAGTGTAACTTTGTTTGCAATCATTGCTAGTGGACTTGGTCATGAATTTTCTGGCAAAATATTTTACTATTTGGGAAGGAAGGTGTCTGCCAAGAAATATCAAATTGTGAGACGTGACATTTTCACCAGAAAGCATTGGCCAGTTTCCCCAGGGAAGCGCCAGGGTCCAGGATTGAGTTGCTATTCAAAACAAGAAGGGGATGGACTTTAGCTGGGGAACAGGCCATAATCCTCAGCCCAACTCCTTCAGAATGATCTGGAAGACAAAATCTAAGTCTCCTTCTCTGCCTGACAGAGAACGAGGACACAACATTATAATCCCAGAGCCTTAAACCCTGGCCTTTCTGCTGGAAGGGGTGTAAGGCTGGTACAATTTCAGCTCCGTGGGGCATGAGAACATTTTGAAAAATCAAGAGAGCTTTCATGAAACAGGAAAACAGTTTCCTACTGAGCTGCAATTAACATTATGCCCAATCCCTTGAACACACACACTGTTTATTAAGGAAGTTACTAAGATGTGCCATGGCTCCCAGGCAGAGGTGAGAAAGAAGTCTTAACTCACCATCTACTTCTTTCATCTGAGATTTATCATCTAGCCAGACAACTCAGATCATTAGCACATCAAAGATCCTAAAGCCTCCCCGATGAAAAAAAAAAAGAAAAACTTCTTTAAGACCCTGATATTTCAAAGATCAGCCGTGTATTTGCAGATTTTAAGATCATATGGAAACTTTGCCGTCACCTTCTCAGACATCTGCAGAGCATAGCCCAGAGGCTGCCCAGCAATTCCTAAATTATTTCCAATAAATTGTGGTTGACTCAGGGCATCTTTCTTGGAAAGATATTTAGTCTGATTTAAAGTCTATAAGCAATGGAGAATCCACCACATTCTTTGGCAAGCTGCTAGTTACAAATAGGGCAAAATCTCACCAACAGGAATGGGAGTTTTGCTTGAACTTATATTTAATCTGCACATTAAATATTCACAAATGTCAAATTATGAAATATTCACAGCAGAAGTGGGTTATAATTTACTCCTCCTAGAAATTATAAGTCTGTAATGATAAATCAAGTGAAAAATTGGGTAAAGTATTGCCAGTTTTAGAAGAATTTTTTGATGTCTGAGTAGGGTGCACAAATATCCCTACACAGAGCATGAGTATGTTCATCCAAGGCACATTCTTTTGTTGTTTTCGAAGCCTAAAATCTTAGCGCTCAGAGATAGCATCTATTTAAAATACACCAGCAAACCAAGGCATAAAAAGTCTGTTACTTTAGCTTTACTCCGAGTACAGGTCTTCTCTTGATGCCAGCAAGAGTCCTAGGAAAAACATGAGCCACACTGATTCCATCAGTCAGAAATTGCTTGTATGGCAGGACTTGCAAGAGAAAACTGATTTTATCTTGCCATGGCCCCAGTTTTGGCCAATTGCTTTGCTGCACTGACAGGCGGAATTCCTCAGTTAGCCCTATGAAAAACAGACAGCCATAATGCAAATAGTTTCTGTTTACTATGAAATCAGAAAAAATCATTCCAAGAGAACAATAAATATGTAATCACATGTACTATTTACTTTCTTTAGGAACACTGTTATTCCCAAAACAGGCTGGCTGCTTCTCACTGCTCTTGGTCAGTTCCATTTGCAAATGCATCTCATCAGCTTCAGCTAATTCATCACCGTGGTTTGACAATAATCACTGACTTTCTTTCTAAAGATAATCTGTGTTTAAAAGCTCTGTTATATAATACGAAATAAGCCAAGAATATCTTGCAACATTTGGAAAGGTAGGGCAGTAATGTTCTGCCAGATTCCTCTCAGCATTTAAACATCATTTTTTACATGCCAAAAGTTCCTTCTATTACTAATGACTTGTGAGTTTTAAGACACATAATTTATATCTGAAAACAATTAGGGAAGGCAGCTTAGAAAAACTTATCTATGCTTTGGGAGACGTTACCACAAAAAATGTCACTGAAAGAGAGATAAATAAAGGAACTGAAATTCAAAAATGTGTCCTGGCCCCTTGGGAAAAAGTAAGTGCTAGTTCAGAGCCAGTTCCCTTCAGAGATAATTCTGGAGAAGAAAGATTTTTCAGAACAGATAAGTGAGTGAGTCTTTGTGGGCTTGAAGAAGCAAAAGAGAATAGTAAAGGTAAAGAAAGGGTTTACAGTTTGGTGGGAAAGACTATCTTAGTAAAGGGAAAAGACATGAAGTTGAAAATCTGTAACAAAAATAAATGGAGGGATTTCTATAGCATTCACAAGAGAGAGGAAGGGGGTAAGCGAAGAAGTTTAGAGCCTCAAGCAGGGCATTAAGGGTGGAACCAGAGCCACGAGTGAGCTGGAGGCAAAGGACCATCCTCCATAATTCACCAACGGAGCTAAAAAATGTCTGTTCAGACCAAACAGAGAGCAAGGATCAAGATTAGAGATTCATCAAGAGAAGGACCTGCCAAGGTCAAAGCAGAAAATACACGTTGTAGTGCCAAAGAGCCTGTTTGGGGCCAGTGGGCAGGGATAGGCAGTAGATGCTGTTTCAGGCACAGGTCATGCTGAGCCCAAGGAGGTGGCACAGAGGGGTCACGCTGGTGCCAATGACAATGGAAGAGCAGCTGGGACTTGGCTGTGTCAGCAGAGACATCCCACTGACCTGGTGGGAAGTCACACCACAGCTTTTCTCTGGGTGCCAAGGATCAGAATTAACCTATCCAAACCCTCAGGTCAGCACAAACTTTATTAGAATTCATTTTCCCCTCAGAAAATAAGCCATATATTAGTTCTTTTTATTCTTGTTGTCATATGAGAAAGCACCACTGAGGGAGCATCTCCCATTTTCCTACCTCACAGACACTCACAAATTCACTAAAGGAGAGCTGTTACTGCAACTTCCAACCCTCTCCAGTTGTACATTTAATGACAGTGGTTTTCACCCATTGCCTAGCTAAATTAACCTATTCCTCATTGATTGCTACATGATTATCCTACATATACTGACCAGAGCAGGGAGGAGGAGTGGGGAAAGACATGCAGAGGCCAGTCCCCCTAATTTGACTTCCTCAAATATCTCTTCCAGATGAAGCAAGGCTGCAGAACTGATTTCCCAGAAGCTCAATGAGGAAAGATTTGAAGGCTGAGAAAAAAGCCACATTTGAGGCCTGCAGTGTCTCCTCCAGTTCAAATAAAATGTAGGGAAAAAAAAGGCTGTATCCGTTTGTAACCTACAAAGTGTGCCTGTCACCATTCTGATTAATTTAGTTTTGCAGTTTAGATTAATTACAGTGAAAGACCCAAATACACTTCATAGCCACTATTATCTGTAGTTTTGTGACTATTGAATAGTTTATTACTGCTATTTCAGTAGCTCCAAGAGGGAAGAATCAGGCATATTAAGCCTAAGGCACTATCAGCCACCCAACAGGTCTGTCTGAAGGCTTGTGATGGAACCCAACTCTCTCTCGTTACTCACCTGGATGATTCAGTGTCTCAAAAGGTACTATCCTTGGTATATGGATACTTCCAAACCTCTCTGAAGCTGATGGGTTTGGTAGCAGCCTTTTATTCAAGATAAATGGGAGACAAAAAAAAAAAGTTCTGTTATTAAACAAGAGAAATTGTTGTTCATATAAATAATCTACATGACATATGGGTCTGTCTTTGGTGGTTTGGCTGGGAACTGAATACACACTGCAAACACTGCTGGCAGCATGACAAACCTTTATGTGTCTGCATAAGTGACAGAAACAACCAATTACAGGCAGAAAACACCACAAAGAGCACCTACAAAATAAAGCCACCAAAAAGAGGTAGAATTACTTGAGAAGAACCGTGGCATCATGAGCAAAGACACTGACTCCTAGTTCACTGCTGCAGGTCTCTGTGGTCATTCTCTGTAAGCAAACATGATTGCAGTGAAGAAACACAGGTCACCAAATTCTCCTTCCAGTGAAAACAATCTTGCACACCAAAAATATTGGCTATGAGGCAGGCAAATAGCACCAGAGGAATCAAGTTTCCCAGAAGAGAAAGGATGAGCTGATATCTGCAATCAAAGTGCAACAAACAATGGAGGTACTCACAAAGCTCAACAATGGCCAGAAAATAATTAAAACAAGATCTAAACAATCGTTGGAGCCTGATCTGAGTCAAAATTCTGTAGCTTCCCAGAAAAGACAGAAATATGACCAAGTCTTTGAGGGCAGAATGAAGTGTGTCTGAGCAGATTAAAAAACCCTGCTAACGTAAATACAATTTTCATCAGCACATAAAAAAGAACTTCAGAAAACTGCACTAAGACAAACTAAAAATTCATGTATCTTTTCTTTGACAGCAGCCAATATTAGAAGTGCATGGCAGAAGTGTGAAAAAAACCCCTATAGGATAATTCTTCTACCCTTGCTGTTCTGTCATAGGTTCTGGCACTCAGGTGTTAAGGGACTTTCAAGTTGCACTCAGTAACGGGTTGACATAATGCAAAGTAATGAGGTACAACGGATCACAAAGCTCCTCATAAAAAATGGGCCACCTTTTTGTACTGGAATTGATCAATGCATTTCAGCTGATCCATGGGCTTCAGGAGCTGAAAAGAAACAACAAAAATATAAGAACAGCTTCCCAAATAAATAAAATGTGGACTCAGATCATTGAGAGGATTTTCACAGAGGGAGCACTAGTGGCTCTTTCTATTCCAGCTTCACTTTGGGAAGATAAATGGGATGGAAGGCACATGTCAGCACAGGGTCAGGCTCTTCTGGAGGCAAACATCCCTCAGCCAAATTCGATCCCAAAAGACTGAGTGGGGGGTTTATGTGCTAGGCTGGACCGAATCACCCTGAGCGTGCCACTTCCACAGCCACCCACAGGGAGTGTGTACACACCTGTAAGTTCATCTGAACCTGTCTGAGACACGAGCTAGACAGGTAACAGGTTACAACTGGATGGGAGACCTTAAGTAACAGGAAGAAAGTCTGAGGAGTCATGTGAAAGCTCAGCTTACATGGGCTCGGATTCAGACAAAGACTTGCAAGGCATAAAAGAATAACATAGGGATGCTTGCCTGAACTCAAACGTACTTCTTAAATCAGAAGAAAAAGGCCCAGGACATGGAAGATGTGATGCTGTGATGCTCCAGCTTTCCTGTCAACAGTCCTTATCAGGAGGAGGGCCCATTCTAGGAAGGAGGCTGGAAGGTGGTATCTGTGGTCCATGACAGTCGGCTTGTTCCCTGGCATGTCTAAAGCAAAGGGACTCCGACTTGGCTCATGGCTCTTCTGAGCTAACAGGGAAACAATGAAAGTCAGTGCTTTTACATTTTTATTTTTTTAAGTGAGAGAGAGGAGAGAAGACAAGAACTGGCAAGCACAGGAAGATCAGAAAATGGACCAGATAAAAGTTATTGTTTTGAAATTTCTTTGTTTCATGGCCAAGACCATTATATATATCTGGCTGGCCAGGCAAAGCATCATACATCTTCAGAAGCTTCACTTCCACGCAGGGAGCTGGACAGAGGAAAACAAAATTTCAGGAAGGAGCTGGCTTGAGCAGGCATCAGGGATGAACTCAGCCTGATACAGACACCCTTCCCTAGGGAATGGCACAGGATTCCTCTTCATGTTTGGGAATGGGAGACAACATGTCTGTATTGTGTTGGTCTTAAAAATTAAAAAGAAATGTCTCAAACAGGGGTAGAATCCACCAGAACAAGACCTGTAGTGATGTAAAGTGACGGCTTTTAACCCTGGGGAAAAAACCTGTCCCATCTCAGGGACCAAAGGGGCAGGTTTAAATGGCTAAGCCTGCCAGGGCCAGGATTATTTTTTTAAACCCAGATAACACCACAGAGCATTTTAAAGTCTTTGAGCAGAACTTCTATTTTCACTGCTGCTCTCTGAGGGCCAAACAAGTGGGCTGTCAATAGGAAAGTGGGAGCAAAGAAACATGAGTTAGATATTTGCCAGGAAATCCAACGGGAAGGAGAAATCTCCTCTTACAGAAAGAAAATGAAGGTTCTCTGCAAGGTTCAGCTCTACAAATGTTTTTTAACATACAATTATCTGTGGAGCTTTTTCCTTCCACAGGGCTTTTATTTTACATACAAACCATAGAGAAAATGTGATACAGATTTTGGCACTGCCAGGTAAAGTAACAAGTTGTCCTTGGAAAATTTATTTCCCTGCAAAAAGTTCTGCTCCCAGTCCTTCCTGTTCATATGTGAACACTGTCCTTCACTGTAAGCACTAGCATGTGTATTCCCTGAAAGAAACAGGCAAACACAGGTATGCTGATATTGGAGATGGCTCCCAAACCTTTTAAAGTTTGAATTCTAAGTGTTCTGTCTGGTTTATTAGATTCTAGGTGACTAGAAATTCCACATTTGCCTCTGCACCAGCAGTCTGATGGTGTAACAGTAAGGTTCAATAGCAGTTCATCTGGTTACGTGCATCAGATCTCCCAAAATAGACTGGGAACAGCATATTCCATTCCTTTGAACAGGGAAAAAAAAACCCCACCACTTGAAAAAGACAGTAAAATACATCTCAACACTTTCCAAAGTGCTGGGTAAACTCAGGTCCTTCATAAATTCTCATATGTGGTTCCTGAAAAGAAACAGAACTGTGGATTTTGAACAAGGCTTCTACACGTCAAAACTGAGAAAAATGCTCATTTCTGCTGACGAAGATATTTTCAGTTTATAAAAGGTTTCTTGCACATTCATACAGTGAACTTCTAAAAGAGGTGTTTTGCTTGGTGTGGGCAGAGTTATGCGAAATAACAGGCTGAATAAAGCTTGGAAGATGGTTCTGAATGCCGCGGGGTCACCCCAAAATTGTCACATGACTATTTCAGGTTTCTGCCACAAGAGCCAAGCAGTACCATTTCAGAGACTGAAACAGTTGTACTAGAAAGAAATGATCTCCAGGAACCAAACAGAGCAGATTTTGGAGAAAGCACAGAGACCCACCAGAGATACACAGAAATATCCATTCCACATGCTGAAAAGGGCAAGAAGAAGGTTTGAAAGAGATTTGATCAGATCAGTGGGAGCAAGAATGACCTTGGGGGTGGGAGTAAACCTCATTATAGATAATTAAATCTTTAAAAAAAAAAGTCTTCCCTAAATTGCAAAAGAGACATGCTGTGATATGGACACGAGCAGCCAGGGCCAGCAACACTCTGGCCTCCAAAAGCTGCAGAGAGCATCAAAAGGGCAATAAGCAAGGAAGACCTTGCAGCCCACGTGGAGAGATATCAAGGGCACATTTTGTGAGACAGCCCTGGCAAGGACCTGGAACTGCAATCAACAGACTTTGTTACTGCTGCATCCAGAAAAATACTTTCTATCAAAGAAATATTGCCATCTGTTTTCCTTAAGGTGAATAACCCTCATGGCCCCCAGCTGGGCTAGCTGTGTGGATCAGAATGCAGCAATGTTTACTGGAATTACACTTACCTGAAGGCTGTCAGCACATACAGATAGTAAAGAAAAATTAATCTTGGTGCCCAAAACAGCCTACAGTATTAACAGCTATAGAAGATTTGCAGCAGAGGAGTTAAGCAAGTTAAGTTCAGAGAGGGAAGCAAACCCAGAATCCTGCTCTGAGCCCACTGGTTTGATTCTGCCTCTCCAAATCACCTCAAGAGCATCCTTCCCCCCATCCACCCCACAGACACTGTGTGGCTCACTGCTTAAAGCAGACACACTGTTTGCAAAAGCTTTTGCATTTCATACTTTAGACTGAGTGTAAAAAATCATCGCAGAGAAACTCATAAACAAATGTACATTTGGAATGCTGAGCTCTGTACACACATTTCAGGCTTTGTGCTGTTTCATTAGAGACTCACTCTCAACTGCTCTGTCTCAAACTGATGAAATCAAGCCTTTGAGAGGGGAAGAATTCGCAATGAACACAGTCTGGGCCCATGGACCATGTCTCTAAGCTGAAGACAAATTGATGGATGGTGCACTGACCACACAGACAGGTTAAAAAGAAATCAGTTTGGAGTTATAGAGAATTTTGAAAGTATTTTTGATCAATGGTGTTTGGAAGTCTCGGGAACATTAATTCCATATCCAGTTTGCCAAAATGTCTACCTTGGATACAATTTATGAGCATACATGTCAAGATACATTTAAAATCCTTTGAGACTTCCAAGTACATGAATAACACACGTATCATTACTACCTTTTTTAAACACAGCATCACATAAATCAAGTGAGTGTGCCAGGCTTTCTCAACTAAGGAAAACCACTGCACTTAAAATAACAAAGGCAGTACTTATTTATTAATGTACAATGTCCAAAATTCCTACTAAAATCTGTCAAGAACAGTTTAACACAACGCACTCTCAGGAACAGAAATTAACACATACTTACTCAGAGGTTAAATCCAGCACTTTGTTGTATCTGTATTTTTCATTTGCAAGCTAAAGGTTAGGAAGTCCCTGGTTGCTCTTTTGAAAAAGTGCAAAAGTACCACGTTGAAAAATGGAAACAGCATCTGAATTATACCTACTGTCTTTCCACTCAGTCATTTATCACCTGTCTTGTGTCAAGGTACCACAAGGTGCTTATGCACCAGGCATTTAAGGATGATAATTTATCAGCAGCACTTCCTCATGCTCTCTGAGATGCTGTCTGTGAACCAGCAGGTTTTGAAATTCCCTGCCAGCCAGTTCATGCTGTCTGTTGGGGCTGCCCTCAGCAGTGGCAAATGTAATTCACTCTGCATGGGGGATAATGGTAGCTGAGGACACAGTGATGAAAACAGTCGGCATTGCCATTTTCATGATTCCAGCCCATGTCAATTACATGCTCAAAGGCTTGGGATGAGCAGTTCTGCTGTAATTCAGCTGTTCTGAGGGTGTATTGAAGCATGCTGAGGCTCTAGAATGGGCACAATTAAGTTAGTGCTGAGCTTTATTTATTTTTTTCTTTTTTTTTTCACAGCCATCTTAAAAATTTAGCAGCAGTAATTCTGTACTGATGGAGTCTTAGATAGCAAAAGGAATCTTGACTCTTGTTCCTTAGATAACCATCCAAACAACACAATCATAACCTCAGAGTCTATAAGAAGAGAAAAGAGCTTGTTATTTCCTTGGCTGATGGTAATCTCTTGAATGATAAGGACCAGTGTGTCCCTCTACAAAACTCTAACCTCATTCAAAATTGTTTCCTTGAGGCTAAACAATTGCAGTTGGATCCTGGTGCAATTTTTCAAAACAATAATTGCATTTACTTTTCCTGTCAGGGACACTCATTCAAGCTTTCTGGAAGATCCCCTTACTACCTCTGGCAGCATTCAAAGAGCAGTTTGGTCGAAGAAAACTTCATATGCACTTTCACTTCAGTTATTTCTCTCTTAAAGGGTAATTTTATACTTTTTACAGGGCAGTGTAAAAAAATCAGTGTGTATTTTTTGTTCTTAGCATCTTAGCAATTTAGAGAGTGGCTTTCAGAAAAACAAACAAACAAAAAACAAGAAAACAAAACAAACAAAAACAAGAAAACAAAACAAAAACAAAAAGGCAAAAAATAAACTGCTCCATCTACATACCAAGGCATTTAAGTAAGCATAGTCAGAAACTGAATCATGGACAGAAGGAAAGACTACCAAGATGCTATTTATTCTCCCAGGACAAAACCCTTTTCTTTCTCCTCTGACCTGGGGAAATCAGAACTATAGCCCTGCCTACCTGTGAATGAGCAGGTTGGTGGCAGTGGGACCACTTTGCTCACCACAGGGGTCTTCAGAGATATACAGGATACTCCCGAGAGTAGGAACAGCACATCTCCTGCAGTTCTGCTATGGGATGGCACCACATGGTCCCTAAATGAGTATGGACTGTTCCTGGCACATCATAGTGGGCCTTCTCTTCTGTTTGGGTACAACAACCTTTGACTTTGCCAAGGCTTTGTCTGCTTCTGGAACAACTCTTCCCAAATCTTCAGGCACAACTACATCCACACCTAACCTTTTCATAGCTCTAGACCCTTCCTCTCCTTACTGCTTCCCATGGAGCTTCCTTATTTTCTCTTCCAAGTGCAAAACTCTGATGTTTTGTACTCTTCTTCAGACTCTCTGCTTGAACTCCCATCTCTGAGACACACGCATTTCACCTTCTTCCTCTTGTTCATACCCTTTTACATCCCAAGTTATTCAGTTCTCCTACTCTCCTCATTTTCCGCATCACTTAATAATTCAAATCCTTAATTAAGCATTAAAATCTCATTCCAGGCATTGAATGATTGCGGTGGATTAATTCAAGAAGACCAAGGACAGACCAGGATGTTTGTCAGCAGAATAGACAGAGATGTGAGCAAACCAGCAGCTCAGCAACCTCTCTATTTCCTGCATATATAAAAACTGTCTTGAGTGTGCAGGAGAGATGCATTGCAGATATTCAAGGAAGGAGAAATATTAGTAATAATCACATCCCAACTATGAAGGCCATAAAGGGCCTCTGTACAAAGCACAATCTGAATAATATTATCTTCTTTGCTGAATTACTTCTGCACTATTTTAAGCTGTCTTTCTTTAGCACTTTTGCCATATTTAGTATCACAGTGAGTTTGCAAACCTCATATTTAAGTGGGGTTCCTGGGATCTGTGACATCTCAGAACAAGTGATCAAGCCAGAGAAATGACCATAAGAAAGATCATTTCACCCCCCAAAACCAGTAGCCCAACAGGTGAGACACACTTAGTGGCATATTTAATTTTGACTTAACTTTACATGAAGTCATGGAACAGTCCAGACTTTGCAAGACTGCCAAGGCCAGAGGGACTGTTCTACACGTACCACATTGTGCATGTCAAGAAATGTTAAGACTGAAAGGTTTATTCTTAGGGCTTTTCTGAAGAGGATAGCAAGAGAAAGGAAAATTGGATATAGAAGGGGATTACACAATTCTTTTGAGTTTGCAAAGCAATTTGATTTGACAAAATGTTGCTCTCTGAATTGGGGGTTATTTTCAACAAATGGAAAATTTTAATTTTGAAAGAACAGAAATTTGTTAATAGGCTGTAACTCTGTAAAGACATTTCACAAGTGAGAACTGGCAACGAGCAAACTGATTCCTCTCTATACGTTAGTTGGAAGTCTAAAATTAGTTAAAATTACATACCTCTGAGAAACCTTATTTATCTGAAAAGAAAAAGCAATCAATTCCACCTATAACATCTATATCTCCAAACCATTCTATGATTCTATAAATGTTTCTTCTCCTATTCTGGTGTAATCAGAAACCATTTGTGGGTTTTTTTCCATAAATATTGCATAGAAAATCATAGTGGTAACTGCAAAGAGACAGAGAGTTTTAGCTCTCACTGAGTAGATCATTCTAAAGGAAGTTTTCTACTTCCCCAAAGATTTAAGGGCTATTAGGGAAAAGGAAATGGGAAGAAAGGTGCCAGTAAGAATTTTCCAGTTCAGTTTTCTACCAGATCATCTTCCAATGGTCACAGGAACTGAGATCTCTGCAAAGGAGATGGGAGCTGATCATGGTGAAACACTCCAGAGGTGCATGGCAGCTCCTGTCTTCTCTCACTGACCTTACAGGCATGTCATCAAAGGCACTCCAGACTTTTCAGACTGTAGAAGGACATGACTTTGCTCACAAACATATATATTGCAGTTGCTTTTGGGCTGGTCATTGCCACCGCAGCTGTATTCACACTTCAAGGAGAAGCAAGAAGATTTGGGATAAGCCAGGATAACCTGTGAGAAAGAGTGATGGATTTCTCTCAGAAGACAGAAGGTACTACAAGCAAGGAGATGATCATCCCTGGTCTCGTGTCCTCTTAACACGTAGAAGGAGCTGGAATAAGATTTGAAGGCACTGTGTGGTGGAGAAGGAATAGCATTAGGGATGGCAGACTGCTTTGTAGGTGTCCCAGCAATGCCAGATGTCTCTCACACAGGCTCCAGGGCCAGCAGTAAGAGCCACGTCTGCGGCCTCTGCTTTGACTGACCACGTAGGTGGAAGATCTGTAAACATCCCTGAGGGTACTCTTTGTTTCTCCTCTTGCACATTTCCCACAGTGGGAAATGCTGCAGCTCTTCATCTCAGGCAGAGGTACCAAACCAAACTATTCCTCTGCTCCAAGGAGACATTCTCCATGGCCTGTCCTCTCCCTGCAGCTGCCAGTGATCACCCAGGTGCAGCAGAGTGCATCTCACATTTCTGTGCACTCACAGGGAGACTGCACTGCTCTGATCCATCACAAATCATGCTTTGACCCATAACAGTTTGGCTTGCTTTTCAGTATTTTCAGAACATTGCTCTAACATACGAATTATGTTTGTGAAGGAGCAGTAACTGAGATTTCTGCTAGGAATGGGCAAATCCTCTGGAACCAGTTTCAGCAGAAACTAATCCTAAGAAAAGCTTATCTGAAAGTTCTGTATTAAACTCTGTACAGGAGGTAGAAAGAGCTGACGGCTAATTAAATATACTTGAAACTGAAGGGAAATGTGGAGGTGGAAGAAAAATGGAGATATTTTGCTGTTCCCCGACTATTGCCCCTGGAAAGTCATTCCATCCTGATTTTCTCCAACGCCATATCCTTTGTAAGGTTTCAAAACCAACATTTAAAATATATTTTTAAGGATAACCATGTCTGAAAGTTAAAGCCCTTTGGGGGAGAATAAAAGAAGGACTTCAAAGTAACAAAATGCTAAATCTGGCAACTTGTTTTTAATGGAAGTGAAAACCTGCACGATTTAATACTTTAAAGTGTAATAAGAAGAGAAATGTCACACGTAGAGTTCAATTTCTACCCGTGGAATTGTGCCCCTGCTTTAACAAATTCCAACTTAAATGCTTCCACCACAACTGAGAAATGTTTTACTGACCTCGAGCTCAGTGTACAGCAGAGGTCCAACAGTATAGCTAGGACTGGGATCAAAGAAGTGATGGTTTTCAAAGCAGCTATCCAGCCCAGTGTGAGCTAAATCCAGCTGGCTAACATTTTGCAGTTCAGCAAGTGTTGAACCTCCTTTTTTTGTGGACTTTTGCTCAGGATGAGTTTCGACATGTTGCATCAAAAATCTGGTTTAGCTTCAGAGCAGCCCCTGGTCTCTCCCCCACTGAGGAGCATTGCTGCACACAATGCTGCAATGACCTGAGTTGTTTCAGATCAGACCTTGGCCTCACAGGAGGACCAGGCTGAACACTGGAGTTCAGCTGCACTCACCCAGCTTGACTTCTGCTGTCCCAGCTTTCCTTTGGTCATGAGCAACAGGCTTTCTACGAGTAAGACTGCATGAAATCAACGGATTATTCCTAGTTAAATCAAGAGCAATGTCAAGTCTACCTGCACAGTTTTTTAAAATGTCTTTCTTTTTTTTTAATTGTTACTGTCTTCTCACCAATTCAGCTTTCACATTCTCAAGAACCTGGTTTAAATACTCTGAACATGAATCATAGTTCTGAATGAAGCCACCAAACTGATGCATGTCCTAAGACATTGATCAGGATCTGTCTCATAAAGGAACACTGATATTATCACTGTGTGCCAGGTTATTTTCAGCTCTTCACAGTGGGAAACTGCTGTGTTGAATAGTAGAATGCCTGTAAGTTATTATATATTGACGATTGAACCTACTAGTTCTTAACAGGGATGTTAAGATTAATGTTTAGGATGTGCTTTGGAGATGAAAGCTGCACCAAAATGTGATTTATAATTCGGCTGTTAAGCCAGCAGGGGAAAATGGTGGGAGAAGCCTTAAATTGCAGTAAGGCATGAAGGCTGATCTGCTCTGCCCAGCCTTGGGCACTGGTTGTCCTTAGTGTGCAATGGAAGAAAGAGTGCTAAGGATCGAAATCAGAAGGCAGGATACTGAGCTGTATTCTTCTCCTCTGGTTTAGCTGGCATAAATATCAGCTGAAATGCAGTGTTTGGGCAAAGGAAGCTCACACCACAGTGACAAAAACCCAGAGCACCTGCACGAGAACCTGAGAAGAAGCATAGTGACATGACCTTGCACATCTTAGGCAGACAAAGGGATTGAAACTCAGACTCGGATAATGAAAACCCTAACAATGAACAGTAGGGTGTCACCAATAAATTCAGAGTAAAATCACTGCTGCCTTTGGATTTAGGACCCCAGAAGCCTGACATGCAGAAAAGGAAGCAGCCTTGAGCTAACAGGAGGTGTTAAATACACCCACATGATTGAACCCCTGCCTCTCCCTGCCTGTTGAGGGTCTGGGTGATCTTGGCTGGCTTAGGAATCAAAGTCATGTGCACAGCTCCTGGTGAGCACTGAGCTGAACTTCTCTAAGAAAAACCTCAGCACCCAGCCCATGGCTGAGCACATGCTATATTATGAAATTCAGTTTACTCACTAAACTTATTAACTCAAACCGCCATTTTCTTGGCAGAAGCTGTCAAGATACAGAATAGTCTGGCTGATAGGGAACAAAAGGGATCGTGCTATAATTGTCCTATTGAACTTGTAGTGCAATAAAGCCTGTCAGGCAAGAGTTATACGGCCAAGAAGAAGATCAGGTCTGGACCTCAGGTCTTCCCCATCCCATCTGAGTGCCCTGCTGTAGGCCACTCTCCACCTCCCCTAGTCCTTCTCACAGCCATACGTCAACTCACTATTAGCTTTGGTCAAACCATTCACTTGAGATGTGAATTATTCACTGCAAAACTCTTCAGACAGGCTAAAGCCAAGACAACTGAACTGATTGACTGAACCAACATACTTCTAACACAGCACTAACAACTTAAAACACTTGGAAAACCAATAGCAAATAAGTTTGGCTTTCACCAAACTTCCTTTGTCCAGATGCTCCAGCATCACAAGGCCAAAGATCCATGCACACAGAGTCTTTCCCCTCTAGAAACAGCTTATTAACACTTAAAATGAGGAGAGAAATCTCTCTTTTTTGAGGAGAGGAATACAAGAAGGATCAGTCAAATTCCCATCTGGCCTTTACAGACATATCCACTTTTTGCTGCTCTTAACAATTAGCATATCTGTGCCAATGACAATTCGCAAGTCTCTGTCTGTGCTGACTTTGGATGTGCCTCAGCTGCGGGGAGGGAGAGCTCCACAGCATTTGGCCATTCTGAGTTGCCCAGTTATCCACATTACCCTCATCCGGCAATAGGGCAGACAGTCAGACATGTCTCTTTTTAGAGCATAGTGAGGATGTGGTAAGTGCAGCCTAAGAGCCAGAAGTTGGAAAAGGATCCCATGTTTTGGGTGTATCCATTCAGTTTCTGGCTTTTGGTGAAAAGCTTGGCCAAAACTATGAAACTACAACACAGCAACACTACGTACATGATAGATGCAAATTATGACACCTCTCAAGATGTTTCCCTCTATCCTGCAGTGTCCCAGTTAACTTAGCCAAGCAGATGTTCACCATTATTTTGAGCCACGGAAAAATGCAGGATTCAGACTAAAAGAAAAAATATGGAACATGGAAGACATCTGAACTATTCTGTTTACTTTGTCTTGCAAGTAACGAGGAATTTGTTTCTTCTGAGTCAGAGCTGGAACTGGAACACAGACACCTCACGTTCGGAAGGGACCTCACTATCCAGAATCTCCAGGCACTAGGAAAGATGAGGCCTGTGTGCCTCCCTCAAAACAGTGCCCTGCTTTACTGTAGAAAAGCACCACATTTCTGTGAAACAGTCAGAGAAAGAAAGAAAGAAAGAAGAGATCTTTCTGATGACATTCCGCTCATTCTCCTGTGCCAGCACATTATTTTACCCAGAGACTGAAGGAGGAAAGACAGACTTAGTTGCCCTCAAGGTGCAGTGGCTGCTGGCTCCATTGTCTTTCTGGGGATAATGTCAGTTCCGTAATTATAACCTCAGTTCCCTCTCAGCCATGAAGCTTTCAATTTCTATAACATTTCAAGACCTATTTCTATCTAGGGTGAAATACATCCCTTGAAGCTTTCCAGGAAAAATGTTGGTGATAAAAATCCGCTATTGTCCATTGTTGGCACCAAAGAAAGGCTGTTGGAACATGGCATGTAGCCATTCCCTCCCACCTTCCCTTCCCTATGGTAGCAGTCGCTGCTGACCCAAATAATGCATTGTTCCCTGAAGGAGAGAGGATGAAGTTATTCTGAACTGATAAGACTCCTCCCTGACTATTCACTGCTTGGACTCTGTTACCAGAAAGATGGTCCTCATCTGACTTGGCTGTTCCTCTTGGAATAATGCCAGATCTTCTCTTTACTCCAAGTAGTTTAACTTTTTCCCTTTCTCTGCAGCAAATTTAACCATGGAGCACTAAAGAACCATAGTATCATAGAATATCCTGAGTTGGAAGAGACCCTAAAGGATCACAGAGTCCAGCTCCTGGTCCTGCAAAGGACAGCCCCAGGAATCACACCATGTGCCTGAAAGTCTCCAAATGCTTCTTCAGCTCTGTCAGACTTAGTGCTGTGACAATTTCCTTGGGGAGCCTGTTCCAGTGTCCAGCCACCCTCTGGGTGAAAAACCTTTTCCAGATATCCAACCCAAACCACCCCTGACACAACTCAAGGCCATTCCCTTGGGTCCTTTTGCTGGTCACGCCTGTTCGCAACATGGCTCAAAGGCAACACAGCTTCTGGAAACTGCTGCCCTTTCAGACTCCCCAGTGAAAGGCAAGTGGTTGCTGCACGCAGCTCCTCCTTTCACTTTGAGCCAAGCCGAGCATCACTGCTCAGCTTGAACTGCTCTTTGTGGTAAAGGCAAGGTCAGGTACTCCCTGACCCGGCTGCCCATCAGCTTTCCCTGGGACCCAGGGAATCCAGCTCTGTGGCAGTGTCAGTGCCTGGCTCCATCCCTCTGTGCCAGGGCTGTGAACAGTACACGTTGTGCAGTCTCAGGAAATAGCAGTTCTGCTGAAGGTCAGGGTTTGTGAAACAGACACCTTTTCTCTTTTCCTTCCTTTCGCTTTTCTGGGGAGTTTCTTTTACTCCCTTGTCCCTCCTCACCCCGCACTTTCCCTGGGCCTCTTCCAAGAACAACCCTCGTGCCATTCTCTCCCACCAAAGGCACAAAGAGCTTCTTTTACCAGCCCACTGGCTGCTCAGGATACAACGAAGTTAAACTAACAATGTGGCGATGCAACAGCCCATTACAGGCAGGTCTGGATGAGTCACAGAAATAAAGAGTAGGAAGGGATTTAAGAGGCCACCTTCCCCTCTCCCCCAAGGCAGCACAAGTATTTTCTCCTGCTATAGTGACCTGCTATTTCTGTTCCTTTGGAGTACAGCAAGGTCTCGGCTTCTCCGCAGGAACGGTATTTATGGTCAGAATTTATCACTCCTCAGAACAAGTTTGTCCTGTCTTTATGCGTATTAAGAGAATACACCACATTTAATTGTGGAGTTCAACCCCAGAACAAAATACCATCTGAGAACAGCACTTTAAGTGCACATTTAATCTTGGAAAGAGGCTAATATTCCTCTCTTTATTTCTCTTTCTAAGATGTGGATTGCCTAATGGCTAAGCTCTGAGCAGATTCCAACAGAAGGAATGCTGGATGTACTGGATGTGACCAAGGCACAATTTTGGGGTACCTGCTGCAGTATGCAGAGATTTAGAAAGGAAGCTTGAAGTTCCAGAAAGAAATATGGAATTACTGCATTCAACTGCTTAAAAACAAAAACAAACCCAAGAAACAACAAAACAAATGCTAGTTCCATCCTTGGGTTTGCACTCAGCCATAGGCAGATGTCACATCTCAGCATTACTGCCATCACCTGTCAGAGATTTCTGCCCCTTCAGCCAGTCACAACAAAGATATTCATCTGATTATCCTCATCTTGCATAGATATATGAGGGACTTTGTCCACTCGTCTCCAAACGTAGGTCCAAGTCATGCATTGTGTATCTTCCACTATCACTTGTGCTTCCTTTGCAGACTGTTTTGGCCTTTTACCTATTTTGCTCTAACTAGAAGGGTATTTGCATTGCTCTAATGAGCAGAAAAGATTTTCAGCTTCTTTTAGACTAAACATGAACAAGTGATACCATCTCTTCAGACGTCTCAGAGTGTGTCCATCATCTGCAACACTTACAATATTACCTTAGGTCCCACTGAATAAACACCCCAGGAGAGTGGCAGCCCAGACGTGTGGGTAGGACAGTCCCATAGGATATAGTGGTGTCCCCCACAGTCCCCACCCGTGTGAGAGCCTCAGTTTTGGAGGGAAACCCTTACTGAGCACAGAGGCTGCAGAAGCACCTGATGGCGATGCTCTCGCACTCCTCCAACATGTACACAAAGCCCAGGGAGTCCTGCTTTTTATGGGAAGGTGAGGCACTTCCAAGAGCAGTAAAACAACCTGAAAGAACACACAGCACACATAAAAATGCCAAAACCAGTTTTTGTTCTGCACCTCAAAATACAGATGCCACTGGGGACCTACCTGGGGTTTCTCTGCTGTGGCATAAGGTGGTCTCAGCTGGAGGCCAGCTGAGGGTTTTCTTGCTAACAAACAACGTTCCTAAAAAGAGCCCGTTAAATTAAAGCCTGCTACCTTGATCCAAGCAGGTTTGCAGTCTGCAGCTGCAAGGCTCTTGTTCTGCATCCCCCTGTGGCTGCCCTTGGATTCCTCGTCCCTCTCCAGGACAAGTTGGACCTGGTCACCCATGGCAC
>JAWWMO010000138.1:67423761-67476286 GCA_035047845.1 Dendrocincla fuliginosa | reverse complement strand
TAGGTCAGGTGAGATAAATCAGAGACAAAATGCGTGAAGTATGACCCAGGTCACCCAGGTAACACAGTGATGCTCCACATCACACCCTGGACAGGGCTCTGGGAAGGCCATAATCTCCTCTGAGCATTGTGCTTTGAATTTCAGTTCCCCAAGAGTTTTATAACCTGGTTTACAAAAGGAAAAGAATTGTGTCTCACACATCACAGCAGATGAACTCCCAGAAAACAATCGCCTTTGGAAAACTGATAGATTTCCATAAGTTTCCTGGGGGGGAGCTACCAAAGGTGACATTTGAGAAGTGAAAACAAGATGATAAGGTACCTGGGAAACCCCATTAGCAGCTCCCTTACAAGCTCCTGTTTTGCTGGTCTAAACCCCTGGCAGAGAGATTTTCTGGTGATATGAAGCACAATGACTCGACAAACTAATTAAATCAGCAAAGTCCCATTTCACTTACAAGGCTCAGTTTTCATTATTTCCCATTGCAAAGGAAGTTCAAGACTAAAACATCTGGTCCTGTCGATGGGCTTTCAGCCAAAGCATCAACGTCTGCCACTGAGCTGAAACAACAGCAGCCTAATCTCAGTATTGTCTTTAGCTTTCTCAAAAACTCTTCCCAACGAGACAGCAGAAAGAAATCTTCCCTCGGTGTTTTGTTTCAGGCATAGAATGTTAAGCTGCAACCACACACCGACAGCAGATACTTTCCTTCCAGAATCCTGCCACTTCCTAAAGCCAATAAAGGTCCAGAACAGGGAGGTTCATCAGGGATAAGCACTTAATTTTTCTCAGAAGATATTTTTCATCAAGGTCAGTTTTGCAGGAAATGGTACCTTGTTCACTGGTTACTGAACAGATGGGAAATGATTCCAGGGAACGTGGGAGAGCAGCAAGTATGGGGATCCCAGTAGAAATTAAGGAATTTTATGTCTGAGATCCTGGTAAGATTCAGGGGAAAATATATTTTAATTCAGATCCAAACTGGGTTCTGACAATCAAGTATCTACACAGTGCCTGAATGCAGATAGCCTTATAAATACATAAAATTTTACCCTTCTCCAATTGCCCCCCCATCACTAGTGTGAATCACAATTAATTTTAGTACATCAGAGGCCAACAGCCTGTTATAAAGTGAAGAGATTAACAAGTTGGTTGGTTTTCTCAACAAGATATACTTAGGTGTTTTTGTTAGTAAAAGTACAAAAAAGCTCTAAAACCTCCTGGGTTCAGGAGGAACCTCCTCCCTGACTTTTCAGGGGAGGAAAAAACTCTTTCGATAAGCAGATTGCTTTACCTATGTGCAGTGAAACATCAAAAAAAGCATTCCATAAATACATCAGCAACAAAAGGAGGGCTAAGAAGAAACTCTATCCTTTATTGGATGCAGGGATGGGGGAACAGTAACACAAGGTGATGAAAAGGCTGAGGTACTTAATGCCATCTTTTCTTCAGTCTTTAAGAGTAAGGCCACTTGTTCTGTGGGTACCCAGCTCCCTGAGCTGGAAGATGGGGATGGGGAGCAGAATGAAGCCCCCACAATCCATGGCAAAATGGTTGGTGGTCTGCTACACCACTGAGACACACACAAGTCTATGGGGCCACATGGGATCCACCCAGGAGGACTCAGAGAGCATCCATGGAAGTTCTCACGGAGCCACTGGGGAGGGCCCAGTTGACTGGAGGTTTGCAAACGTGGCACCCATCTGACCTTGGTGCAGATTGCCTTGAGTGCCACCACACAACATGTGCAGGATAACCAGGGCATTTGGCCCAGTCAGCACAGGTTTGTGAAAGGTAAGTTCTGCTTGAATAACCTGATCTTCTACAACAAGGTGATGGGCTTTGTGGGTGAGAGGAAGCGTGTAGATTTTGTCTGCCTGGACTTCGGTAAACTTTTTGGCATCAGTTCCCACAGCATTCTCCTAGAGAAAATGTCCTGGGGGTGCTGGTCAGCAGTGGCTGAACATGATCCAGCATGTGCCCAGGTGGGCAAGAAGGCCAATGGCATCCTGGTTTGGATCAGCAATAGTGTGTCCAGCAGGACCAGGGCAGTGATTGTCACCCTGTGCTGGGCACTGGTGAGGTCACGCCTCGAATCCTGTATTGTTTTGGGCTCCTCAGGGCAAGAAGGACATTGAGGTGCTGGAGCATGTCCAGAGAAGGACAATGGAGCTGGGGAAGGGTCTGGAGCCCAGCTCTGATGAGGAGCGGCTGAAGGAGCTGGGGGGGATGAGCCTGGAGAAACAGAGGCTCAGGGGGGACCTTCTCACTCTCTACAACTCCCCGAAAGGAGGTTTTAGAGAGGTGGGGGTTGGTCTCTGCTCTGAAATAACAAGTGATAGGACAAGAGGAAAAGGCTTCAGATTGCATCAGGAGAAGTTTAGGTTGAGTATTAGGAAAAACTTCTTCATGGAAAGGATTATCAACAGGCTGCACAGAGCTGTGGTGGAGTCACCATCCCTGGAGATATTTAAAAGATGTGGCACTTGAGGACATGGTCTAGTGGAGGCATTGGCAGTTCTGAGTTAACAGGTGGAGCTGATGGTCTTAAAAGTCTTTTCCAACCTAAACAATTCTGTGATTTTGTGATTCCATGATGTGTAACACTTGCTTCCAGAGCCCTGGGTGCTTCCTGTCTCCAGGGATTAGATGCTGGACTGCAAGATACCTCCTGGTTTATTCCTTCCTACCTTTAAAAAACTGTGTTTCTAGATGATAATAATGTCTAAAATAGTCCCTGCACATTGAGAAAGATGGATATAACTACTGGACTGCATAGAAGGGGAGAACTGATGTGATCAGTTCCCAGTTCTGTGTGGCTTTGCCAGCAGAGGCTTTAGTGACTGCCCAGGACCTCTAGGAAAAATCACATTGGTTCTTCCTTGGGTATTTGGAGTTTAAAGGTCTATGATTGATCTCACAGAGGGGACAAGGTGAAGGAAAGCAACCTGAAGCAGTAAGAAACTACTTCTCATTAATAACACCTGGCTTCCCAGGAATTACACTAATACCCAGGGAAGTGCTGTTTAAGCTCCAGTAGCAATCACTTTTCCATGTCATCTAAACACAGTGGCACTGAAGGGAATTTGTCCTGTGTTTGAGGAGACAACTGACTTTGCAGTTTGGTTACAGCTTCCCTTAAACAGCCATTACTGCTCCAGATGCTGTGAAGTATTTCTGAAGTCAAACATGCCTCAGTAGATGTGGTATCTCACCCCCTCTGTATTCACAGGCAGGACATTTTTGGGTGAGTTTTCAGCAGACACTTGAAAATACATTTCTTCCCACCTTCCCTTTTCCCCCCTCAGCAGGCAAATGAAGCTGAACACCTCCACAGACTGAATTTAGCTTATCCTACCTAAAGTGAGCAAATTCCAGACAACTCATTCCAATTTTATTTCCTTCCTTCCTTTTTTTAAAAAAAAAAAAAAATTCACTACTCAGAGAATATGGAATACACAGAATAGGCCAAAAATGCATTAGTAGCGTCTTTGTTTGTCTTTGGACGACAATACTTAATAAGTTAAGCTTAGCCTATAGCAAAGTAGTCCCAGATGGCCAGGTCTGTTCTAAATAAGCCACTTTTATGAGGACAGGATGTCTAAAAGAAACACACTTCATAAAAGAAGAAAATGTGCAAGACAGAAGAAGCCCAGAAACAGAAAATCTCTCTTACAAAACTACTACTGTTCAGACTATGTATAAACATGATTATCAAAGACATACTTGGGGTTTGTGGGATTTTTTTTCCCTTTTTTTTTACCAAGTCTAGAAAGGAAATATTTTAGTCAGATATTTATATACATTTCCATTCTAGCAAAAAAGAAAAACCTCAAAGGTTCCCTTCAGTGGATGTGAAAACTTACATGATAAAGAGACATCTGAGATCCTTAGCAACGAGATATGCACTTACTATTAATATATTGCCTACTAAAATTTTATGATTTTTCTAGAGACAAAGGTCTCAAGGGTCGCCCATCAGCTTTCTGCTTACAAGGAGGAACAAGTCTCCTGTACTTCATGCACACCTCTAACCTACATTGTACTATGACCTTGTAACATGGAGATTTAATCTGTTTTCCTTGGCCTTTAGTTTCATAGTCTATACTGAAACTATCATTTAAAAAGAAACAGGTAAAGGTTTTAAAAATTTTAAAAATTTGTTGTCACCAGGGGATAGCAGAACAAATGATATATTCTCCTTCAGTCAAGTGTTGCCAGTATTCAAGAATCGGGCAAAGAATAATCATTTGTTCCAAGTCTTATTTAAAATAACACATTCCATGAACAACACAACTACTGGTATGTGCTTTCCCATGAGTTTATGTCTTGGAGGTGAATTTTCAATTGTCAAGTAGGATTAATGATCTTGCTGACACTTCTTGGTCAGTTTTTTTGGGGGAGGTTTTTTTTTCCCAAATATGTAAACCCTGTTGTTTAAAATGTAAAACAGCATGTTCACATATTGCAGCCTGTCCCTCTGTCACTTCCAGTCCTGGGACAGCTATTTTCATGACACAGAGAACTCTGTTTCTATGGTTCCAGACAAAAGACTTGAATGGTCACATTTTCACACAGTCCCGGATGATCCCTAAGTACTTGTTTCTCCAATAAACCAACCACACAATAACAACTAAAAAAGACAACATATTATTATTCATACACAAAATAACCAGAGATTGCACAAATTTCTTTTCTTTTGGTCAGTGGAATTTTGATCAAAGGAATACTATTCTAGGGAGCGTAGAAAGGGTCAGGTTTCTTAAATGTGTGTTTCACCAATGGCCCAAACAGGCAATTGCAAACCAAAAAAAAATTCCATTCTGAATGGAATACTTCTGTTTAAGCTGGAGGTGCTTTGTTTTAGCAGGGGTGCTGCAGGCACACTGGTTGGTTTCTTTTCCATGAGAAAATTAATATGTTTTCATTTCAGGTCAGACTGGGACAATTTTCCTTTTTAATTTCCACTTCGAGCAGCAAATTGAAAAATCAATATTCATCATAGGTTTAATTGCGCTGTCTCTGTTCTTTTGACCAACACTGCAGAACATGGCACAAAAAATGGGGTATAAAAATAGAGAACAGAGAGTGGAAAATCTGCTACCCAATAACTTATGCTGAGGACTGCAAATGTAGGTGAGTAGGATGTAAAGCTTAGCTGAGTCTTACATGCCCTGCTGTGTGCTGGGACATGAGCTGCTCCACTGCAGCGCTTGGCTAGGACTGTGGTCAGAGATGGCCCATGAGGTTGCAGACCCCTGGTTCAAACATTCAGAGACATACAACCCCTACACAGCCCCCAGAGGTTCCTCCCAAAGGGTGAGAAGATATGAAGACCTCTGCTGCAGCAAATCTACTGCCCCATGCCTTATCCATAGAATCATAGAATGGTTTGGGTTGGAAGGGACCTAAAAGACCATCGAGTTCCAACCCACCCTGCCATGGGCAGGGACACCTTCCACTACACCAGGTTGCTCCTCATCCAACCTGGCCTTGAACACTTCCAAAGATGAGGCATCCACTGTTTCTGGTCCAGTGTCTCACCACTCTAACAATAAAGAATTTTTTCCTAATTTCTAATCTAAATCCACCCTCTTTCAATTCAAAGCCATTCCCCCTTGCCCTATCACTACATGGCCTCATCAAAGCCCTTTTCTGGCTCTCTTGTAACCCTGCAGATACTGAAATAACATATTCAGAGGCACCGTTTCATTTTTCCTTTCAGTGGGTGCTGAACACAACCATCAGGTGAGGGTACAAAGTGCAGGTGCTACTGACACAACACAAACGCAGTGGAGAACTGCTGGCCAAATAGATTTAAACACTGGGAGATGACAAATGTTAAAAGCACAAATTACCCAGTCCATTATTTCACCACGTTATGTTGAGTGTAATCACTGATTAAATGCGGGGTCATCAATTGCCAAGCAGTGTTTATATTTGGATCATCCCAAAGTATTTCTTATCATGGCAGTATTTGAATGTTCTCAGTTGGCAGCAGAAGCAAGACAGTTGCATTAAGTTAAACCCCAGGATTAAATTTGGTCTCCAGGGCAAAGGCAGAGTGATTAGTACTCCTGTTTATAAACAGAGTTACTCTAATCTTTTACTTACAAATTTCCTCCTCCATCTGTTATCCATCAGGGAAGTGAAGCTTTAAGAAATTGTGCAGATGGCTTTAAGGCACTATAGTTCTCTTGGTAAGCAATGCCTTGGCCTGCTAAATGTGTATCTTGGAGATGGAACTTCATGTGCCAAAACTGCACCTTTTCTAACCCAAGATCCTGCACTGAAGTCTGTGCAAGGCATTTTCCCCTGCCTTTTCTCCATAGAAAATGGGCTCCATTGTGTTGAAAGTTGCAATGTGCAGTACCTGTGCCAAAGGATTAAACTTTCATCATCTGGGTTTGATACTTAGATTCATGAAAGGAAATGAGTGTTAAGCATCCACTGCATGCCAGGATATATTGAAAGATCCCTTTAACAACCCATGCCAGTATTTTAAAAATAGGGCACATTAGGGGGTTTTTGTGCTAGAAAACATTATATCTTAAAGCAAAGCTTTCTTGCCATGCTTGGCTATTTGGAGAAATGAGGCAATTCTCTGCAATTTTTAAAATTATAGTAATAGCAGGAGAAAGCAGGAAAGCAACCAAGGGAAGGGACACAAAGAGTCGATAACAAGGAACTCAACAATAATGTATTTGCAATGCATCTTGGCAGGACAGGATAGCTTCGGGCTGCCCACACATGCACCTATAACACAGATAAGAATCACATCATTGACAGAACCATAAATAGTATTGGGGAAATTATTCTCTTGAGAGTCCTGGGGCAAAAAAACCCCAGTCTGACCAAAGTCAATGTCTTCTGACACTGCCTTTTGTAACCCTCCAGCTCAACATCAGAGTTCACAAATGATTAGAGTTAAGGCCTGTTACAGTCAATTCCAGACTTGGATAAAACTTCCAGTCTTAGCTAGGTAGTTTCCATTATTGCAGATGTCTTCCCAATGTGTTTCCGTACCTAATTACCAACTTATGGGCAAGGACTGAAAAATCCTTTAAAGTATCATGGGAAGTCTGTGCCCTTTGATAGAAAATTCCACGATCTCACAAGACTATAACTTTCTTACTCAGAGCCTAGCAGAGTAGAGCTTGTAGCATTAAAGTGATAGGTGTTATGATGCCTTGGAATATCACAAGAAATTCAACTGAATTAAAATGAAAAACACCATAAAAGTCATAGGAGCCTCAAGAAACAGGACCTGATGATCTACTGCAATCAACAGATATTAATCCAACACTTTCCAGGCCACACTGTGCAAAAAGGTGCAGTTTCTCTGTGCACAGCATCCTGCCAGAACAATCATGAAAGGCTTTCAGGGCATGTTCTTTGAGGTTAGTTACTGCTTAGAATCTGTCTATCATGGATTGTTAGGGCACTGCATATGTACTTGTGGTCAGACTCTTCTTCATTAAATCTAAACCATTTGATTGAAATCCAGGCTCAAACATATGTGTCTTCTGCACAGTTTTGTGTTTTCCATGTTATATATAATGCCACTAAAGGAAAAGACACTATTGTTACTCATCTCTTTTTAGAAGCCTAATATGAGTAGTTCAGTATCATTCGTAGAGTGCATGTATTTACTGAGACAAGATTTACATAGAGATTTTGCATTAAGAACTCTGTTATTTGAAAAAAGAAAGTACATTTTTGTGATTAGGACATAGAACTAAGGACAGGAAAGCCAGGTGATGTTCTTTCTTCTGTCCAAAGGAAGTCACTCTGGGCAAATGTCTATGTCAGTCTAGGCAAACAACTTCATGCCTCTCCCTTTCAGGTCTGAATCTCTAGGATGAAGACCACAGTGGTTCCTGAGTGGTTTCTTGAATATGCAAATGCATATAAAAATGTATTAGAGCTTTTGTTTAGACAAAGAAAACTCTCAGTTTTTACTTGTGGGAGCCCCAGGAAAAAAGGAGCTGTCTTGGCTAGGCTGCTAAGTGCCTCTATGACGCCAATATAAATCACACATTTGAGCCATTAGTACTCCAATTTTTCATAAAGTGAGATTCATTTTAGCAGCTAAAAGCTGGAAATGTAATCCAAGCTGGCCATCTAGACAGAGACAGGCATCTCCCGAGGGTAATTTTTCCCACTGACAGTAGACACCTGGTACCCTGTTCCATTGCCAAACCATCGACTTTTGAGTCACTTGAGATGCTCTGGCACTGCCCAGCTGGTCTCCAGGACATCCCTTGCCACCTCCACGAGTCCTGTGTGGCTGTCTCACACTCTACTGCACTGCACAAGTCCTTCACTGAAGCAGCCAAGTCATTCCATGATGGGAGAATTCAGCTCTTGTGCTATGACACCTAATTTAGGTGTGGAGTGTAGGTGTCTGTGTGTGAACCAAGGGCTCAGGCTGCCTTTACAGGCTGGGCAGAGGTGCCATCAGCACAGTCAAAGGAGCAGGAAAATGATTCAGCTGCCCTGGAGCAGATGACTGCATCTGCCAGCTGAAAAGCTCTGCAGACTCCTCCAGCTACACAGACCTTAGATCATCTAATGCTTTGGATGCAGAAGAATTTTTGCCCCATTTGGAACAGCAGAGAATTTACTTAAGAAATTAATTTAACTTATTTATTTAAGAAATTACAAGCAGCTATTGGCAAGCCAACTGCTCTATTAAACAATGCTCCAAAATAGAAAAATGACACAATCCCCAATGTGTAAAACTTTCAGCATAAAGAATGTACAGAGTAAGCAGATACTCACTAATTACAGCAGAATTCCAGCAACACCACTATTTGTTTTAAAAGAAAGGAAGCCCCAAGTGCTAATTCCTCATAATAGAAACATCTGTCTCACTGGTATTCAGGAATTAAATTCATGTTCCTCCTTAAAACTTGCACTTATTTGGTAACGTGGCAACCTTAATGGAAAATAGGATTTATATGTCTGGCAATTCAGCTACAAAGTTAATGATAGTGAATGAGAGATGAAAAGGGGGGTGGGAAGGGTTGAAACTGAAGAAGCAGCATCTGACAAGTTTTAAGAAACACAGTATAAAAGGCAGCCTCCAAAACCATCTGCCAAAGTGTCAAGGTGATGGATTTTTAAAAGTAAATAGATTTTTTTAACACTCCATTTAGACTATAATATATGTGAGAGCAACAAAGCAGGCACAAAAAGTAGAGACAACTGAACCACATGGCACTCACTGCCATCAGCATTCCAGTCTTTGCTCATTTACTTCTGTGCTAAATGACTAAAAGGCATCACCTTCCCATAGGTGATTGTCTGAGACCTCCCATCCTACAGAAGCCATCCCAAATGCAACCCATTTTCACTGACAATCTGAGGATGCTCTGATGGAAAAGGACCCCCTGGAGCACAACAGAACCATAGAATCTTAGAATGGTTTGGGTTGGAAAGGGAATTAAAGATCATCCAGTTTCACTCCCGGTCATGGGCAGGGACAGCTTCCACTAGACCAAGTTGCTCCAAGCCCCGTCCAACCTGGCCTTGAACACTTCCAGGGATGGGACATCGACAACTTCTCTGGGCAACCTGTGCCAGGGCCTGCCCACCCTGATAGGAAGGAATTTTTTCCTAATATCTAATCTAAACCTACTCTGGCAGAAAGCAGCACTGACAGAAAGTTGCATACAGAACGCAGCATCCACAGCCCTGTGAAAGAAAACTCTCTTCAGCTGCACATTTCCCTCACATCTACTTCAGGTCATATTTAGCATCCAAAGAAGTTTTTGTGAGGTCTTTGTTAAAGATGGATGAAAGCCCAAAGCTTGCAAAGCAGGATACAGTTGTTCCCACCCATATGGTGACCTTGAACTTGTTCACGCTCTCACTTTCAGAGAAACATGTTTTTGTGTTCCAATTCAGAAAGGTATTTGACTGTGCCTCATTTCAGTAAGTGAAGAAGGTGGGTGAACAAGGGTCTCAAATTACAGGGAAAGGTAATTTTACAGGTTTATTACATCAAAGTTTAATTGTGAAGTGCTTCAGAAAACAAAAAGAAAGCTTTCTATTTTGAAGTAATGTACTAACCTGCCTTTCATCATATTGGGGAAGAGCAGAACAAATTCTCATTCTTATATCACTTCCTTTGTGAGGAAAACCACAACCTCCCCTTTGATATCCATTCAGTGGAAGAATTCACTAGAAGTACCAGACACAGAGCAAGAAATATTTTTAAAACATCTTTTAGTAGTGGCACAGATACATCTTGATCTTGGAGTGTGAACACTTGAGTGCTGCTTTGGCACCGATTTCTTGTGTTTTTGTCATCTGGCAATAGTCAGAGTGGAAAGGCAGAAAAATGTAATCAAAATACTGCAATCCTTTTTGATAACCCAGGTTACTCCCACTTCTCTCCTTCACCAGTGTGAACCATGTGAGGCTTTCCTGCCACCAGCTGTATGCACCCTCTGCATTGCTGCTGACTGGTCTTCCTTGGCCATCAGCAATAGCAGCAGAGAGCCCAGGAAAGACACCAAAGCCTACTTAGGAAGCTGAATGTGAACACTGCCAAGGTTTCTCATCCCCCAGCCTGCTGTGGTGACATTTCTAGAACACCTGAGCTACTCTGAAGCCTTCCCACATGCCATGACCAGAGCAGGGCCCTTGGTGTTGAGTTGTCCAAATCTACTCTTCCTTCAGTTTCTTGTAGGACTGTCTCCTGGGCTAGGGATATGGGGATCTAAATGGTACCAGTACCACTGACAGCAGCTCTTTCAGTGAATTCCCAAAGCCTCACTCACTCAAGGAGCACAAATTATTAAAGACAACTCCATAACCACTACAGGAGGTGGTTATTCAAAGACCAGCCTTGACTGAAGTAAGACATGCCCTGCCCACCCCATTCCTGTGGCTCTCTAATAACTCTGTCATTTTGGTTAACTGGGGCTACTTCTCCCAGCCAAAACAAATACCACATTCAAAAAGGCTTGTCTTGAGGATCAGAGTGTTAACTTTTCCCCTTCTGGTAGATAAGTTGAAGCAGGAAAACAGATTGTGGCTTCTGCATCGCTTGGTCCCTCACACAATGGGAATGTGATTACAGCCCCGCCGTGCCCCTGAGGGTGGAATAAAAACCCTCTTTCTACTCTGTCTTACAGCGTAGGACATCATTATTCCATGAAACATAATAGCTCAACACTTACACCTGAAACACAATCTACTCCCTTCTCTCTTCATTCTCACCGGAGCTACTACAGCTCCCTTGTTCTATTTTGTAAGATATTACTTTCCCTGTCTGAGAGCAGGAGGGAAGACATCAGCTGTTATCTTTCAGCTGATAAAGATCTTCATTCACGCCTGATGGATTGCAATTTGAGGGGGAAAAAAAAATTATCTTCCCTTGGGCTCTGTGAATGGCAGTGCAGTAACATTGTGTTAATAGCTCCCAGTCTAGATAATGCCATTACTTCTGACAGTAGGAAGATAGTCACTGAGATGTTTTGATCACCTGTCAAGGAATCATGTCTAAGTTTTGCTTCAGTAGAAATATGTCATTAGCATTGCACCACATTCCTTGCCTTGCTTAAGAGTTGGCACCATGTACAAGCACAGGCTTTGGGTATAAATTCACGTTATAATGAGGAAGGGCTATGGACCCTGAAGCTCCTTTATGTTTGACAGTGATTCCCAAAAGACCATTTTCCACTTCTTTACTTGGACCTTCTCCTGAAAAATCCTTTGCACCTCAGATACCCTGCTGTGTCTCCTAATTTCCCCTCCTGTCATTAGAAGTTCGGAGCATTTACTCAAGAGGGTCTCTGCAGCTCTTTAGATCTTACCCCCAAATTGATCCCCTTATCTGAGGAAGAAGAAAAATCAGGGCACCTATGGTAAAAGTTCAGTCTACAAAGCTGTATTTTATGTCTATCAATATTTTAGGAGTTATAACTTTCAGGAGTCTATGATTCAATGATTGTGAGCTGTGATAACTTTAATTTAATCTAATACGTGGTGGTAGGGAACTTAAGGCTCCATCCTCCTCACCCTTGAACTCACTGCTTAGCTGTAAGCTCCCAACACAGAAAGTGCTCTTGGGTTCTGGGAAGCTGTAGGAATTGTGATATTGACAGATATTCCCATTAAAATCACCTAAAAGGTGATAAAATCAACTGTGTGATGAAGTCATTTTTTATATTGTCATCCAGACTTCTGTATGCTTTATCAGCTCCAAATAAAACACGAAGTTTATCTTACATCATTAGCTAATTTGAATGACCAGCTAAGGCTTTGGAGACTACACATTGACCTACAAACACCACCAGAAGGCCTAAAAGGAGATGATCTGCTGACCACCATCCTTTTGGTAGCACTTAATAAATACTCAGAGGTAAACCTTTCTTTCCAACAGTTATTGCCAAGCCTTGGGATATAACATGGTGCATCAGATACCACAGTCAGAGCTGTCTGGGTGACACTGACTGCTGAATATCCTCATATGCTCCTGCTCTGAGACTGTAGGACACAGGGCACATCCACCTGCCCTGCCAGAGCAACATGGGTGAGGGCACCCCAAGGGATGGGGTGCTACTCCACTGCCCAGCCTTGAGATGAGTTTCAAAACCAAGCAAACAATGGTCTGCCCAAAGCCAGAAGGGTGGAAGAGACTTATTTGTGAGCTGAGGACTGAGCTTTGCTTGCTTTGCCCACAGTGGTCATAATTGTGTACATGCACGTGCAAGTCAGCACAAACACGTGTGCTCACATGTATCTTCCCCTGCTTTGTGGATGCTGTCACACGCAAAAGCGAACCATTGCACAATAAATTAGCCCTGACATGGGACATGCAGCTGCCTTGGAAATATCAGCCAGTTCCATTCAGTGCTCTGCTACCCACGAGAGGGAGCTGACAATCTTCTGGCTGAGTTTGACAGCCACAAGGCTGCTAACAGGGGGTTGGTTCTGGCTTTTCCCCCCACACACACTTTAGAAATATTTGAAAGATGCTTTTCATAAAGGTGTGGAAGAACAGATGATGTGAGGCAGGTGAAAAATTAATAAAAAAAGGAACTTATGTCTGAATTGTTACACAGGGGCTGGAGTTTGACAGTAAGCTTTAATAAATAAACCCAACCTTTTTAAGAAAATGCCACATTGCCTGAGTTCCTAAAGGGCTATGGCTTTGTGGGGTGACTCCAGAATACAGTCTTGCATTAAGTTCCACCCAGAGTCTGTGCTGAAGATGTCTGACAACTGTTATCATCATGTGGTATTTTGTGCAAGAATCAGACTCCAAGGGACAGCACAATTTGTAGCCTGGTGGCACATGAACAGTGCTGCACCTCGTGGTGCTGTATGGAAACCTCTGTAGAGACAGCCACAAAATTCCCAGACTTCTCCTGGAGCCTGGAAGCCCAGTGTCTGTTGATAATGACAGAGTCAGATAAAACCCAACACATGGCTGGTTAGATCTGGCACTACGTGCCACAGCACCGCAGTCATTCCAGAGCATTGGTCCCTGGGATGAATTAATTTATTTCCAATACATTTGCAGGGCTGGGCATCACTCTGGGATCCTCTAAATCACAGTACTGCAGTGAGTTTGCTCTAGGTTGCTACTTACTGATAAAATGTGAAGCTGGCAATGCTCACAGCAGTGCCCTGCAGAGCATGCAGAGATCCTTCCTGCCAGCCTGTCCCCGGCAGCCAAAACATTGTCTCGCTCCCTTTATCCACCAGGTTCCCAGATGGTGATGTGCTTCACACCAGCTTTTAGCCCAGGGAACACTAATGCTCCACACTCCATCCAGGTTAAGCAGGTGATCAAGGACCAAGCAAATTCTGTCTGAATAGCAGCTTGTGGTGACCTTTCTGCCTGGGGAAAGGCAACTGCAAGCACAGGGTCAGGAAACTGCCCTAAGATAGGAAACAGGAGTGAAAAATACTTTGGAAACGCTGGAGAGTTGTGAAGATGGCTCAAGGGACAGCAGCACAGGAGTGGTGTAGCAACACACCACGGATGGAAGATTTCTGCTCTTGGAGACTAAACTTGACCCTTTCTGTAGATAAAGAAATCCTTTCAGAAGGCTGGTTGCCCCCTTCCCATTCCACAGCAGTTTGGCCATTGGGAGCTGGAAAGGTTTGTGCTGCATTCCTTTATCAATCATAAATCCCAGAGGTACGAGGGCTGAGAGAGGTAAGCAGGAACAGCTTTTAAATGAAAAAATATACTAAATTTCAGGGTGAGAAGAGCATCTAGTACTGTTTTTTTACATAAAGACACACTTTGGTTCTGTATGTAGATATCAGCCAAAATAAAATGAGAATATCTCAAAATTAAAAATAGTTGTGTGTATAAGACTTGACAAGTGATAAAACACAACCGAGTGTAGTTCCACTGCATGTGCTCCCTTGACCTGCCATGAATCATTGCAACAGCAAAGGTATTGTAGCTGTGGCAGCAGCAGAGCAGGCTGCCATTTCAATTCCCCAGCAGACGAATAACTTGGTGATTTAGCACTCTCCCAGCAGCAGACCACTGTAAATAACACCTAAAATGCTCAGGAACTCCCATGATGTCTCTTTTAGGCCTTATACCAGAGCTCACCGAAGGCAGGAGAGCTTCCTCCTTGATTCCAACAGGCTTTGGTTCAAGCCATTGAAGCAGAAGTTCATCACGGTAAACCTACCGATATAAGGGGGAGTGTTTGGGGGTAAATCTACTGTAAGAAAAACAAGCATCAGAGCCCTTGCATAGTCCGTGCTTTGCAAAGAACAGGAGACTACCTGGGAACTACTGCAAGATGTGTTTTACTTTCAAAGCCATAACTGAGCCTAATTTAAATGGTGTTTTCTGACACGTTTTTTACAATTGCTGTGCCTGTATTACATTTCGGGCAAGGCAGCCCGCTGGGAATCCAGCGAGAGCAGTAGGCAGAAATTAGTTCTGTTCACAATCCATCAGCTGGGCATTTTCAGCTCAGGGGCCACTGGTCCCATCCCTTCCTTCCTCACTTATTTTGGAAACTGAATAAATCGTTGCTGCCCAGAGGAGAGAGCCCACAGGCTACAAAGACGAAAATGGTCCCCATGGGGGTCCTCATGGTCAAACCCAGTCTGCTGCAGGCTGAATTATGAAATGCAATCTGAAAACTGTCTTTGTCCCTGAGGCAACAAGGCTTTGTTTCATGAAAAGAAATTGTATTTTCACAGTGAAAGCTAGTTATGAGGTGGGAGCAAATTCACACAAGTGTGTTTATTCAGAGAAATCCTTGCTCACAGTAAGGTGTATTTTCCACATTCAGCCGGGCGTAGCAATGGGAAAGCAGAGCCAAGGCACTATGAAATGTCTCACAGACAGCTATGACTCTGTTGAGTTTATATTAAGTAAATTCTGGTAAAGTTGAGGAACTTTCTGTATTCAACCAAGTTCCTTTGCCTATTCCCCCATTACTTAAAGATTTCTGTGCATTCCTAGGCATTCTTTAATTTAAAATATCTATATCAATTAGCTTAACTAAATACCTCTCTGGGGTTTTTGTGCTTGCTCTTCAGCATGTCTCCAGGGACCACTGAGACCTCTCATAGCAATTTCAAGTGTATTCCCATTGTTTTAACTACTATTCCAAGTGATTAATCAAAATAATAACAACTATCTTGCCAAAAATAAAAAAAAAAAAAATGACAAAGCAACTTTTAAACTCAATCCACCAAGAAAACAAGAACAATGATCATTAGAAAGTCCTCCCAGATTTCCCCTCTCACCTGCCCCCAATCCCCTCCATACACAGCCTTTGTTGGTGGGAATGTCAGAAATACCAAACTATGTGCACGTCCCCATTTCTCTACACCACCTGCCTCCAAGGCTGAAGTACAGGCACTTCCACAACAGACTTTGTAGGAGCTTTTGCTATCAGTCTGCATCCTTGGAGGTTGAACAAAGAGAATAAAACACTTGAACTTAAAGAGAGCACTCTGAGAAGGGGTAACCTCTAATGGCACATGGATCAAGCTGAAATTTTAGAAGGAACTATGCAGCTCTCATTCTGATGAGCACCTAGATGGTTTTCCCAAAAGCCAAACCAGACAGTATCTATATGGAGTGTAATGAATGTTTCAGCTGGGGTGGGCAGCCATCTCCATTGAGCTAAGAGCATGGTATTCACCTTCACACAGTAAACTTGAAAACAACCCACATCACAACTGGAAAATTGTTCCCTGCCTCTCTCTGTTTACCAGCATAGTTTGTTACCACTTGCATAACAAGTTTTCAGAATGAATCATGGACAAACTGTACCCTGTCTCTTATATTTCACTTTTCCTCTACAGAACAGAGATAAATTTGTTGTTTTTATGAATAGACCAACAGACAGCTTATACACACAAAATATTCAATAAAGTACAAAGAAACTAAAAACCAAGATTTTACCAATTATGATAAAATTCCAAGTAATCAGCAGTTGTGGGTTATAATCAGCATAGCAAAAATCAGGGTATTTCCTCTTGGTTATTACAGTAAGTGAAGTCCAAATCCAATGCCCTTCTGGAGTCAATGGAAAAGTTTGTATCTTCAAAAGCAAAAGGATGTGGACATTGGAAAACCATCAAGAAGACCCAGTGGCCCATTAGGTGCTCTTCCCTAGCACCACTCCTCCAAGAAATAATAATAGTGCAGTAAAGTTGATGTGAAATAGAATGGCAGGAACTGACTTGCACAGCTTGCAGCCATGGCCCAAAGCATGGAGAGAAGAGCACTTCCCATCAGTGCAGTGTGATACCAAGATCACAGAACCACAGAACACCTGAAGCTGGAAGGACAATCGAGTCCAACCCCCTGCAGATGCAGGAGCAACCTGAACTATGGCCTTTGGCAAGAAACCTCCCCACTGTGGTTTCAAGGGACATCCTGTGCTTTGAAGAGAAGTGGGCTGGCCCCTCTCCCTTTCTGTAAACGCTGGCTATGATGCATGAGTATTTTGGTTTGGAAGCAACTCCCCATCACTCCCTTTACCACAGAGTTCGCAGAGTTTGTTCAGTTCACACAGCAGTCTCAGTGCACCAGATTCCTTTTGTGGAGACAAAAAACCTCTGTTAAAGCATGCCCCAGATGTTCTCCTACAGGGATGTGAGGGTCCCAAACTCTCCTCTGGATGTTGCTTCAACCCGTGTGCCTGGCAGCATCTTTCTGTGCAGGAAACCACACTACTATGGAAGTAACCCTTCTGAACCACATCATGTGTGGGTGTCAGGACCTCAGCAGCAACCCCTTGCAGATACTCATCCAATCCTTTCGTGCGAAGTTATTGTAGGAACAACCTTGTAGAAGCGTAATTCTGAGTTTTGTCCCCTTGCAGAGTTAGTTGCCAACTATTGTGAGCAGGGCTGAAGGTCTAGCTCAGTCCCTAGCATGTCCTTCTGGTAGAAGTTTTATTTCAGTTATGCTCCTGGCCCCTGTGACCCACTTCTTAGCTCCCTGCAGGTCCATGTGCCTCAGTGAGGCCAGAAGTCTGACTTCCCTGAAGCAAGAAGAGCATCTAAAGGTCATCTGCTCTAAAGCCAAGTGTTACTGCATTGTTGTTCAAGGCAGAACAGGGTGACTGGACACTTGAATTGCACCCACCCAGGTGACAGATATTGGCAATCAGCTGTGACACAAATGGTTTCACTCTCAGCACCGGCAGTAGAAAATCTGGCTGGAGGGAGCAGCCTGGGTCTGGGACAGTGCAGTGAGAAAGGAACTGTGAAAGCAAATCTTCCTGGGGAGGAGGGCTAGCTTACAACTTCAGTGATGATATTTGAATTAGCTATTTTTATATTTTTTTTTAAACAAATAATCATCAAAGGGAATGTGTTTTGGCTCTATACTAAACACTAAATTGGCTTAGAACTACAAGGGATCTCACCAAATCCCGGTCTGTTTGCACTCTTTTCTGATAGTGTACATTCTTTTTGTTTGTTTTATGCTGGCCATATAACCCATGCATTACCTTTGAAATTTCATAACTTGTTGTGCAACTTCTTTTGCTTTTTATCCTGGCCTAGCTTGCTTTTAAAACCAGCTGTGTCTTTTCACCTGAGGTGAGGCTTTGCAGCCAGCCTACATTCTGTAAACATGTATTGTAACATCCCCAAACCTGCAGTTAGCCAACAAAAGATCAAACAGACCAACATGCTTTCATGGTAGCCATCAAAGTCACTCAGACTTTTTTAGTGAAAGCTGCCAGCTTGCATTTTTTTTGTCCAATGGCAAAGATAAGGCTTATTTGTCTTTCTTTCAAAGTTACAAATAAATAAGGAAAAGGACAGTAGTTTTAAATGATATCTTAATCAAACCTGTTCATCTCAGAGTTTATATTTCAAGCCTTTACCTGCATTCCAGAATGAAGTCAAATGTCAAACTTTCCCCCTTTATCTCCTCTCCTTGACTCAAGAGATCTGTATCTTTACAGAATGAAACAACTGTTTTCCTTAAAATGTTTCAATAGGCCTTGATTTTGTAAAACAAGCCACTTCTCTGGCAGGTGCTTTGATTTCAAGGAATTAAAGTAATTGCCACAAAAGGGCTGACAAACCTCACAGCTGCTGGAGTAAATGGAGCTGCATGGATGTACACAGCATGTCTGGGCAGGAGAAAAGGTGGACAGTGAGGGGGGTTTGTATTGACTTCTTAAATTTAATGCTTTTTTTTTTTCTATTCAATCCATTTTGGTCCTAAGGGGATATCAAGGTATCATCTGCTTTCTCTTCTTCCCTAAATCAGCTTTACCAACTGGACAAGTTGTGAGCGTTCAGAGAAAAACACAAAGCACAGTCAGAGCTGTAGTAAACAAAATATGCAAAAATATTTATTTAGTTAGTTTTGTTTAGGTTTATTTAGTCTTCATATAGGAGCACTGAAAGGGAGGAGTAAAAACTCAGAAAGCAGCTGCACAGGAGAAAAAGACAAACAGGTTTTCATGTCCAGTGGTGACAGAAAAAGGAGTAATTGGTTTCAACAGCACTAAGAGAACTTCAGGTTGGCTATTCAGGGAGACTTTCTATTCATGTGATTAATTCTGTGCTAGAAAACTCTTGTTCGAGAATCTGTGAAACCTCTATCAATGGAGGGTCTCATAAACAACTGAGGCAGGAATGATTTCAGTGTCTGTGAGAACTGATCCTGCCTTAGAGGAATGGGTTCTAGGATAAAACACTTCTGCAGAATCTCTTCCAACATTATCTCCCAATACCTCCTTTTATTTTCTCAAAGAACCTGGATTGACAGGATTGATTAAAAGTTTGGGGCTGTCAATCCGTTAGCCAGGATTTTGGTCTATGCTCCTTTTGCCATTTCTCATCTAACCTTTCAGCTCACACAGAGCAGAGTGAAAACTGAAATCCAAGCAAGGTACCAGAAGTGGGACCATAATTCTCACAGGCAGCCAACTCCTTGCTCTTAATATCACAGCCTTGCAGAGGTTTTTTTCACCTGTTACCATCTAATCCCCCCTGTGTTTAATCTGAATCCTGTCTCTCTCTTTCCTGTTCACTTTGTACCTCCTCAAGGACAAGAGCTGAGCATCCTAATGCAGCAAACCCATTTTGGATGCTGGGCACAGAAATTCCATGGACACAGGTTGTTAAGCAGATATTGGTTTGAGCACTAGTGAGGAATGATTCCCTGTATTGCAAGAAGCCACAGGGGCACCAAGCAGCTGCATTTCTGCACACAGTTCTGCTTTTTCCACCCAGGATATTTTTCCTGTATAGATTGTGAGTACTTTAATGTACTTCTCCAGAAGTTTCAGACATCTGGTAGCAGAGATGGAGGTGCAGTCTTAGACAGTGCTCTGGAGGACAAGGCCAAAGCTTGAGGGGAAGGGGAGACAGGCTGCCCAGGGGCTGCCCTGTACTGTTAGACCTGTTCCTCTGACCTTCTGCTCACCTATGTAACCAAGCCCAGAGCAGAAAGGACAGGCTGCCTCTCACCTATCTTGCAACCCCTTGCAGGTAAGAAAATGACCCTTTCATTCTGTATTTTAAACTGGATCACTATTTACAGGCATGCAGATGTGTGGGTTTGGGAATTAGACACAAAGACACATTTTTCTCCCTGTAAGTCCAACTCCATGTAATTGTGAGTAAAACTAACAAAAGAGAATGGCAGGCACAGAGAAATGAGTTTCCACTGCTCAAGTGTAGCCAGGGAGAGGTTGGGAAAATATTTTGGTGCCTATTAAATCATCTGAAAAAAAGCTTTTCAGTAATATAAAGGGTTTCTCCTTCTCTTCCTGTTTTACACCTCTGAATATATTTTTAACTGGATTTTCTTCAGAGATCATAATTAAGTTACTTTTTCTCTATAGAGAGCTTCACTAGTGCTAAACCTGGACCACTCCTGTGTTGCTGGATGTGAAGGTGCTGGAAAATCAGACAAAAAGCCAAGTGCCAACCTCATGGAAAGGGAGGAGGAAATAATCAATTTGTATGTGTGTAACTGTGGCTTCTGGGTGTAAATCTAGAATTCTCCAGAAAGCTCTTTTGTGGATTATTTTTGATTCCTACATTTCAGTTTCAAATACCATGTCGTGGGGCTCCCCCTCTGATTTCCTTATGGTGTTCCTCATAGTGGGAATGTGCAGAACCCTCCTTTGCAGAGGTTTTTTGGGTTTTTTCCCCAACCATCCTGCAGAAAATATTGCAATGCTGTATTAAATATATGAAGTGCTCAAACTGAACATTTAGGAAGGCCAGACATAGTCAGCCCATCCAGAGATACCAGCCAGTCTGAAGCGAAAGGATTTCCAAAGAACAGGACTGGCTTCATGTCCTTGCAGAGGTGGCAAGTTGGTTCTGAGCCTGCAGGAATTGTGGAGCCTGTACCTTTGGAGGACAATACAAAGGGCTCTTTAGAGTTGTAGTTTTCTCTAATCTCCAGGGTCTTAACTCCTGTAAACACAGAAACAACCCAATTACCCAGTTACCTCTTTCCTTCCCTTCTCTCTTTGCTGTGTGTATTTGGATGCTCCATCTGTTACCATTTCCCTCCAAATTTGTCACCATCCCCTCCTTCCACTCCTTTCTTCACGGTCCAGATTTCTGCTCCCTTTGCCTTCTCATGTCTCTCTTCCCTGTTGCCTCTGTGTCTAAAGCATCCTGCCAGTGCCTCTGTTTACGTCTCCGCCTCATTCAAATTCCCTTTAACAAATTTTTCCTTTCAAAATGCCCACAAAGAGAAACTAATAATGGGCCAAAAAAACACCATGAAGTCATTCACCTCTTTGATGCTGTCATGCACCCTGTCTCCTCAGTGTTCAGTCCCTTGCAGTGTGGGCTGCCTTTCCCCTCTCTCAGTCATGCCCAATGCCAAGAACCTTCGTAAGTAATTAGGGGATGCCATTTGGCTTGGAGAATGAGGCACTGACCTTGCTCTGCTCTCAGCCCTGCCATTAAGCTGCTAAATGACCTTGAATAACTTTTTTAACCTCGTCTGTCCCAATCTGTCTCATCCTGTGACTTTTTTCAACAAAATGTATAAGCTCCTGGGATCTTGTTATGTTATGTTAAAGACTCTTGAACAAAAGGGCCCTGTTTTCCATTGGCTGCCTCAACTGAGACTTATCCCTGTAACCAGACAACTTCACTGTCAATAGCTACACCTGGGCTACTCACTGAAGTGTCCTAGACAGTCAGAGGAGAACAATAGGCAGGTTTAGGTTAGGTTTCACATAAGCCAACGTAGGCTTCACTGTTGGGGTAAAATTAATTAATACATCAGAATGCTTGCATCTTGAAACTAGTCCCCCAAATATTAACTGATTGCAATTCTTTGTTGAATTTAGCTGAAATATCAAAATTAATTTGGGACAACCAAATTGCATTTTTTTAATAAATAAACTATTCCATTCAAAATTTTACCCAGACCTCCTGGGAAATGCTACATATTTGAAGGGTGATTTTTCTAAGTCTTATCAGTAATTTCTTTGTAAATGGATTGTTGAGCTGCTGCTTCATGAGGAAGTTTTACCACAGTCCCCACTCCTGAAGGGCTGTAAATGTGCACAGTGCATGCAGACACACAGGTGGGTCTGTGCAGCACACTGCACCCACCTCAGAGGTCCCCTGTGGGTTTTATGAAAGCAGAAAGCATGAGCTCCTTAATGTCTCGAGAACCACAGCAGGACTTAAACCTGGATGCAACAACCACAAAAAATAGGATGTGACAAGGACACTTTTCCTGCCTTAAAAGAGAACTTCCATGAAATGGCATCTGCTGAAGAGCTCATGGGAAGGAATATTGTGTTTTCCTGTCCAAAGGAAGAAGTTTTGAGAACAACAGACCTTTTGCAAGGCAACTAGATGGAAAGGTCGTGTCACACACCAAATATGCAGAAATGGAAGAGCTGGGTAAGTGACTCGTGTGAACACTACACCTATCACTGCTCATCAACATCACCTCGTACAGCTGGAGAATTTTGGAGTGTCTTTGAAAAAGACTAAATAACAGAATGAACTTTAAAAAAAAAAAAAAGGCCCAAGTTTTGCCAAAACCCATTACATGCACTCTACAAAGGGGTGTCTGTGAGCAACAGGGAGGGAAGCAATAATAATAAACTGGAGGAATAGCTTTCACAGGATAATAAATGAATTGAAAATAGCACACATGTCAGACACACTAATTCTAACAGAAAACTGTTCCAAAACAGAAATTAAATGAGATTGTGACTGGAACAAATACCTTCTTCATCCTTAGAAAAGGAGAGACACTTCCCTGAGCAAAGAATCAATCTATAAAAAACTGAAATATTTGGACTGCACACACTAATGTTTGTGTCAAAGTTAAAAACATTATATAAATATATACATATTCAACCACCCCCAAATCCAAAGCACCTAGAAAGACTACTAAACAGAGTATGGGGCCTGCAATGCCAGTCAGAGACCTTTTAGAGCCCACCTGAACTGAATTAGCACAACTCAGAGAATGGATCTAGCCCTAGAAGAAAACCTGCCACAAGGAAAAAAAATCAGACAATTAATTCAATTATTAGTCATAGCTATTGAAAATGCCTGTGCCAGCTGTATGAGGCTGGAGAATTCATCAGGCAAAAAGGAAGATGGACTCAGATCCTGTAAAGGAGACAGAGGAGTTAGTACCTTCCTGTGAAGCTCTTCCTCCCAGCGCTACTCAGGAAGGGCTGCTAAAATGTGGAGGCTTAATTATTTCAGCTCGTGTGAGTTTGATACTCCAGAGAAGTACTGGAGTGGCTTGTAATTCTGAAAACTGGAAGTTGCTCAGCTTAGTCTCAAGCCAAGGAATCCACCTCTGTTTACAGCAGCTGAAATGTGAAGAAGGGGAGATACAATTAATCAACTGGACAGGAAGTTTCATCAGTCCCCACGTCCCTCCTGTCCCATGCCCCTGCATTGACCTGTAGATCACTCCTACGGGAAGAGGGGATTGTCTGTGTTTAATAACTCTGCTGAGACCACTGCAGTAGGACCATGTAATGTGAACACCTGGGAACTGAGGACAGAATGGACATTGATCATCTCATTCTGAATGGGTCACCAGCCCAAATACCATTTGCACTTACTGCCAGGCTGGACTGGGCTGTAGCTGGGCTTGGAAAGGTACATTGTATCTTTCAACAAGCCCCTTGAGCCATCCTGTTGGAGGAAGAAACATCACTGAGACATCACAGAAAAGTAATTCCTTTCTTGAAGGACATGTCTTCTGTTTGGAGCTCTCTCGCTGTGACAGTGAGATTGTGCAGGCCAATAGAAAGCAAAAGTGGTGCAGGTTCTCTGAAATAGCCCACAAGAAGCCACAGATGAATCCAAACTATGATCCTCCCACCTTATTTGACCTAGAGCAGTGACAGCCTGCATCTTCAGAGACTCACACTGACATGTCCTCAAAGAGGAACAGCAGCAGTCTTGGAATCACTTAGGAGTCCTAATAGTTATGGCAAAGAATTTTAGAAGTGAATAGGGCTAAAAAAGAAAACATTCCATAGAAATTAGTCTGTGAAACAACACAATATCATAGAGAGTGAAAGGCTTTCTACAGGAAACCTAAACATTCTGTGTGGAGGATGTAATTTTGTCCTAAATTTCCCCAAAGAATTTAACCACTGGTTCAAACTTAACCAGTTTGCGCTCTTTGGGTTAGTAAATAATGTTCTGCTGCAATGAAAGTGTTTGTGTCTGACTCCTATAAAATTACTGTTTATTTCTCTTCTTTTGGTCAAAGGCAGTCAGTAAAGGAAAGGGATGCTTGGGAAACATAAGTAAGAGGGTGGCTTTGTAGTGAAGATTCATTTAGACCATTTGGTATCTATTACAAGCTGAAATCAGACAGTGTCTGCATGCAAATGTGGGGAAGCAGTGAAAGGGAACCTCAGGCAGTGAGAAGGTCCTTTTTCTTCATTAGCATTTACAAAGTAAGTAAGTGACATAAGTTTGGGATCTGGTGACTGGAAACACACTGGACACGTCCTGCATGTCGTGAGGCTCCAGGGCTCTGTGCTGGCACCGTGTGCTACTAGCATGTTCAGGTGCTCTCTCCAGCCAGTTGGCTTTGAGGATTTATTACCATTGTGGAAGGGATCTGTAATCTCACATCGGCAGGATGTGGCTGGCTCTCTGCTGCTGAGCACAAGGGAAACCTTTGTCCCTTAATTCTTTGTCCCTTGGGCAAAACGGCTGCACTTAGGGGAAGGTAGTAAAGATCTTCTCAGATGCCACACTGTCTATGGCTGGAAAGCAAGAAAAACAGAGAGTGAGACACAGAAAATGACAGTACATGCCCCAAAATTGTCAGTGTTTAAGAGGCATTTGGACAATGCTCTTAATAACACGCTTTAACTTTTGGTGAGCCCTGAAATGGTCAGGAAGTTGTAGTAGATGGCTGTTGTAGGTTCCTTCCAGCTGAACTATTCTGTTCCAGTCTAGTCTAGTCTAGTCTATGATCAGGGGTAGAGGGTGCATTCCAAGAAGAGGGGTCAGTTGTCTTTGCCTTCACATCATGTCAGGAAAACAAGACACAAATTGCTCACCCAGCATGACAGTAGGAATTACCTTTAGAAAATAATTTCTGCCATGCTCCATGACCTCTGTGTGTGTGAGAAGGGATGGGAGCAAGGGAGGAAGGCAGTGGATGGCTTTGCACCAGGGCAGGTGATTCTGAGCAGCTTTCAGATGGCACTGGCACAATACGCTTTATCTATCTCGTGAATAAAGTGGATCTGTCCTTCAAGCCACTCAGAGAGGGTTTCTTTTCACTCTTCTAGAAGTGTTTGACTTTACCTGGCAGTTTTCTTGCTTTTACTCATGAAAAAAAGATTTTCATCAGTTGCAATAGAGTAGCCAGGACTTCTTTATTGTCAGTTCTGTTGAAACTGGAGGTCAATGACAACTGGAATAGCTGGCAGCCTGTGCAGGCTGACATGAACAATAATTTGCTGAGCTCTGCCATTCAGATAAGGATAAAATATCAAGTCTAACTCAGGGTTAGAAGAGTGTGACTTAAACAAGAATCTGTAATTTGGCAAGAGCCAAGGCAGCAGAGGGGTATGGGTGGCAGATATTTCCAAAGTGGGGATTGTGGGAAAGGTGAAGCAGAGATGGCAAGTGGCTAAAAAATGTTTACAAGATTTTGTGCAGAAAGGAAGAAAGAGACAGAAAATCCATCCTACAAGACCAAGTGGTTAAAAATCTTCCCACCACTCTCACCTAACTCCATTGTTGCATGGAGGGGGGGCGAAGCAGTGGGGGGAAGATAGATAGATAGATAGATAGATAGATAGATAGATAGATAGATAGATAGATAGATAGATAGATAGATAGATAGATAGAGCTTTAAAATAGATAATCATTTGCCTGAAATGACACAAAAATTTGGTTTTGAATTGCTTTCTTTTCAATGATATCAGTAAATGGCCAGAACAAGATGGCTCAGAATAGTAGGCAGCTTTGTAAGGTTTGATTGCAGAAAGGAGTCAGCAGCGACAGTAATCTGAATGTCTTTGGACCTGATATTAATTCCTTTTAGACCAGCAGTGGATTTGGAATATACTTCTAGTAAGCTTTCCATGCCATAGCCTAATTATTGTACTCACATACAAGAAATATTGTTATAATGCAGCAGCCCCTGCCTTGGCATCCTCCTGCAGGAACACAAGACAATGCACTTCCCACGAGCCCTTTCAACGTGCCAGACAAATGCTTTTTGCAGAGAAAAGGCAGAAAAGGAAATTTGATGAAGGCTGGGGCAGGGGATACAGGAGGAAGCAGGGAACGGGGAATGATAGAATGGTGAGGACAGAGAAGAGCTGGCTGCTCTGAGGGCTTGGCAGGACTTTGGCAAGCAAGTTTTTGCAGCACACTGGAGCATTTGGTCACTTGAAGGACAAGAAGAATCAGCACAGAGACCTCCTCCTGTGTCTTCCACCCCACTGGCACCATCACTGCTGTGCTGGACCATGACAGCAGCAGATGAACAAGATATTACAGATATCAGTGCATTTAAAGAATTAATTCAAACTAAGCTGCTGAAAAGCATTTTAATTTTTTTTTTAATTTTTAAATCTCAAAATATTCCTTGAAGGCAGTTTCTCAGCAGGAACTGAAGGAAAATAGGCTGGTTACGGTTTAATAGACTGGTCCCAAAGAGCTTTTCAGAAAATACTTACAATATTATAAAAGAGAAATGTTGTAAGGATTGCTAAAATGGGAATTTACACAAAGTATGGTGCCTTTTATTTGCATATGACCTCAATGATTATGTGCAAGATTTGGCCGTCCTCACAGTAAGTGCCACATTCTGGTTAGAGAAATATGATGCCTTTGTTTTGGCAGAAAATAAATCTCTTAAGGTAATCAAAAATCCATGTAACTTATTCTAAAAATATCCCCTCCAAAACCGTCTGTGCCAGAGAAAACAGGAGAAAATATTTGCCTTTGACAAGGATATTGATCTATAAAATGTTTCTTTTCTTCTTTGCCCTCTTGATTCTCTTCCAAGCTCCCCTCTTCTGGTGCTTTCAAAGGAACAAGGACTTCTGGGAAGGGACATCTTGAAATACAACTTAGTCAGCTATGCCCTGAATTTTATTTACACCAAGGAGGCCCTTTGCACTGCTCTGGCAATTTAGAGAGGGATTTCATCCGTTTTTAGCTCTTTAGACCTCTCCTAGCATGTGTATGAACAAGGACTTAGTATGTACACTATTGCAAAGTTGCTTTGGGTGCCCTCTCCCCTATATAGAAATAAATGGAAGTGGATCTGGAAAAAATGTTTCACTTCCTGTGAAAGTCAATCCACCTAGACAGGAATCCTCATAAAGAGAAATACTGCTCAGGGCAGGGATTTCTCTGAATAAACCAAGTGTCTATGTGTTCAGGAGGTGGATTGGTGCACACTGGCAGCTTTATAATGCCACAGTGATGCAAAACACCCATGCTGGCTTAAAAATACAAGGTTTGGGATCACTGGAGCAGCAGCTGGGTTAGTCCAGTGTATCTGGCCCTTGCTGTACCAGTTGTGGAAGCTAATTTAGACCATCTGTGACTTCCTTGAGTTCGTCACTGCTCACCTCTGACATATTTTTAAGCTGAAATGAAGAGAAATCCCCTTTAAGATGAGGATTGTGTTTACTTTTGCTCACTTTTCGTCAAAGGCCAAACAGCATCAAAATATTATGCAGATTTGTGACTGATATGAGTACAAGGCCAGGGTTTTTTTGGGTGGAGTAAGGTTTATTTGTTCAGGAGAAAACAGCAAGTCACTGGAGGGATGGCATTTGCAAACAACAAATATCCCACCTGTCCCTTTAACCCGGCACCCTGTCACACCAGAAGAGTGATGGATTTAAGCTTTTATACAGTTGACTGCTGTTTCTGAGTCTCATTTTTCCACCAAGGGCTCTATTTCCCCATTAGCAAATGTTTTTATTTCGGGCAGACTACAATGCCTTGTTTGTGTTTGTTTGGCAAGCCCTGGCTATGGCTGGTCAAAGGGAAGAGGAGACACAGCCCATCCCTTATGTGACTGTCTTTTAAGAGCTCTGAAAGGCTGCTGAGGGGCAGCTCTCCCTGCTGCTCCCACACTGCGCTTCAGGCAGACCATTACTGACATCAAACAACATCACCTATTAAGCAGAAGCTGACATATGGCTTTTGAAGGGCAAAAATCAGACAAAAAGGAGTTTAAATATTGAATCCACTTGCACGGACTTTAAATTTCCCTGTTTGCAGGGAGGAAGAACAGAGAGGCTTACTCTGAAGTCAAACATTTCCAAATTGCAGCCAATAACCCAGTGTACAGTAGCAGCAGGTACCACAACCACATGTCAAATGGACCATCATGCATTCTAGGGAAGAGGATGTAAGAAAGTCTGGTGATGGGACCCCTTTTTCTCCTGGAATACTGTATGTCTGAAATAGCAGCTTAACAAAACACTGTTCAGATCCAGGGACATTTGCTGTTAAAGACCAAAGGAATCAGAGGCTTCCTTAACAGAAGGCCTGAAGTAGCATTAAAAATGGTCTTTCAGCTTCTCTTTGCCTCATTTCTGATCTATTTTTTCTTTGCAGCTATTTATAGTTTCTGGCAGAACCAAATCCTTCTTTCCCCTAATTCTCAAGTCACACTCTCACATGGAATAGGCTTAACATTCGTTCAAGACCCATGACGTAAACTGGCATTCAGGAATCTGAAAACATACATCCATATCTTTGTGCTTACATGTAAGTACACAGAGGGTAGCAAGGACTTCAGCCTTAATATTCAAAGAAATCCTTCAGGTCTTCAAGTTTTGTGTCAGGGCTTACTGTTTTCAGTGACCTTTGAGAGATGCTACCACACTCCTGGTCCTTCTTTCCATGCAGCCCTCAGAGACAACAGGTCAGCTGCCTCATTAACAGTGCTTTCATAGTTTTTGGAACCAAATAGTAAGGGTATCATATCTCATACATGATCTCTTATAACCCTTCAGATTGGTCTTTGTGGTTTTTATGCAGTGCACAACTTTCAAGAAAACTCAATGAAAAGGTGAGCAGATCATCTCCACGTTGTAACCCATCAGCTTCTCAATGCAAGACCAAGCCTGGGATCCCAGCCCAGGGCCACACACAGCCCAGCCTGTGCCAGCTGGTTGGAGTCACATCACCCAGAGCTGCATCTCTGCTTGAGGCAGGCTTTTGATTTCTGATAAACAAAACAAACTCTTCCATCTCCTTCTTGAAACCTGCAAGCAGCTGATGACACCTCGACCTGAGATCACAGAACTGAGTGAATCTAATCGAGCTCCCACCTTTTTTCCATCCAACAGAGGACACTGCAAATTCCTCATGTGAAGAAAAGGGGAAGCTACTGTGGCTGCTCCTGAAAATCAGTCATGGAACAAGAGCTGGGAATTCAGGAGTAGTGAGAGTGACTATATACTGTCACATTAAAATGTGTTCCTCTCTTGGGGAAAACACCCTTCATGCCATTGCTTTTGCAAGACACATCCAGCAAACTACTTACACTGCTTAGAGGGAGTGAAAGGAAATGAACATCCCTCCCAAGGAGAGCACAGGGTCTTTCCTGCTGACACCATGGTTTTGCCTTAAACTGTGTGTCCAAATCAAATAATTTTCAACTTCCTTTGCAAGAGCAGGAAGGAATCAGATGTAAGAATCACTCACTGCATGGCAGTAAGAGGTTTTGCACAGCTTGGTTGAGTTCCTTCCTCCGTCCTCTTCTCCTGCCAGATCCTTCTGAAAAGAGCTAAAATAATAATCTCATGAGAATATCTATTACTGACAGTTCATTATGCTACTTTGAATGGGATTCTTGCTCCACTTTAAAACTGGAGATGGTTTTGCCACTCATGAATGATTTTGTATTTGCTATAAAAACTCAGTGTTGTGGGAATGTGTCATTTCAGTAACAAACTACCTTTCAGCAGCACTACTGGGCCCTTTCATATTATAGTTAGAACCCATCTCTGATTTTAATGGAGAGGAAAGTTTCACAGAGTACTTAGAAGCTCCTTCATGCTGAGCTGCTCTTGATTTCTTGCTTAGAAGATGAGTCAGCCAGTGTGATGGCACAGAATTACATCTGCCAAACTGACCTTTACATCTCCAGGACCTGTTTTAATAAATCAGTGGAATAGATTCTCATCAGATGTTCAGCTAGTTTCTGCTTTTATTACTGGGACAATATTTTTCTGTAAAGTTGCAGAAATGTAGCCATGTTCAAAACTCTTCTTTTGCCAAAGTAATAAGCTATAAGCAGTTTCAAATCTGTAATTGTAAAATAGTCCTTTTTTTCCCCCTGGAGATACCAGTATTTTGTAGTAGAATTTTGCGTGTCTGTGTAAGATCTTGTACAAGTATGCACAGAAGCACATATTGCTGCATGAGTTGCCTTTGAATGGAAATTTCCCATAAATATAAATTAAACTACTCCACACAAGTGAATACAGTACAAACACAATTATGTCACTGTGTTTCTTACATATTTTGGCAAATTAGTAGGATCTGGTTATCAAATTTATGATGTTCTGCTCCCATAATAAATAATATGTGAAGCCATTAAAACTGTGTTTCTCATATATCATTAACTGCAATAGACCAGCACATGTGCAAGCATAATCTCCTTCCTGAAGCCAGATACTGTATATCAAACTTCAGGGTTTTCTATGTGGCCTGTTTGCAATATTCTTGGAACCTGGGGAATTAAAATGCTTGCTATATATTTGAGGCCTATAAAATATTTGGTTCATTTTTCCAAATGTCAAATATGTTTTCCACTCAGCAGATTCATCTGAGTTTTCATTCAATATCCTCAACCACCAGATCCAGGTCTTAATCTGCTAATTACCAGCAAAAAGCAATCCCTTTATTTTTAACTTGCCTGGAGAAAAGAAGAGTCAGGGGAGACCTTACCAGGCTCCCTGACAGGAGGCTGTAGGCAGATGGGGATCAGTCTCTTCTCCCAGGTAACAAGTGACAAAACGAGAGGAAATGGCCTCAAGTTGTGCCAGGGGAAGTTTATATTGGATAGTAGGGGAAAAAAATTCACAGAAAGGGTTGTCAAGCATTGAAACAGGCTCTCCAGGGAAGTGGTGGAGTCATCATCCCTGGAAGTGTAAAAAACCCATGTGGATATGGCATCTGAGGACATGGTTTAATGGTGACCAAGGCAGTGGCACTAGCTTGACAATTGGACTTGATCTTAAAGGTCTTTTCCAACTGTAACAATTCTATGAATCTATGAAAATCACAGGTAGACAAATTATTTTCTGTTAATATAATATCTCCCAGCTTCAACCTCAACTCAGAAATGTCAGACAACTTCTGCTCTCCTCTGCCCTTGTATCTATCCCTTTTACAGACACTGGCAGGTAGGGTTTTAAGCATCCTACAATAATTAGTCTTCGGACAATTCTGTATCCTTTGCCTTTCTCATTAAAAAAATATGTAAAACCACTCTGACAATGAAAAAACCAGACAACAGAAAGGTTAAATACATATATAGAGAGATATTGTTATTATTGCTATTGTTATTATTATTATGACGATGATGATGATGATGATGATGATGATGTCATGGTTGCTCTGAGGCTCTGGATAAGGCATTCCTCTGTAGCACCAGTGCAGTACTGAAATCCACCCTTCTCTCAGGCAATAAATGCCAAAATACCAAAGCTTTTGCAAACATCCATGAATTCAGCTTGAACAAAGCGTTGATCTTCCTGCCAGCAGCACCACTCTCACTGCAAAAGAAGCAAACTGCAGTTTGGGTAAGAGCTGGTCATTGCCAGCACTCTCCCTTACTGCACAGCAGCTTCCAAATGCTCATCTCTCCCTCTCGGCCACATTCGCTTGTGAATTGTCATTTGTCTGAACATTTTCACCCTGTGCTGTTTCTGACAGAGCTCAGAGAAGAAGCATCAGTGCTGTTACAGCCTTCTAGAATACTGTTTACTAAATAATCCTTCATTACTTCCCACTGACTGTGTTCTTTGGAGGGAAACAAACATTCTTACAACAGATGACATATGAAATTATAGAAATGCCTATTGGGTAAATGAAAGACCTCCTTTATTCTCAAAAATATCCAGCTTTACAAGTCTAGTGTGGAGTGCTGTACCATGCCAGATATATTTGGAAACCATCCCAACTATCACATTGAAACTCTGCCTATTTAAAAGTTTTGGCAACTTTAATCACAGCCACAAAAGCTTCATCAAAATTGCTGTTTTAATGAGTCCTGTTCTGCCAGGAAGTGACAAAGCAACCCATGCCATCTGTTTGCATCTACCCACATTTAATCTATTAATGTGAGCCAAACTTACAGTCATCAGTATTGTTTTACTGGGATCATTATCTGACCTAAAAATAAGCTATGGATCTTATTCATTGCTGAAGTAACTGAAATCAACATTCTTCCACCAGATATAAGTTAGACCCAATGCTTTTTTGGCCAGAGATGAAAACAGGAAAAGTTCAGCTCCCTATGCCATGAATGCAAGTGAACCTTGGCTAAGCAGACAGATGATTTTTTCACATTTGTATTACAAGCTGAGAACTAACTACACTTATGGGTCACAGTGTCTGTTTTCTGAATTTCTGTGGAGTGAAAATACATGGAATAAAAACAAGTTAAAAAGATGTTCCTATGTTCCTGTGCTACTATCAAGTTTCTATTCAATGATCCAACATGCAGTAGCTAAATAAATCCAACTGGCTTTTTTTTCTATGCAAGCCCTAGATCCCTCAAGATTTTATTTTTTTTTCTTTTCCATGTATTTTACACAGTTATAAAACTTTTGGACAGTTGCAGTGATAAAACATGGATATGGCATCACTGGCTTCCTTATACTTCAGGGCAAAACTTAAACCCATGAATTGATTTGACACTCCAAAGAAAGTCACTGCTGAGAAATGTCAGCTTTCATTTCATGATGTCTCTGTCTGCACAGTAAGAATGGAGCTACCAGGGTTGAGAGGGAACTGCAGAGACCTGGAGCAATTCTTGGAATCTAATTCTGAGGATGAGCTCTAGTTGTGTCTCAGTTCCCATACAGGGAGTGCTGTCTCTATAAATTCCACCTCCCCACCTCTTTATTCCACCCTCCCTCAGTTTGCCCACATTTTCTACCCTCTGGGACACTGTCACATGGGTTGAAAGGAAATCTAAGCAAGATCCACCAAGATTCCTGCTCTGGTCAGCAGGATTGTGGGGGTACCTTACACTTGACCTGCAGTTTGCAGTAATTTAAAATCATAGAATCATTGTTTGGCTTGGAAAAGACCTTTAAGACCATCAAGTCCAACCGTTAACCAAAGACATCTCTTCACATCTCATGCTTCAAAACTTCTTGAAGATCATGCAAGGCAAAGGTGAACATGTTCAGATAGGGCTGATGTGAGGAACAATAAGCACTATCTTCCTTGGCTGGGAGCACACATCCTTCCTGCTGGAGTATTTAAGTCCAGAAAGAGGAGTTATTTATCTCATTTTTGATGCTTATGAGTTGATATTCACACAAAAGACGATGGACAAATGGTGTCTACATGTTTTTTAACAACAGGTTAGCAAAAAGTAGATAAGCAAAGGAAAAGAAGAGAAACTGTAAGCTTTTTAACACCTCTAGGATCTGGAATAGGGCATGTCTATTGCATGGAGAAATTAATTTTCCTGGTTTCCTATTTGTTTCCCATGCATAAGAATAGATGTGTGTGGGATCATTATCCTCCAACACTTTTAAACATGGTTTACTATAAGCAAGACATTATTTTCTTGGCTGAATATAGATATGCTCCTGCAAAAGGGATAATTCTTCCCAGTTCCTCAGGCCTTTCATGACTTTATTTCTTACTTGTTCAAAAAACTACTTATGATCACCTACATCCTCTGAGTTAATGGGACAATTTTTTTCTTGTTGTTTTCAGCTTATGTTATGATCTCTGAGACTATACCGGATTTAGGGATTTCAATTTGGTCTTTAGTGGCTCATATATACCACAAATCTAATACATATCGCAGGGTACAGACTAAAACAAAACGTGCAACTGAGGATGGCATTTCTGTAAAAGCCTGGAGTGCTGTAGTACATTGGCAGGATAATCTGTCATGGCTAAGAATTATTATATTCATAAGTCTATACCACACAAACTGAATCCTCTGATCTAAATCAAATGACTCTGGTTTCATGGCAGTGCTACTTAGATTGCATTACAGTCCCATTATCCATGGCCTTACTGTGGCCATAAGTGATGACAGATTCTAGTGCCTGCTAGTGCTATATTGGCCATTTACTCTCAGTGCTGCAACAATAGGCATAAACAGTCTGTTCTGGAAAGATTTGGTACAGCTTGATCTACATATTCTGCTTTTCAATCAAACTCCTAAAATAGATCAATCTCCTTTTTTTTCAGCACTGCTTCTTTTATCTTGCATGCTTGATTCTTAACCATTAGAATTCACTAAGCTGTGACATGAGCAAACTTTTCCAATATTTTCTGCCCTCTTAATGACAATGTTCACAGTGCTTCAACTTTTTTAAAATCACCATATTTATTTCACATTGCATTTAAGGTATCAGTACAACACGCTCTGACATTGCAGGATGTTATAGGTTCTAGTGTGGACTTCTCTTAAACACAATAAACTGCAGTTCTCAAACCCAGATTACCTAAAGCATCACTGGGACAAATGAGCCCGAGGGCACGAGCACTGCAGCGCTCCTGGAGAGAGCACAGTGTCCGGTCCAGCTCTGGCTCCTGGCTCTTAAACCAGCTGATGAGTTAAAAAGTGGTGCAAATGAGCATATTTAGGGTAAACTGAAGAAAATTTATTCCTAACCCACCAGACCTAGGTATTAAATTAAGATCTGGGGGGGGAAAAAAGCATAGCAAATAATTATGGAGAAAAAGAAATGTACTTTTTTATGTTTCAGTTCCATGTTATTTTCTTAGTGCAAGAAGAGGTTTATGCTGGTCTTGGGCAGCATAGTAGTGGAGTGGCAACAACAGGGACAAGGGAACATCATGCAGTAGTTGATTTAAAAAGGAAAGTACTGGTTTCTTGTAACAAACACATTTCTGCAGTTTGGATGCCATGCTGCTGTACGGGAATATACAAACAATCCCCCTAAATACATTGACACAACCTCTGCTGTCTAGCACCCGTAAACACAGACCTTAGCCTCCAAATATAAAACTGGGAGATAACCCACAGTCTGGTTCAATTTTAAACCAGCAGTTTAATAACTGTTGCAATAGCCTGGATATTTACTTTGTTTAGGAGCTAAATGCAGACCCCCATCCCTGTTTAGGAAGCACTGGAGCACCACCTCTGGAACTCCGCAGCCGTGAATCAGTTCCCCCACCCTCCAGCTGTCTCACCATGAGCTCCACTGCAGCCACTTCAGAAGTTCACAGTAGCAGCACTAATTTTTCCCAGCTGAGGACCTGAGCCTTTATCTCTTGTTTAGACTCCAGAGCAGAGCTTGCATTTCGGCAGCGTGAGCCTCCTCTGAACAAAGGGCTGCCCTTTGGGTTCCCCCTTCTTGCTCAGCGCTCTGAGCGCAGGGACCCTTTCCCGGCAAGGAATGGGGTGTTTGCGTGGTTTGCTCAGCTCGGAGCTGCAATGGCCAGCAGCTCTGGTGGCAAAATGACATCGAATACCTGGGAAAACCCTGCTGTGGATGCGGGAAATGGAGTACCTACCACATGGGTGCTACTGAAATGAAACTGGCCCCCTGTGCCAGCTTTGCAAAAAGGAACACTTTGTTCCTGCCTGGCCTTGGCAAGCTTTTAACCCTGGCTAATTTAACATTAAAGCTACACTAGCTGTCTCAGATCCATATTGTTAAAGCCAGCTGGATATGCCAAAAACTACAAAGGGAACCAGCTTTTTGCCTAAACAAACAATACAGACTGTCACTTTGTATCAGGACTTAATCCTGTTAATGAGCTGCAGGCGGGGCAATTTCCCTGATTGAATGCATTTTTCAGAGACTATTTCCACTCACTGTATTGCTTGCTGGTAGCCGTAAGGTATGTGCTGTAATCCCAACTCCCCTCTTACTCAGCAGTTCATTATTTAGAGTGCCTTTTGCTTCCACATCCACTCAATCCTGATATCTCTACCACTGCCACAAGGACATGCTGTTCCCATTCATTGCAGGGTTTCCAAGCTGTGCTCAGATTTGCACGGGGCTGCAGATTCATATTTTGTGTTGTGTAAATGATTTGGGGGAGTTTTTATCTGGTTTCACAATAGTTCCATTCTGTTGTACTGAATATGGGAACATTCACAGAATTTCATTCATTCATTAATTAAACAACAATGAAAATTAAGTAAATTCCTTGATTATCCCACTTCACATACTAAGATCCCACATTGTGCTGTATAGAAACAGGCCCATGGATTTGATAAGTTTGACATATCTGATTATATATGAAAATCAGTCCAGAAACTTGATTTATGTTAATAACAAAAATTATTTTTATTTTTCACTTAAGTTGCTTTAATTTGATCCTATCATGGTTGTAGAAGCAACAAGAGAAAGCTTTTCTTGCTTCTCAAAACAAATAGTTGAATTAATTTCCCTGTTTATGTTATAGGGGCATCCTTGGGAGGAAACAGACCTCTACCAGATGAAAAGGTGCCACCTCAGCTCTCTCAGACTGGGTGAGTAGCTGTGCTTATATTGATCCTGCTCAGGGGCAGCAGGCTGGGTTAATAGTTCTTTGACCAAGTTTTGCTGTGTGGCATCCTGGCTTTCTCAGCTCCATTTGTTATCCCAGGAAGACAGGGATAGGAGAGGAGGCACCCAGGATCCCTGTTTACCTGTCCTCTCAGTAAGAATGTACTATTCCAAGTAAATCATTGTGGGTTTATGATCCTTATTCCTTGGTTGACAAAGGAAAAATATGGAAAGCCTACATATATTTCAATGGACATGAATTCTTGAGAAGATCACCTACCTTGGAAAACACTTCTTTAAACTGAAAACCAGTTCTGGTGCTGAAAACCCCCTCCAGACCAGTGCTAGTTCCAGCCATAGGGGCTGCACACCTCACGTCTCCTGGCTGACTGCAGGTCACTACCATAAATGATTTGCTGCTTGTTTTTTAACCAAAGTACCAGACAGAAAGGGCTGTTTTGGGTCAAATGGACAAGAATCTCTTTGAGCACAGGAACTAATATAAAAGCCTGGCCTCCAGCAGGCGCTATCTCACGCTTTGTTTGTTTTTACCTCAATTAGATTAGTACTGCGGTGTGATTTCACCCCTATTACACACCAGGAAGGCTACACAATGTAGCACTAAGCTAAAGGGAAAGTTCATACAGAGTGCACAGCTAATTAGCCATCCCAGGCTGCACATAGAAAAGAAACCTTGATGGTGAAGTGGATTCTTGCGTGTCTGATATGACTGAGCCACACTGGGGTGGGTTTTTACAAGCCTGAACACTATTGCATCCAGCTGGTGGCTTTCCCTCAGTGGTGAACTAATAAGTGCTGTCACTCCCCTCCCAGTTTCTACATAATGTTTACTGGAACATCACTGAGCACTCTGTTAAAAAAATGGGAGTTACACGTCACATAAATATTTATGACAGAACAGCATAACGAGGCATAACTGGGACCCCACGAATGGATATACATAGCTACTATGTATTTACATAGTTTACTAAATACCACATATTTAATACAACTTTCTTCATTGACTTCTCTAAATAAATTGTAAAGTTAAAGTGAGTTGTACTTTTTTTGTTTTTTTTTTTTCTTAAAAAATACTCTTTTTAGGCTAAAAAATCAGAAGTTAAAGGTATATTTGGTGTTGTCAAAGCGATAATATCAGGTTTACAGAAAAGTACTCAGACATAACCCCAACTAGTTGTCGAGCAAACATGTACTTGTTGCCTTCTCAGTTATAACATACTGATTGCAAGAAATGATTATTTAGGAACTATGTGGTAAAACACATGCACGTATTTCTTTTTCCACCACCAGACCCCTGGATGTGGGTAGGAGCTGTGAGTGCAGCTGGTGGCCTTTCACCCATGCCTGGCTTTCACAGAAATCATTTCTCACCCATTTCAGTATAAAAAGAGACATGTTTCTCCATTTTAAAAGTACTTTTTGGCAGCAAATAGTTGTATTCAAGGCACCTCTGTCCAAAAGGCTTCTCAGAGAATAAAATTCCCGCTTGCTCGGGTGATTGGGCTCACGTATCACTTCTGCCCCACTTGGTTGTGTTTTTGGTGTGTGAGTGGGACATCACTGGCTCACAAGCTGTTTGTAAATTCACCACGGGGTGCCAGGCTTTGTGATGGCAAAATCTGCCCTGTGACCACTGATTTGGCTTTAGCTTTCAGGATCTTTCTGGATCTGCTTATTACTGCTTGAGAGGAAGATGTAAGAGATCGTGTTCTCTGAATAGTCACAATTTTCACTGTCTTGAGGTCTAAAGGATGTGGATTAAACACTAGGTAAAGCTGGGGAAAATATACAGCAAGTACAGCAATATTCATTAAATGTGATCTATGCAATAAGGTGACACTACATATGGTGTATTCAAAAAGTTCTGTACAGTTGAATGGCAATTAAGTAAAATAAGACATACATTAGCATACCACAAGAAAGCTCTAAAGCACTGCACACAAACTTCCGTTCTTTTTTTTTTCTAAGTCATAAGCTAATTAATTTTTTGGAAATAGGCTGCATTTATGAATTTTGGAAACTAAATGAAGCACAGCAGGGTTTCCAGTTTAATGCCTAACAAAAACTGTTACTCTTTTAACAGTTGTGACAGGCACAGCTGAATCTTGAAAGAGCTGTTCACTTCTCTCCAACTCTCTTTTTGTCCCTTCAAACGCTCTGTTGCCATATTAACAATCAATGTTGACAATTTGCACTTACCCAACAGCGTATTGTTGGGAGCTATTTTCTGATTTATATCTGTCTCAACTGCTGCTCAAGGAACGGTGTGGGAATTACCCACTGCAAACAACAGGAAGGCTGTTTGTATGCAGTTTATGTTTATTTGTGACATTCATTTTACAGCTTGTATCTTTAGTGGTAATATTTGTAGCTCCATCATCAACAATCGAGGTAAGAGTTTTAAAGGAACAGTAGTTTGGAAAAAAGATTGCCCCAAAGAAAGAAGGCTTGATTTGCAATGTAATAAAATGTTTGCACATATGAAAAATGCCTGTGAAGTCAGCCCTTGATCTGTGTTACAGAGCCAGGATGGACGGAGCAGATTTCACTGCTGAAGTGTTACAACAATCAATCACAGGCCATAGGAAAGTCACTCTGAGTGCTCAGGGAGGAGAACTGCGGGGCAAGCACTCTGAAAGGACTCCAAAGAGGATTCTCTGTGCTGGTACAGATACGACTTTCTGTCCCATCCACACACTCCTGCAGAGACTGCCAAAAGCTGCCGATTCCAGCCCACCAGTGAGACTCTGAACTCCTTATTTCCGAGCCCCAAGAGGCTGCTGCCTCACCCAGTGTGCAGAACTGCTTCAGCAGGCGGATGCCTTAGCATTGTTATTGTTGTTAGCTCCCTGTGATTTACAGTGTGAAGGAGAAGGACCATGGCTGGAGTGTGGCTTGCTGGTTTCCAACTGGAGTTGAACTGGAAATATAAAGCAGCTTTTCTCTAAGTCTACAACCACTTACAGGAGCATGTGAAGATACAGATCTGTTACATCCCTGCACATCCATGGCAGGGTAGCAGTCTCACACTCACCCTCCTGCCTCACACGCATCCTGCAAAATTGAATGGATGGGCTCTTTCTCTCAAATAAATCGCTTTGGGGACTCATGTAACTCTCTTAGGAGAACAGTGTTGTACTGCCCAGTATATTGTATATGGCATAGGTTGGGAGAACATCAATTAGGTTAAAGGAAAAATCCTTACTCTATGTATAAACTGCTTTATATTTCATTTACACATTTTCCACAAGAGCTATTGAAAACCCTGACAAGGTGATATATGAGCAAATAAAATTTGGAGTTTGCTGCATACAGACTCACATTTTCTGATTCATTTTTTTTCTAAAACCTCAGTGCCAACTGCTTCTGTTGCCATTTTTCTCCAAACCCACTCTGCCAACCAAATGTCATTGATATGTGACTTTCCACCCAGATAGGTAGTATTGCAACTTTTCAAAATACTAGACTGAGGCTATTAAGCATGTTGCTTTAAACTTGCACCAGATTCAGAGGATATGAAGGAAGCAGACAATTGGCAGAACTCGCCTTTCCACCACATATGTCAGCAAGACCTATAGCTTGGGAAAATGATGATTTCTGGAATATAGCACTAATGTATTTGCCGTATGCTGTGCTGGAAGCTTTTTACATTCATGCTAATAATCTGCAAACTTGGTAATTTCACACAGGCAAACTAGAGCTCTATTTTTATGTTTCAGCAAAGATTTAATGTATGGGGCTGTAACATTGCTAGGCTGTGTTATTTTTACCCACACACTCTACAGGCTCTATTGGTAAGCTGTGAAATGCTGTCAGAAGAAACAGTAACTACATTGCAGTTGTGGAAAGTGCAAGTCCTCTACATTATGAAGGTTATTCACCTTGTTTTTTATCCCTTTATCTATTTATTACTTGGTTAAAAAAGCTACATAATTTGTAAATGACCTGCCATTACTAAGAACTGCAGAGATTCTAATAGAAAGGCAAATAAATACATTGAAAGACAGAAATGCCCATTTCAGAGCTTACAATGGAAAACATGAAGAACCCAGGTCTGCATATCTATATCAAAAGGAATAACACCAGAGCACAGAACAGCAGAAGCCTTGACCAGGGGTATTCAAAGAGCTCTCATTTAGGTATTCCAGTCTCTCCTTTCTTTAAATCCCTTCCAGGATCAATCTTCTGTGAATGTTGCATGGGCAACAGCAGAAAGGAGAAGATGCATGAACATTTGAGTACACACAAGGAGAAAAGCTGAGCAACACTAGGAGGTAGTTTACACTGAAAATATTCCTTGATACTCCTGACTGCTCTTGTTCTTCCTCCCTTTATCCCACCCTCTATCTCCCAGCTAGGCTTTTCAGCCCCTCTCCTGCACCATCCTAATTTATAATGTTCCCAAGTTACAGGTGACTCCTAGCATAACACAACTCCCTGAGAGCTGCCCCCTCCCAGGCTGGGTCCCGTGCACAAGGGGAGGTCAAAAACATAGTTGAAACTGGACTGGGTAATCCCAAATGTCCATCTCTTCCTCACTCTCATCGCACCAAGCCTCGCCCATCATCACCCAGGGTGACTCTTGAGAACTCTGTCCTGCCTGTTTCAAATCAGTGGAGCTCAGAGGAGCTGGAGATGGCTGAAATTTTTTACATTTATTTATTTTATTTTTTTTTTTACAATTCTGCACAGCCAAACACATAAAGAGACAGATGTACTTAGACCATCTCCAAAGTCAGCTTCTGTTTGGCTCAACACTGAGCTGGGCAAGGATGTCAAACTTGGCTAAAATGTGTGCTTGGTTAAGGCAGGGGCCAGAAAAAGCCTTTAGGAATGTCTAGCGGGACTGATTTCCTCCTCTCTTTTGTGTTGTTTCCTCCAGGTGCCTTGACACGGGGATAGACAGCCCTTGATCTTTATTATGCAGACCTCCCTAATAGAAAATGTGTTGTGTGCCTTTCTTTCAGAGGCCCTGGGTTGGTCAGGATGAAATAATGTGTGTGTGAGGTGATTCTCCAGAGTGCCAAAACTGAAGTGGGATCACTCAGCACTGTTCATTTTCTGCAGGGGTTCTTTGCATGTGGGCCTTGACAGCACACCTGGGGACAGTGCCTGGTTTCAGAGTACTGCAAGGTGGACTAGGGATGTAGAGCAGCCACTTTTCTAGATTTGGTGGCTTCTGAATGGTGCAAGGTCAGGGGACTGCTGCTTGCTGTGGGCAGGGCTGTGAGGAACCTTTCCCATGTCCTCCATCAAGAAGGAAAAGCAATACTCTCTATTTCTATTTGCAGAATAAGATTTGTCCTCTTTTGCTGGTGGTAAACTGTAACTTCATAACAGAGCTTGTTCACTGACTCCTAACACTGAAAAGATTTTCTTTCACACACAGAGTCATGTCCTTCCCCATCTCATCACCACACAAATATCACTTTGTCCCAAGAGCATTCCTTGCCTATCCCATGCAGACACCAGGAGCCCAGCTGGCAACCCGCTCCCTGGTACTACTGTACTCTAACGTCCAGGATACATATTTAATATCATTCCAAGGGACAAAGTATGAGGGCTTTAGACATAACCAAGGAAAGAGCTGCCCAGAGCTCATGGGGCACACCACTCAAAGGATCCTCAGGGCAGAATATCACTAACCCTCTCCATGGACATGCCCAGTAAGCCAATCCTTTTGTTAGGAAAGCCAGTTTTCCCTGCAAAGTGTTACAGCAGTCAGGGGTTCTCGTGATGCAGATGATTTAATGACTGCATAGTGCTAAAGATTTCTGGAGCTGATGGGATACCCAGCAATCCTAAAGGTGCAACATGAAAGAACTCCAAACACTACAGCACGGACATGAGCAGTGTCCTCCTTTCTGCACAGAAGAGATTTGCAGGAGTCCGGCACAACAGCACATCGAACCATTAGAAACAGCAAGTGCCTCAAAGGCACACAAAGCTGATCTACAGACTGAAGCATGTTGGCATTTTTGACACAGAGACCACAGAAGGAGAGAATTATCAAATTGCATTTCCTCAGGTCATGAGCAGGTTAAATTCTAGAGGGAAAATAGGACTATCATAGATAAGCCGACAGTGCTGCATCTTGATGAGTTATGGCATTCTTTCCTGTCTGCCAGAACAAGAGAGTTCAAAAATAAGTGGTAGCAATTTCACATTTTAATTGGCACAATTGTAGAAAATGCTCCTTGGCAAGTATCAGGTATTATGTCTAACAGACCAAGCATTTGTCTGCAACAGACTTCCTTTGTGCTACAAAGGAATAAATAGACACGATGCTACCTTATATGGTCTAAGTGTCACCTTGTGAGAGAGATAAGTGATGACTGTGAAATGAAGCTGAAGTTGGCAACGATAATGCAAACAAGGATACCTTCAGCATGAGCAGTGACCCCATTGCATGAATAGCACGATTCTGACTTGCAATAAAATCCTTTGCTATTGTTTGTGTGTGCATAAAACACCCTTGTAGTGAAATATATACTCGTGTTCTCCCCCAGAAAACTGCAGAAGAGAAATTAGTGCCCTTTTATGACTTGAAGCCAGAAAGTTGCAGGCAGAAACACTGAAAAGAACTGGAGGTCAGTTCAGTCTCTGTCTCACAAAGTTACACAGCACAGCTTTAGCACTCATTTCTTAATGCTGAAGCTTTGAATACCCACTGTGACATCATTGCCCCTTGTCCTGACACGTGTTGCCCAAGTTATCTCTCAAAATTAAGCCTAAATAATTTTTTCCTTCAGACCACTACTGTTTACCCCACCAGCATGACAAACCCCTGCTTTCATTTTCACCTTTCCCACCCCTGGGCACCACTGTGTCTGAGTTACTGTTTTGAGTTCCAGGTCAGCTCATTCAGTTGCTCACATTGGTTGTTCATCTTTGGGTGCTTTTCTGATGTTTTACACTGAGACTCTACATCACATCGCTGCTCTTCTTTGGAATGCCTGTAACTTTCCTATATAAATTCCAAACTGAAAAGACCATAGCAGTACTGATTTGACTCGCCTCACCAGGAAGAGTGGTGTGACTAATTTGTTTAGAGGTAAGTCAGCACCCTCTGGTGTATCGTTAGTGTACTGCAAATTTCCCTACATATTAAAGGACTCATTTCTCGAGAAAACAAGAAAAATTCTCTGAAGACAAGAAAAATTCTGTGAAGACAAATGCCGAAGAGATTAATATACCAACTCCTGTGCTTAATGTAAAGTAGAAGAAACACTGCTTTTTTCCCTTCTTCTCTTCTTAAAGAAAAAATACCAAATTTGGTATTTTCAACCTTTTTTGAACGACAAAAGCATTGAACTTGGCAAATGACATTCCTTTAGTGGCTTTTTTCAATTATTTTTTCCTAGCAATTATTTTGCATTATAAGAGCCACTTAGGTGTAAGTTTTGAAAAATTTCACATTATATTTAGTGCGTTGCTTTTAAAATTTCCATTTTTTTCTGAACTGGAAAGCAAGAGGGTGTCATTCAAAGGCGATTCTACTCAGCATGGATAGCTCCCATATCTTTTCTTTTTTACTGAAATTACATTCTGTTTCCTCTTCAAAATGCATTTCAAAACTGTAACAGCTCTGAAGATGAGGTTGTTGGAATTTTTTTTCCTTCAGGATTTGACTGTGGGCTCAAATAGATTAAGTAATACAGGTTAAGTAGAAGATACTAGTAGTTCAAAGAAGTAAAATAACATAAATAACCACTTTTAATGCTACACTTCTTTACTGATGAGGTGTTCCAAGATCTCTTCTCTACCTACAGCCACAAAGCACGGTCTGCCTGTGTCGAGCTTTTACCACCGAAAAGGTGAACTGATGATTACCTGAACCCTGAGGATCTTCACAGAATTTGTGTGGAAACCACTGTGGTGAGCAGGAATATAGAAATCACTCAGCTCTCCAGGGACACTTATTACCATCTCTGAAGGACGGGATGCACTTTACTATTGTCAGTTTTGTGGATCTAGCAGATATGACACTTTCCTACTTGACTTCTCCCAGGGAACCTTCAGACAAGACCCATTTATGGACACAACTTTTCAGCTTCACAAACTTCAAATTCTGCAGTTGATGAGGGTCAGAGGGTGGAAGGAGGGAGAAACAAAATTAGTTAACCCAAGGTATTACACCTGATTGTAGAATGCAATTTCCAGCAATTATAAAGGCTACAGAAGCCTCAGGTCCAGAGATGTTCACAAAACAGATGTTTCTCCTTCTATTTTACTCCCATTTGAAGGGCACACTTGCCAGTTAAAACTCACTGCAGTAGATAACCAGGGAGATGACACAGGATAGATGACATCAAATTCACAGACAGCAAGAACAATCATTCACTGATCTGTTTTCTATCTCAGCATTACTAAAAAACCCTCTTTTATACTCCCCTTCCTGTTCCAACTTTTAGATCAAGTAAAACATTTCAACCCAAAAGAAATTTATGATGTATTCAGGGCACTTTCTCTTTTGAAAACCCCACCAGCTTTTAGTTTTATTGTATTTAAAATAGTCCAGATAAAGTTATGGTCAAAACAAAACAAAGGTACTTGGTGACTCAGCCATATCGAAATTTTGCCAGACATACACAGCAATGGTGGAAGTGTGAACTTTAAGTTATTCTCAGAAGGAAAAGGTTGCATTCTAGCCCCCTCCATTCAGAGTCTCCAGTTGCTATTCCCGTGCTAGAATAAAGGTCACCTTCACTGTGTTTTGTCTCCTCATCCCAGTCCTCGCATTTCACTCCACTTTGGGAAGGACCATTGCTACCTAAATCAAATGGCAAGCTTTTGAAGTGTGGAATAGATACTCTTCTATGAGCTTAGCAGAGCCTGCTAGAATGTGATATCCCTCAAACCTTACCCACTTCAACAGTGCAAACTGTTTTGGAAAGTTCTTTCTTAAGAACCGAATTTTGGAATTCTGTAATGAAAAATCCATAAATTAATTTATTTTCTAGGACTGCAGTCCATCTCTAGTACCACACAGGCACAACCATTTACAGAGTTCTGCTGCAGTTCAGTGCACTCACAGCACAAAATGCTCATTCAGTGTATAATCATGTTTTGCCTTAACACTCAGGTAATAAACGCTGTTTATTTATATGATATGATTGAAGCCAGAATTTCTAAAAACAAGAAGATTTTGTACTTCTGTTCAAAACTACTGTATATGTTAATCAGAAAGATGATGTTTCAAATACAATATTCATGCTGGACAATTAGCTGGTTTATGCCAAGTTGACATTTTATTAAAGTTACAAATACTTTGATATCCAAAGACTGTGTAGTGCTCCTCCAGATGCTTTCTGACCAAAAGAATTCACAGATGTTTGCTTATCTTTCTGCTGAGTGTCCTCCAAAATTAGTCGATCCTAGAATAAGAATACAAGTACAAATGGAAAAAAATTTGGTAAGACTAAAGGAAAACTTTATTCATGCAAATTATTTTGGGAACTTATACAAGGGAAAGAAAACTATCAAAAATTAAAAATACAACACATATAATTTGATGAGAATTTAGAGACGAATTAGCTTTTTATGTAATTTTTTTTAAAAAAGTTTTCACTTTTGATGCAAACTCCCAATACAGAGAATTAGGTTTGCAAGATGTGATTAGTCAGGGTGATAAATAATCTCATATAGGTTCCCTTTCCCACAAAGGGCTGGACCACATGGTCATTCAAGTTGCCTTCCAACCACAACTGTTCTATGATTCTGTGACTATGATTCTATGAATTAATCTGTCCCAGAGCAATTCCTACCTACACCCCTCTCAGGCTGATCTCTAAGCAGCTACTTTTGCTAGTTTTATGTTGCACTCAATAAACAATACCTTGGACTAGCTCCCTTTTTACTGCCATTTGTGGACATTTACATGGATGTCTTGACAGGCAGATCTTTAAGAAATGTGAAGTTGAGACAGTAAATTTGGCAAATGAGAGACCTACCAGGCTTGAAAAAATATGGGATTGGGAAGATTACTACTGATCTTTTAATGGGATAATAAGTAATTATAAAAGAAATAGTTAGTATCACAGAATATGGGGAAAATCACCTGGAACAAATGCTCATAATTAATATCTAGGCCTTTCCTGCCAAACTGTGAAGATACAGAGCATATGACAGAGAAGTAACATGAAATAAAAAATACTATTTATAAAACATAAAAATAAAACACTAGAAAATCACTTCGCCTTCTTTAATTTTCTTCCCATCATTTCCTTATGCTTTGCTTTTTTGTTTAGTCTTTTTGTTGTAACTATTCAGAGCATCTTCTTTCTACTTCTCTTGCTTTGCAGGAGAAATAGCTTTTACTGTCCTCTCATCATTCTTCTTTGGTCCATCCTGCTCCCTCTTTTACACTAATATTTTGGGGTCTTATCTCCATTCTTCATAAATTCTTTAATCTGCTTCCTCTATAGCCTTTGCCCTGTCCCATGCACTGTTCTACTCTCCTCTTCTACTCCCAACCACGTTAATATTCTCACCTTTATCCCTATTCCTTAACACATCTTCCTTCCTCTTCTCTGTCTTATCCTCTGCTCATTCCCTATTCATTGTTCATTTTCAGAATGAGTTCACTGATTTGTTCCTTTCCATTAATACTCCTTAATTCCTAACAGCCAAATGACTAATACTTCACTTCTTACTCTCAGAGTACTGCAGTGTCCTTCTATGTTCTTTTTTCTCTGCTAGACACAGTGAGATGGCAGCTCTCAGCCACCTCAACACGCCATTCAGCCATGCAGGAACTGTCTCCTATTCATTCTTTTCATTACAGACACTTTTTTCTTTCTTTTCCAAGTATCAACTCAACTATTCTGCTTTACTAAAGGACTCTTGTTGTCTATCTCTGTCTTGCTATGACTTCCACTGAGTTCACTGCACTTCCTCCACTCACGTTTTTCTTTTCTCTACTCCTTACCTGAGATTTGTTGCACAATTACTTTTTGCCAAATTATTGTATGTTTTGCATTCTTTAGAAGTTGGGGTTTTTCTTCTCAAAAACAATTACAGACATTATTAGATTTAACTCTCTGTTAAAATATCATTCTGAAGTAAAGCAGTAACACATTTTCACAGCAAATGCTCTACTGGAAATAAGACTAAGGCAAAACACAATCATAAACAGCATTTTACGCATTTTGCTGAAAGCCTATTTCAAATTTTGAAGTATCACCTGTACGTTGCTTATTTATTTCTAATCTATTGTCTCCCGCAAAAAAATTAATAAGCTGCTATCCTGAAAATTTTTCAGGAAGGGTTAAATGTTGTCTTATAAATATACTTGCCTAACTGTTGTCTTTGCAGAAGTCCAGAGATGGTGATTGGATGTCTTGTTGCAGAGTGCTGTGGGGAAGGTGATGTAAATGGATACAGCTGAGGGGTTCTGAAATCGGAATTAGCCCATGATCCCCTCCTACTGCTTTGAGATCCAGCTGATGATGGACATCCACTAACTGGTAATCTTATGGGTGTGGACCTGTTGATGAAATTAATTACTGTGATCTTCATAATAATACAAGAGATTTCAAAATTACTTAAATTCATACTGCTATGTTATAAATTACTGTGTTCTAGGCACTCCTTATCACATTTTACTCCTTTCAGATTTTTATGTATTTCAAGAAGCAGAACAATAGAACAAATTAGATAAGAATTTGAGAGAGAGATGGGAAAAAAGCAATACTTTGATACATGTATTTTAAATTTGTGCTAGGAATATATATTTGGCTTAAGGATTATAAAGAACTAGAATTTACTTTCTCTGGAACTATTTAAAGTTATTTCTTTATGTTAATAATTCTCACAGTTTGAGATATTTTCAATGTTTAAATGAAAAACATGAAACACCTGCTACAGGCAGCATGAAAAGTTTGGGTTATTCAGAGAATAGCCTCTGTGTAGATATTTTACTGTCAATTCCGATTTTTATAAGAAGGACAAAACAGAGACAGTGTTACACTCTCTCACTATAAAATTACCACCCTTTGTATAGAAGTACCATGACTGCAGATATGCACAGCTACAGAAACTCAGATTATCTCTGCACATATTTGAAAAAAGTTATTTCAAAATAAAACCTTCCACGAACAACCACCATGTTCATGTAGGAGACAGCCAGCCTGCACAATAGCATTTTTTCAGATATAACAATGTACAGATTGTTACTGGCCAGATGAGAAATTTCAGTCTCTTATAGGAGATGGAAACATCTTGCCAAAGTATTCAATTACCTTGTAGATCCTGCTCCAATATTCTGACTTGACATTACTGATGACTGAGAACTTTTATAGGCTATGCTACCTGTAAGAATCAGAACTCCATGTGAATACCCATTTCACTTAAGAGATAACAAAGATTAGGGCTTTAATTGCATGATTTGGGACAAATTCATAATTGGTTTATTCAAGAGTTAAAAATGGTGCACAATTACAATAGTCAATGACAGAGTGTAACTGTCACAAAAACATCGTATCGCACCATTCCTGCAAATCTTGTTTGAGTTGGGTTTTTTCACCTTCTTTCATTTATTAGACTATTATTAGACTATCAAGATAGCTGTGCTGAGGTGCTTCAGTTCTTCAGCCAATCCTGTTTTGCCCCATCCACCTCTGAGAAGGAAATTTGCTTTACTGTACCATTAAATCATTGTTCCCTCTTGGCCTTACTTTTGCATGTACAGTTTGATTCACTCAGCTTTGTCCACTGCCAAACTTTATGGGCTGCTTCTGAAATGTGATGAACACAAAACTGTTCTACATATAATTTTACTATCTAATAAATATCTATTTATTTTTAGACACAATAAAAAAAAATAAAAAACCAGTTAACCTCAGCTCTCTTTATCTTGTTACCCATAAATTCATAAGCAAGCATGCATTTAGGGAGGATCTGAGCATATAAATCAGACATAACATAGAAAAAGCAATTTTTCTTCCTTCACTGAAATTGCATTGCAATGGCATTTGTCTTTGTTTCGGGACATTTACACCATGTAAAAACACAGGAGTGATAAAAGCTCCTTATGTGGCTGGAGATGGATTCCATGAACTGCTGAAGCCAGGTGAAAGCCTGCCTGGGAATGGCCTGTTACAGAAATATGCTGAATGTAAAAGCAGGGGTGGGAGGGACACATGAATAGTAGACCTGCAAAGCATTAAGAATTCTGAGAAACTCCTCACAAATGAACAGTTCTCAAGAGACTGCACTAATTTCAGTAGGCTGTTACTCATGTCTTATTTACCCAAGCTCTGCAACAGCCCAGTAATGAAAGAAAGTACTGTCAGGTAAAATGTCTTACACCCTATTACAGTGATAGGGTGAATAAAGATCACCTTTCCAAAGAAATTCTTGACCTCAACTTAACTACCTCATTTCTGTTATGAAATGCTTTTTTAACTCCCATTTGGTTTCCCCCCCTTTTCCTCATGTGATTTTTAATATATTATGGACAATGCTAACCTCTGCTAACTATAAACAAATACAATTAGGAAGGTTAACAGAGGGTCAACAATGTATATTGCAAGTATTCCTGTTCTGTTCAACCATACACAGTGCTATAGTATTTTCTTTGCAACTGTTGACTGGCCAAAAATCATTTTGGCTACAAGTAATCATTTACAGAACAGAAGAGATGAGTACTAGGAAGACATTTTATACTTCATTTTAACCATTTCCTATCTGTTCTATTGATGTCTACTTGGCCACTTCTTCACCCTTCAACACAATTCAATTTTTTTAGTAAATTGTTAATGTATGGATTTTAACTCATTAATCCTCTTAATGTAATAGAAATGTTATTCAGCTACAAACCCTGCTTTTACTCACCCATACGTCCATCCTGTGGTGGAGTTATTACTGATAACCTTGTGGGACCAGATGGTGTCCCAAGCTGAAAGAATGGCAAGTCATTAACCACAGTGTAATAAGCATATTAATTACTAAGGCATTTTAAGCATTAGTGTTGCATTTTTGAGCTCTACAAAGCCTGCAGATTCCTGGAACTCTACACTGTTAGTTTTGTTCATAGCACTAAAATGCAAAACCTAAGAATTAAGTTACTATTTTTAGAGATTTATGTGAAGAGGGAAGAACATGTATTTTCGTTTTATCTGTCACATTCAGATAAGAAACATATCAGACACTCACATTGTTTTCTGCACTGAGATTCCATTCCTAAGCCAGTATCTGTTCCTGGATGTTACCTCTCCTAATCAGGACACTAATACAGTGAAAAGCTCCTGCCTTCATTCTCATGTTAGCAATGTCACTCAAAGCTCAAATATCAGAACCTGATGGTGCTTTCAGACCCCTGGCTCTACATCTCAATTTTCCTTACCATGGGAAGATACTATACACACACTGATGCCCTGAGCATAGACAGAAGCAAGATCACATGGCCCAGCAAGAAACAGAACTGTTTACAAAAAGTGAAAGATAATGACTGATTTTATATTTGTATTAAAAAGCCTTTTATCTATTATAAATTAATTCCTTGAATGTTTTGAAAAACAGTGTGATGTTAAGGTAGAAGTGCAAAGTGATTCAACTCCTGTAGCTTCAGACACCTGCAATGCAGTATTTACATCCACCCTGATCCCCTGAAATCCCCTTTATGGTCAAGGAAGAGAAACAGGAACAAGACCAGTAAGTTCCCGTTAGAAAGACATGAATCACACATATTATAATCCATAGGTTATGCCCATGGATATAGGTCTATCTATGGACATAACACTCATAGGTTATAGAGGAAACCCTGAGATGCTAGCTCAGATCTGCAGTGCAGCCACCTACATGAGGTCTGCTTAAGGTGAAAATCTTACATATATTTCCATTCCTTAATATGTTAGAACTTTAATTGCAACTCTCAGTTGCATGCATTAGCAACATTTATTTTGGAAACATATATTTTTGTAATGTAAACATACTGAGAGTTTAAGAATTTGCCATTTAATTTGGCATCACAAGTTTAAAAGCCTGTATGTGGCACGTGGAGAATATAATTCCAGAAACTGATGTTGTGATTAATTTCCTTTTGGTTTCTTTTTGGGGAGCACCTGATTCCTACCACACCTCAAGCATATCTGGAATCAGCATATAATTGTTTTGAAGGGGATGAAGCGAGAATCCTACTTTTTGCAGCACTAAAAGAGTAGGGGAAACCAAAAGCATATATGTGTGTTTTTATATATATATAGACATATATTAAAATAAAACACTTACTTTCCTCATTGGTGAAGGTACAGGATCAATCTCCATTGACTCCACCCTTGCAAGAAAGGTCAGATTAAGTATCACATTGTAATAAAAATAACATTTTCATTATAACAACTAAAATTATGTTAGATTCTAATGTTAAATTTGACTAAAAATGGAAAAAGCTTAATACATAATGCATAACATGTATGAGGATTTAGGACTTATTCCAAAACTTCACTAGCAGTAAGAAAAATCTATTAATTGATTCTGAGATTTGCTTTAGACATTTTCAGAGAAATTTATTTTATGATCAGTGTTGTTTTTCTTGTACTTAAGTCTGAATAAATATGCATATTTATATATGTCACTTGTCTCCACAACAAGCAGAATTCTGAAATATTATTTTTTATAGAAGTCATAAGTATAGAAATATTTTAGCTTGAACAAGCTGTATGTTCATTTTATTTGAAATTAAATGAGCCTTACTGGAGTTCATCCCATCCAAATTTAGACAATTACAGTGAACATATAGGTGTCTGTACAAGTAACTTAGTCTTCCCTTATAGTAAAAGGAGTTTCTCACTAATTAATCTAGACACTAATTAATCTTTCTGTCT
>JAWWMO010000138.1:67376655-67423661 GCA_035047845.1 Dendrocincla fuliginosa | reverse complement strand
ACAAGTAACTTAGTCTTCCCTTATAGTAAAAGGAGTTTCTCACTAATTAATCTAGACACTAATTAATCTTTCTGTCTATCTATCTATCTATCTATCTATCTATCTATCTATCTATCTATTCAGAAATTCTTTAGAATAAGGTGCATCATGCCTTAGATTTTTTTTCCAAGGACTACAAAGACAGTCTATCCAAGTAACTATTATCTACACGTGGATAGATAAGACTTTCCTCCGTTCTTTTCTTATTTAAACAGTTTGCAAAACCAAAACACAAAATCAGAAACTATATTTATTTTAAATTCATGGCAAAAAATTGACTTTCTGTATAATATTTCAGTAAAGATTTTCATTAAAAATTAACTAATTTGTACCTACATTTCAGAAGTGGAAGGACGACTAGAATGAAGAGGATATGAAGAATAACCATTCTGTTTTCTTGAAGGAACTGAAGTCATTAAGAAATTTAATATTAGAACATAGCTATGTCCAATGATGGGCATTTCATAGTTAGTATTTTAAACTAACATTTCTTACTGGAAAGTGAATTTCTGCTTATACTGGAAAATGGTAATGCAGGTTTTTCAGGAGGTTTCATACTAAAGGGGAAACAAGAAAAAACAGATATAAATTGAGAGTTGGTTTGATTAGTTTAAGTATCTAGTTGATCAATAAAGTATAAAATCAAAGCATTTTATCCATCAACAACTGGTTTTAACATGACACTGTTTGTCATGAAGCAAAATAAGAATGTATTTGGTAAGCTATGAACTTTTTCTCTATATCATAGTGTCTGCAGCACTCACTACATACTCCAAAATACCAATTTAGCAAAACATTATGGCAAAGTACTTTAGGGAGCAACAGGTGTTAAAACACAACTGCTAACTACAGCTGACCCCAAAATTTTCATGTTGGTATATACACTTATCAAAGTTCAAAAAAATCTAGTTATCAAAAGAAATGTTGGCATCTTCATGCTATTCACCAACACCTTTGTAAAATCAGTACCTTTGAAAGGACAGTGAACAGGAGGAATGTGTCCATTGTGCATGCAAGGAGAGGCCCTAGGACATACCCTCTTGGCAGAACTCCAAAAAACCTGAAATTCAGCAAGAACTCTGTATTTGGTATAACCAAATTACTATTTATTTGAGATGCAGACAAGAAAGAGGAGACAGTGAATAAAAATATACGAGCTGTAATAATCCACCATATACACGGTCTCCTTTATGCTGTTTGTGTTACATTAAACCAAGCAGCCTAAGAGAGCATAATACAGTATTATGAGCATGTTGGAGTGAAAGTAAAGCCTATACTGAAAGAACACAGGAAAGGAATAAAGATCACCAAAATTTTGCAATTAAATTGATGACTTCATGAACTGGTTTATTAAGATTTCAGCATCCTTGATCACTGGTATCCCTAAAGTGGAATTCAGGAGACATTCAGGAAGGGCACTCAATATTGTCTAAAAGGGAAAAACAGACCAAGTCTGTCCGTTTTTGGGGGTTTTTCCCAGTAGTTCTTGAAATCTCAGAAAACAGTAAAGATGAAATATATAAGGATATAGAAACAAATGTTATGTGGGAAATACAATCATTTCACCATAGGTAGATCACAGTAAATCAATCTGGTATGTTTCTTTTCTTGGTTTAGTTTATGTTCGGATAAGCAGATTTTTTTAAACCACAGTAAGACGGTGTATTTTCGGCATCAATTCAAATTAAACCTTAGCATGCTGTAGAGGCCACGGGACTTTGAAGCAGAGATAAGGATGATTAGTTCAGGTAACTATACCATAAATGATGTTAAAAGGAAAGTAACAACAAAAAGAAGTGAAGAGAGTGCAGAAATGCCATTAGTGATGTCCACCCCTCAGTCCAGCCTTGCAAATGATCCTGTTTAGTATCCCTGGTGACTCAAGGAGAGCACACAGTTTGGGAAACCTGAAGACAGAAAGTCCTGAAGACAAAAAGTTACATCGATATTGAGAACTACCAAGTGATTTAACAATTGATATTTTCCCAACAAATAATTGAATCAAAATGTAACAACATGAAAAGTAATAGCATAGAGGGAATTTAGGGATCAATAACAATTTTGCTTTAAGCTGGAAATAAGGAAGATGAAAAGATTAAGATGTATCAGTCAATGAGCAAGGGGATAATGGTGACTCTTGAATATCACTTTGAAACATTTGAGAAAAAAGACTAATTCAAGATGAACCAAGAAGTTCATTTTTACTAGATATAGAAAAGGTGAGAACCATGTTATAAACCCCTGGTAATTTTGTCAGTGGGCTATACACCAGGAAAGATACCACAGTACTTTCCAGGCTGATGCTCAAAAGTCAATTGCAAAATACACAGACACAGTTATGTAACTGCAAATAAAAATTTAAAACTGATTATCTATGCCATAGACTTTACTGAAAGTTCATTTTTAGAGTAACTACTGAGTTGAATTTTAAAATAAAAGGATTTCTTCCTGACAGGATTGATTAATGTGAATAAAATGGTTCTGATGTCAGAAATCACTATTCATTTACATCTGTAAAAATATGTAAAAATATATGAGAAAGGCAAAAAAAGCATGACTTTTTTATCTTTTTATCAAGTAAACTTACTGTTGTCTAATAATGTCTACTTTTGTTGCATTAAACCTCTTACCATTGTATTTGTTGTGTTACTTTCTTGAGAGATTCTTCCAGCTTTTCTGCCTGTAAGATAATCATAGATTTAAACAAAATCTCCCTGTTGTGATATACAACTTCATTTTCATCCAACTAGTATTCTGAAGTGTTGAAAGGCTGCTTTCTAATGGTTTTAATCTTAAGAGATCATTGCTATTCCAGATTTATTGGAGCTGTTATAGCTGTAATATGGATCCATTAAACAGTCAGTCTAGAAGAGTTATGGTTCTTTTGGGCAGTTACAGACTTAGTTTGATTACCTTTTGTTAAATGTGTTGGCAATATTGGATAAATGCATACTAAAAAAAGTGCTTAAAATAGTTTTCTTTTTCTTCATCTTTTTCATATGTGATATAAAAGCTATCTTATGTCTAATATGGAATTATCTGAAAAAGCTGCCAATAACGGTGCAAAATACTAAATATTATGTTCTCATATTTCTCATTTAAGATGCAAAATATATTCAGTTCACTGCGGTATCTACTTGTAATAACCTTAAGTGAAAAGTATCTTTTATTATGTTATAGACATAACCAAAAATATCTCCACTAAAGAATGTTATGAGCTTGCAAAACTGAAGAATATTAAGGTCAAGAACATTAGGTCAGCTCCCTATTATGTCTATTTTTTACAGTCTTTCATGGCATGAACATATATTTTATGAAGGATGTAAAAATTTACTCAATAGCCTCAGAACTGCATCTACATTTTATCCTTAATTTCCATTGTGTGACCTTAATCCTTCAAACTAGTCATATTTTGATTTGAAGGCAAATTATCCATTTGCTTGTTAACTTTTCATGCTTCTCCTCACAATATTATTTTAGTCCTTTAATAATTTTACCTGATATACCTTTACAAAATCATATTGTTTGTGGGAGATATTTTGTTCTTTTTGCAGATGCAAAACTCTGCAAAACAAATTAAAATCAAAATATAATTTACATAAGATCATAAGATCTGGGTTTTGCTATTCTTCTTTTTTCTTTTTCCTAATGAGAGCTAGGTTTGATTAACAAAGTGACCACTACAGATGTCAGGAAAAATGTACTGTTGCTCAGTAGGGCTGGATAATTTTAAGGCCAAAATGCCTTAAAGAAGGTGAATGCCTATTTGGTTTTCAATATTTTGGGGTCCTGGCACAACACAGGGTCTAGACTTGAAAGGAATATGGACAAAGGTGTCCACGCCACACACCATCATCTGCACCCCAATATCTGCACAACCCACAAACCCAGCAACAAAGCGCTTTTAGGAAGGTCATGAGAGGTTGTTGGTTGACAGTGGCAAGGATAACATACTAGAAATAAGGAAGGGGACCATGAACAGGATAGACAAGCATGAGAAACTGGAATTCCCCCATGTGGTACTCCACCTTTCCCAAAGGCCAAGACCTGCAGCATGGACAGTGGTAGGAAGAAGCACTTGTGTCAAAGGGTAGATGTGTCCCCTGTCACCTCCCCAGGGACCACTGCATCTTGCCAAACTGTTTATGCTGTAAAGTGTTCTTGCTCCATCCTTTTCCCACTCACCTTCATCTCAAAGCCAGTAGCAGGAAGACTCAGAGGGAGATTAAAACCCTCAGTGTGAGCATCTACTCCCACCCTGCCATCCTGTGTGCCCCTGCCAGCTGTCACTGAGCTCTCCCCAGCTCCTTCAGACTCCCTCCCAGGAGCCAACCAAAACTCATAGGGAGGAGATGGATCTATCATTGCACAGGGACAGTCCTGTCTTCCTTGCTCATCTCACCCTCACTGACAAACCAAACAACCTCACCTCTTTTAGCATAGCTGCACACAGGGTGTTCAAGACAACCAGTCTCTCCTGACTCAGATTCAATGCAAGCAGTTTTAACATACTAACAAATACTTGAATGGACAAAACAACAAAAACAAACCCACTCAAAACAGTGTGCCATTGAAGCAGCAATCAACTATATTTTCAACTGTTCTTAGGTCAAGTAGCAGCCTTGAGTACTTTAAAACCACTGTTAAATTTATGTCTCAATGTAAGGAACTCAGAAACCTGCCATTAAAAAGTATCAAAACTCTCCAGAGATTCTTTGGAGATAGCAAATTATATTGAGAGATTTATTTGTCTGCAGGTTTCAGTTTTACCATCTGGAGTCAGTACAATAGATTAGAAGGGGGATGAAATCAGGGTTTCTCCATGGCCTGGCTTTGAAAGCAGAAGGACAGGACCCTGAAAAAACTACACACACCACAGTGTACTAGGACTGATCCCAAAATGCAGTCATGGAAACACAGGATGGATGGACCACACAGCACTTCTGTTTCCAAGCTGTTCCATCCATGACAACCATACCAGAAGCTCTCCTGACACATGAAATGGCCAATTGACCAGCTCTATGAGTTTGCCTCTGTCACTTCCTACATGGGGCACCTGCTGATGGGTCGAGTCACAAATATTGCCAAGCGGCTTTAAGCAATATCCCTGTCCACGTCCTTAGAAATGAAGGAAACAGCCAACTATTTTATCAAATGTTTAGAAGTAACTGAAAACCGAAAATTTGCCTTCCAACCTGAAAAAGAAGCACAGTCATAAATTCAGTACCTGTTTTCCACAGAGTAATTCATTCTGTCCTTCCCACTGAGCTATCCCAAATTCATGGTACTGGTCTTGTTCTCCACTGCTCAAGGTTTTCATTTCCCTAGTCTTCATTCTCTCTAGGCTTATCTTCTAGCACTAATCTCTTACCACCTCTTTCACTTTCCTCTCCATACAGTGAATTGGTTTCTTCACTTCCTGTCCTTTGATTCTCCATTTAATCTCAGTCAACCCACAGCTAAAATATTTATTAATACTAACCATAATTAATAGTCCTCACAGACTTTAAACAAATAAAAACTGGTATTTATAATGACAGAAATTAGTCAATCCTGATAAATTAAGTATTTCAATAAAAGATTAATACAGTTTCTAAAAACAAACCAAAGTAACAAGGCAAACATAAGCAAAAAATAAGAAAATCACAGTTAGAATTACCTTTTGTTTGTAGTGTAATAATAAATGCTTGCGGTGTTTTTCTTGAAATTCTAAAATCTAAAGATAAATGCAGTTACATCAAGCTTCATATAAATACATTTGTGCACCACAGTGAAGAAATTATGGAAAAGAACTATTACAGAGTATTCAAAGTTTTCTATGTATTAATATGTAGCTAGCATAACTTCTTTAAATCCTCTCCAAAAAAACCCCCCAAAACATTCTAATTTATTATCATTGATAAAGTCTCATAAAGTGTATTTAATCTAATATGACCTACCCTAGAGTTGGTAGTTCTATTTCACTGAATTTATATTTTAACACTATGTTCAATAAAATGGTAAAGACATTAGAAAGCCAGTTTAGCAGTGTTTCTTATTCATTAGTGCTAAGCAAACACATAAAATTAATGGCAACATAAAAAGTAATCTGTCTTACTGGCAATTATAACATGCCTTGTAAAAATATCCTGTTAATTAAAAAATAATTGTTAGACACACTGCCTGGTGATGTGTAAGCACTTCTTGCATCCAAATGAGGATCATAAACCATGACAGGTTAAAAGTAAAAACAGACAAGGCAAGACAAGGGCTTGAAGAAAAAATTACCACGGGCAATAACTTCTAATATATCTCTCTTCTCATGTGTTAGAAAACTGCCAGAAAATGTGCAGGAATAGAGACAATCAAGAAGAAACACTCTGAGAATATAAACCCGAAGTGGAGTACCCAACTGAAATGTTTACTTTCTATTCACTGTGGAAGAGCCTGGGCATTCCCACTGAATACTCATCAAAGAAGTGTCTTCAGAAGAGCTGATGGAAGAAATATCCACTCAGAAGGTCATGGCTCTGAGCTGCCTCCCCTCACTCAGAAATGAGTTCACTGGTCTAGGAGAAATCTGTGAGTATGTCCATTTAGTGCTCAGCACCAGCCAAAAAAGAAAACCAGGTCTTAAGAGTGGTTTAAAAAGGAATGGGGGACATAGTTATCCCCCTTTAAAAAAATGCATGTTACTATATTCTGAGTCTGCTTAACATCTCAGAAAGGATATAGCAGGTCTGGAAATAGTTCAAGATTAATGTATGTAAGAGCTTCAGCAAAAGAAAGACCACATAGAATATGAATCTTCATGGCTGAAATAAGAGTTGAAGAAAGGATGCATTAGCAGCCTAAAACTAAGGATTAGCACAGATGGAGTGCATGGCAATGGTTACTTTTTCCTCCAGAATGGGATTCAAGAGTATTACATGAAACTAGCAGGTTAAAATCTGCAAAAGGAAATCATCACCACGCAGTGAACAACCTGTGGACCTCCCTTCCACAGTATGAGACAGATGCTAAAATTCAGAAAACAACTTGACAATTGTGTGGGGAAAAATGTCCACCACAAGCTTCCGAACGCAAAAGCACCAACCCCACGTTGAGAAATCCCTGTGCCACAAGCTGTTGGAGACTGAGAGGCTGTTCTGAAGGTGCATCACTACAGACCAGCCGTGCTCTCACATGCTTTCCTAGGCACCCACTGTTGTGATAGGCTATTAGATTAAACAAACCTTTGCCCTAAGAGCACAAGCTGCACTTATGTCTTCTGATGCTGGGAGAAGTTCTGAACATACCTCAATGCCTTCATTACACTTTAATATGTTCCCAATACATTATTTCAGGCTACAGAAAACCTACCTTATTCTTTGGAGATTGTGACCTCTTTTTCCTTCCTTTGACACGTTATGGAAGCTTGCATTCAGACGTGATTGACGCTGTGGTTGCCTGGATTTGTCCAGTTTACAGAATAACTGCTGACCATGTAAAAAGTGGGTTTGGAAGGACAGAGGAAGGCTTCATGTTTACCTTGTGTCATCCATGCATGTGAGGAGGAGCCTGGCTGAGCAAAGGGACTAAGCTCAACTTTCGGGGAGTTTGTGAAGCACGGAGCAGAGCAATGTGAAACTATGATCATCACTAAAGGAAACAGGTGATCTTCCCCGGGTTACTTTTCTGCAGATCAGGACACTCACCAAAGATCAAACACAAATGCCAAATACACAATGAAGGTTGCAGCTGGGTTCAAGGAGAATGTACTACTAGAGTGGTTGAAACTGCTTAAGAAATGCTCAATAAAAGGGACGGGGACAAAGAGAAGTCCCAAAGCCAAGCTGAGGAGACACAGGAAATGAGGAAGCAATGAGAGTTTGTATGCATTCATTTAACTTAGACAGCTACTAAAGTTCTTGACTGGAAACTAAGCCTGAAGGAAGGAGTCCTACCTGGAGTTTAGAGAAGGCAAGGAGGAAATTTACCTTGGAAAAATTTATTGCACCTATCTGAATAAAAATGAGACCTGCTTTGATTTAAAAAAAAAAAAATAAGAAAAAGGGATAAAGAGTATAGTCAGCTCAGGACTGCATAGCCAGCTCAGGTATTCACTGTGTAACTTTTTATTGCTATAATTAGGGCACAATATCTGGGCACGTTTAAGCTTCTGGCAGATCTAATTTTTCATTGCATTGCATTGAAAGTGATTTTACACCATTAAAATAACGAGACTAGTGGTCCTTAGAGAGAATTTGAAAACATAAGCAGTGACTGTAATGAATAATTTATGCCTTCTTAAGAACTTTGAAACTGTGGAATTAAGGAAGTAAAGATGGTAATGGGCACACATTCACTTTCAAGCATTCACTCATATACTTTTCCCATTCACATAAAAATCAGTAGGAGCCGCTGATTATTTCACAGAGCTAAAAAGTTTTAAGGTAGATTCACCTGTGTTATTTCTTTTGAGTATTTCTTGCATAACACATCCACTCCCGTGAAGAGTGCCTGAACATCAGGATTTGTCTATGAAGAAAAGAAAGTACAGCAAGGTTACCATTTTTATTTGCAAGTTATATTAAATAAAGTATTTTGTAAAGTATTGCTTAAATTGATCGATGTATACAAATAAAAAAAATGGACAGACCAAGGATAGGATAATACAGAAATGCAAAACTAGCCCATTTTTTTTAATGCCATCTGGAAGGCTTTGGGCTTTTGTTTAAATATACTACACAATATATACCTATTCTAAGATAGCAATGATTTCCAGACCACATTCAAGGAAGATGTTGTGGCTCCTGGAAGAGGCACTGCCTTCAGACCAAGAGCCAGGTTTCTGGCAGCCCCTTTCCATGCTTTACGGTTCACACCATTCCCAGCCACATGGGTACATCTTATAAGTCCTTTTCCAGAATAGCTCCAATGTTGACTGGGATCCCTTTGTCTCTCCTGCCCATTGGGCAGCAGAATGCCATTGCAGAATAAGAAAAGAGCCCTAAAATGACAGGTGAATTTTTCAAGTATATTATGACTTGAGATTTTTAATCAGAGATCATGGTGTGACCTCACAAATGGCCTTCTGCACTTTTAGAAAATGCTGAGTAAGTGCTCTGTACCTAAGCCATCATTGTAATAAAGATATACTTATTATTTATGGTGAGAAAAAAATGCCACAAAATATAAAGTGCATTTCAGAATGACAGTGACATCTGGACATCTATCCAAATCTACAAAGCAGCGTAGATAACTTAATTGTTAATTTAATCCAGAACACACATACTCCTAATTTGTTCATAGGAAAAACAAAAAAAAAAATATAACTTCAAAATAGTTACACTAGGTATAGTACTACCTGGAAATAGTTAAAGAGCTTTCAAAAGCAATAAATGTAGGGGCAAAAAAATCTACCTGTAAACTGGAAAGTTCTCTTCATGTATTGTGATTGTATAATAGAAGGCAGGTTTACAACCAGCCAGAAGTTGAATAAAACCCCTAAAATAATGCCAGGATACTCAAATGATAAAAGAAGGCTGTCCCAGAAAGAAGGCATCCTTCATGAAAGGAATCACCTTTTAAAATGCAGTCAAAAAGAACTGAAAATGTTGTAGGCAAAATGTAAATTAATCCCAGTACTAAAGAATCTCAAAAAGCTTAAAAAATAGAAAAATTTAAAAAGGTGAATTATTGAAAAAAAATAAGTAGGCCACCTGTGAATGAAGCATAAGTTTTCTGGGATACTAACAAACCAGAGATAAGTGTAGTCATTTAAATTAAAAATACTGCATTGAAATCAAAGACTTAAGCTTTGCTCCACTTAAAAATGCACAAACATCTAGAGAGACAAAGACAGTATTCTTATCTACACCAAAAATATTTTACCACTAGTATACAGTCAAATATCCAAGGCTAAAGAACAGCTGTATTGGCCAAACCTATTTTCAATGCATGCTTAAATTATATCTTTCTAATAATAAAAGGAAATTGAGTCTCTAATGTATGAAAAGTAATTATGTGAGGAACTAAACTAATAACCTGGATTTGTAATAGATTTCTATCTCCTGTTTCCCATAGTCTGCCATCAGCTACTTTGGTGTCCTGTACAGCAATTCACCTGATGGCCTGCACTGTTTCCTCACTGCAGAGCTCTGCCTGTGGCTGCCAAAAGCACTTCTGATTATTGATGAGCTGTACTTGCCTTCCTCTCACCAGGGCAAAGCAAGGAACACTGCTTTTCCTTGCTTTCCCCAGCTACTCATTTTTATAGAACTCACAGGAGGTAATTAATTGTATTTGAGACTTCCTCTGCTCTTTTGAATTTGGTTGACATAAGCCAAAGCTTTCAAAAATTTCCATGGGGTGAACTGAGAGATGGCAAAAGAGAAAAGCAGACAGATAGCAGAGTCTATCCTACCCATGCTATTCAAGCAAAGAAAACACAAGCAAGGACAATAATTTTTCATCTAGAAAATTGATATATTCATAAAAATACATTAAGCATCTTTAAATGAAATGTATTCATAGGAGCCAAGCTCCTGCAATCTATTTAAAGTTCTATCAAAGCGATGACCTTGGTTTAAGTACCTATCAGATTTGAAAAAAATAAAACCCAACCAGCTTCATGCTGATGTAAAAACTCTTTAAAATAAAGGTTTGTATAGCACTGTTTGTATTTTATCTGTTGCATGGAGGAGTAGCAGATGTTAATATGATATTCTAAAATAATGAACAGCGAGATCCTGATTTATCATAACACTTTAACAATCCTCTGGGGAAAAGCAAGTGGGGATCATGAGACATACAAGGAAGATATAAAGGTGTTAAGAGTGCATTACTGTAAAGATGAGAATATTTAATGTGTAGATGTTGATTGCCCCAACATACAATTTAATTAGGAGTTTTAACACATTTATAGGACCTCCTCCTCATTGGGAATTCTTCCATAGCATCAAGCTCATAAAGCTTACCAGGTATATTTCCACTCAGGTTCCTGAATTACAGAGCCATGACTTTTTTATATGCATCTTTAATTATCATTCCAATCATTTTATCTGTTCTTAATCAAGGATAAGCAATCATCATTAATGTCTTTTTTAAAGAATATGGTAATTTGCTTCCTTCCAGCCCTCCAGAGCAGTGGCAGGTTCTAATGAAACATCTAATATTTTTGTTAGTATCTCAATCATTGCATTTTTAAATTCCTTTCGTGTTTTTGAAGTAAATTATCAAGCTCTGCTGAAATACCACAATTTAAGACTGACCTAACCTAAAAATCAGCTTTGTTTTGAGCAAGGTGTTGGACAAGATGACCTCCAGAGGTCCCTGACACTTAAATTATTCTTTGACTGAAATTAATAACAAAACTTGCAGACAGAGTAAGTTGATAATGAAAGCACATTAGAATATGTCCTCTAGAATTTTTATGAGGCTTTTTTTTTCATAGTTTTTAATATCTGATTACTGTGTGCATTGCTCCTTTCTAGTATGATTGCATTTTGACATTTTGTTGCAATTTTTTACTTTTGATAGCATTGTCTTCCTCACTCTGACTCAGTTCTGCAAGGTTCTGCTTACAAATATGAACTATATTGTAACAGTTTTTTACTTTTCTATATACAGTATATAGTAGTAGAGATTTCTGTATTTAGATATATATATCAGCTCAGCTGTGAAGGTATCTAGAGAAATCATGCCCTTCTTCAAGGTCACCTCTTCAGGGTTAGTCCCAAACTGTCCTCTGTTTCCTACACATGACTGCTTTATGGCCTAGGAAGACTTTGTGTATTTGCTGTACTGGATTTCAGGGAATATTTGCTGTGGTTTTACTCTATCCTGGTAAGGCAGGCTCTTGTCTCTTAGGTAGGCATTAGTCTAGGAAAACATGAATGTTTTCATAACCTATGTAAGAAATCAGCTAAGGAGAAGACAGTTCCTAGGAGAAATGGGAAAATTAAACACTTCTAATGATTTATCAAGAATGGGAATTACAAGATCTTATTTCTCTAGTGAATAACAAGGATTCCCAACAATATTTCAGACCCTCTCTTAATCACATGTCCATGAGGAAAAGCTTTAAGCTTAAGAGAAAACAGGGGAAAAAAAGTAATACTTGAAAACATTGCTGTGCCATCCTGCAGATTTTCAATTCAGGCCATTACAGGAAATAATTCATTACAGTTGATTTTCTCTGATGTACAAATGCCAAAATCAATAAACATTTTTTCACATGTTGAAAGTAGTCACTGATGTTACACAGTAGCCACACACATATTTTTAAAGTTTAGAATGATTTACAGTCCAGCAGAACCTGAAAACCTAAAAAGTCTCCTTAGGCTTTAATTTGAAGAAATATGTACAACTAAAAGCTGTCTGGTGCATAAGTATCTAAGTCTAGCAATGCATTTTCAGTAAATATTTATGTCACAGTTGGCAAAAAAAAGGGAAGCATTTTGTAATGCAAATAATTCAGCTGTTAGGCAAACCACGGATTAATGTAACGCAACAATACAAAAGCTTCATTTACCTGTTTTGAAAGAACTAACGTCTGACAAGCAGTTTTACAGATCAAACATTCATCTTTTTTGCCTGTAAGGTAAAGACATATTTAAAATATACATCAAACTGAGTAGATATTAAATACATTGTAGATAGAATTCTGTGCCTGAACCCTTGTGTGGAGCTTGTGGAAGAAATGTGCAGGTTATACATGAAATGTGAATAAACATGAATAAAGAATTTGATTCTATAACCATTAAACAGAGTTGCATAGGGAATATTTCTGTGAATGTCATCAGCTCTTACTCCTGCAAATAAGCATTCATGTAAATGATTTTATGAATATCATTAGTGTCACAGAATGCAGGTGACTTTTAGTTCTGTTGATTTAAATAGGATTACTTGCCTGGTTTAATTAAATGTATGCTTAAGTGCACTAATGACTTACAGTCAACCAGATATATGACGTTTTAGATGGGGCCCAGTCTGGTTTCACAATGATATATGAAGCCTTAATGTCAAAGAATTACTAATTTTACCTTGTGAATTCTTCAAGTGAGAAAATAATAAAAACTCTTTAAAACTTTACTGTTTGTAAACTTCTTGCTTATTTGCAAACATGTTACAAAAATATTTACAGCAAATGCATATTATTACAGTATTTATCATTCGTAATTTTCTTAGCTACTTCCTTTCTGAGGGTTCTATGGATCAATGTTTATAAACATCTTTTAAGAGTAAATAGATTTTAAACCTGGTATTGTCATTATTATTGAATTCCCAGCAAAAAGACATATAATCTCTCAGGCATTTTTCTGCCAAACAATATCAAGAGCAGCAAGGAAAGATGTTGTTCAGGTTCTGGGAACTGCAAAGTGGATTTAGATGCTGCATTTTACAATCCTCTCTTCTTAAAATCAACCCTGTGAAAGCATCTAGTCAAAAGTTTTCAGTTCTGAAATACAGATTGATCATTTCTTCTGTGTGCTCTTAAAACCAGGGTATTTAGCATGATCTCAAAGGGGGAAACATTGGTATTTGTCTGCTGCTTTTTTCTTTCGAAAAACAACTACATTATTTTTGGTTTTTTTCCACGTATCTTCATCTGAGCACATCACAGGAGCCCAGGAACATGATTTTGGAATTGTACATGACACAGGAGCTTCAAAATATCACCTCGTGTTGCTGAAAACTCTCAGGAACAATCCTGTGCTTTAAAACATCTTAAGGCTGCTTGCAAAACCTGCCCTGGGCAAGCCCCACACTTTGTAAAAACTGCCCTTTCCCAGAAGGAAAAAGCATGCCCTTTCCCAAATTAGCCAGAACAGAATGCCACCTTATAGTTATTTATTTATTTTAGGACATTACAGATCATAAGCATGCAGAACAGTTTTACTAAAGCCTCCAGTTTCCCATGCCCAAGGCCTGCCCTCAAAGCCAGCCTCTCCTCGGAGAGTGCCTTTTAAAAGAAAACCTGGCAGCAAGGATTGAAAATGTTTACCAATAACACCCAATGGACGGGAAAGAATGCTCAGGGCTTTCATTTTTTCCCCACAGTGGGTCAGAAACACCACAAATAATGTGAAGGTGCCCAGCCAGCCAGGTTTGTGTTCAGGTTAGAGTTAGAGTCTGGGTTAGGGTCAGGGTCAGGGTCAGGGTTTCGGTCAGATTCAGAGTCAGGGTTAGGGTTAAGGTTAGGGTCAGGGTTAGGGTTTGGGATAGGGTTTGGGTTATGGTTAGGTCAGGGTCAGGGTTAGGGTTAGGGTCAGGGCTCGGGTTAGGGTTAGGACTAGGGTTTGGTTTAGGGTCATGGGTAGATTCAGGTTCAGGGTTTGGGTCAGCCGTGCCATTACCTTTGTGCAGGCAAACCTCGCAGAAGACGTGGCCACAGCTGGTGAGGCAGAACCGCGGTGTGGGCTGGTGGGGCTCACAGTAGCAGGAGTTGCAGAACACAGGGACAGCCATGGGGGCTGGGACAGGGACAGGGACAGGGACAGGGACAGGGACAGGGACAGGGACAGGGACAGGGACAGGCAAAGGGACAGGGACAGGGACAGGGACAGGGACAGGGAAAGGGACAGGGAAGGGACAGGCAAAGGGACAGGCAAAGGGACAGGGGTCAGGGACAGGGACAGGGAAACGGAAAGGGACAGGGAAGGGACAGGCACAGGGACAGGCACAGGGACAGGGAAAGTGACAGGGAAAGGGACAGGGAAGGGACAGGCAAAGGGACAGGGGTCAGGGACAGGGGCAGGCACAGGGACGGGGCAGGGAAGGGGAAGGGACAGGCAAAGGGACAGGGACAGGGGTCAGGGACAGGGACAAGCACAGGGACAGGGGCAGGGAAGGGGAAGGGACAGGCAAAGGGACAGGGACAGGGTCAGGGTCAGCGACAGGGACAGGGACAGGGTCAGGCACGGGGACAGGGACAGGCTCAGGGGCAAGGACAAGGAGAGGTACCAGGACAGGCAGAGGGCCAGGCACAGGGAAGGGGAACGGGCAGGCACAGGGACAGGCCCGGTGTTCCCTCAGGCCGAGCCCCGCCGAGCCCGCCCGGCTGAGGCGGCCCCGAAGAGGGCAGGGAGGGCAGGGCAGGGCAGGGGGGCCGCGTCGGAGCCCGACCCTCACACCGCCCTCCCACCCCAAAAAAGGTGTATTTTGTAGCCTCCCGCTCCCAGATTTAGGTTCGTGTTTCAGACGCAGGCCCCTCTGTGCGGCGTGAGGAGGGGAGGCAGGGTGGCTGTCATTGCCATCGCGAGCTCAGGGCGATGGCCCGGCCGGCGGCATTTCCTGCTGGGTGCTCGAGGGAGAGCTACAAGCCTGCCTGCTAAACACGAGCCTGGGAGCAAAATTTCATAAGTACAGAAAAACAAGGACTCGAGATTAATGACATGTTATAAATTGTCTTTTCCCCATTAGCCTTTCCACCTTTTATCCGCCTCCCTTCCCCACTACCCAGCTCTCTTCCCTCCCAGTAACTCTCTTACTGTCAACACATTCCTGAACTTAAATGCTGCCCCAGTGACCGAGTCCTTCCTCTAGATTAAGCTTTTCATCTGTAGAGGTGGGGGAAAGACTGATAAAAGAGGGGTAAAATGTAAGGGGATGGCAGAGGCTGCGACACAGAGAAATCAGTGTGGGAGATGAGAGAAGCTGGGAGTTTTATACAACCAGTTTTCTCAGAAGTTCAGGGTTTCTTCAGGTGTCCGGTGTTACGTGGTGTGGGATTTTTGAATCTGAGGTTGACCCCGCGCCACTAAAAAAGTCATTTTTTTCTGTCCCCTCAGTGCCAAACCGGAGTGGTGCCCAGTTTGAGAGGTTCCCCTTCCCTTCCTCAAAGGAATATGTTTATTGCTCGCATCAGGAGCCCCCCTCATCCCCACTGCCCCCCTCGTCCCCACTGCCCCCAGCTCAGCAGGGGTGTGGGAAATGGTTGTGGATTCCGCTCCTGTAAATGCAGCAATCCAGCAAGGTTGCTGATCTGCTGTCACAGCTGTGCTGTGGCATCTTTCGGTACGGGAAAAGCAAAACAAGTTGTGATTTTCTTGGGTCGAAAAAGAAACTCCATGTCTTGCTAGTTTCCCTTGAAAATGTTAGGAAAACATTCCCTTACAGATGCAGTTGCAATGCAGGCTGTAGGTCTGGGTGTGACAGAGCCACAAACTGCAGAGGAGGAACCTCTGCCTTTTAACTTCACTAGGGCTACTGACCCCAAAGAGCTTCCCAAAAGAGCTGTTCAGCTTCTACTTTATAGAGTTAGTTAAAAATCTTGAAGGAGACTGAAAATATTTCATCAAAGCAAAGGTATTTTTCGATATTGTTAATTATTATTGATAAAGAATGAGGCACTCTCAAGCTATATTCAAGGCTCAAAGTCTTGATACTAGTTTGAGTATAGACATAAGTAATACAGAGAAACATAATCATCTCCTTTATAAATTCTGATATAGTGCCTGTCCTGGTTTAAAAGCGTAAGTGTATTGAAAGTGAGATAAGTTTGTCATTGGGATATTGTTAGAAGCCTTGCACTAAATATCAGCTAAAGTCTGAACCACAGCCTTGTAGCAACATTTTATTAAAGTTTCTTCTTGGACTTCATATACCATATGTTTGTAACACATATTTCCTTATTTCCCACCACCAAAGATCCTATTAAAAGACATGTTGTGAATGAGTGCTCTATGAAAGTAAATCTAATAAAACTTATTTACTGGTCATTCCAAGTGACAACTCTAAAGTCTCAGAATTTTCAATCTAGGACACAGCTCAGTGAGTAGCTTTATGAGATTTTATTTTGATTGATTTGGTTCATAGAACATTGCTTTTTGTCTCTACTTTTTATCAATTTTATGGATTCTCACATTCTCACACTCTCACACCTGTATTTTCATTCTCATACTGGAAATGTAAGGGCAATGTCACTTCCTTGCTAATGAAAACAAGAGGTGAGAAGATAGAAAAAAGAAAGAAAGCAGTGCCTTTGAAACAATAATTGGTCTACAGATATTTCACCTTTCACTACCTTTTAGGCTAGTAAAGTGTCTGGAAAGACAAGTAGAAAACCAAGCCATCGTATTCTGCTATCACAGTGCTCTAGAATCTTCTTCAAATTTCATGTTTTTATATGTAACAACCTCCAACTCCTCCTTACAATACTGTTGATTTCTTGAGCTAATTATCTGGAATTTTAACTACAGCTTTTGACTTATCATGGTATGATACTGTAGTTACATTGCTAGTTGTACATAAACTAGCTAAATTAAGGCATAAAAATATATGCAACCAAGCTGCAATAAGTGAAATGGGAAATTAAGTCAAAAACCAGCAAAGTTACTTAGACTGTCATATTGCAGTTGCTGGATAATTAAAATAGTAAAAATTCTCAACACAGAAACAAACTGAAGAATTTAGTGCAGGGATGAATTAAAATATGTAGGCACTTTTTACCAAGAAACCTGTAATTTAGTTTATTTTGGCATACTTTATAAAGACTATAATTTACATAACTGTGAGAGATGTCTGATCACAGTTCTATAGCCTGATGTTTAGGGCTTATCTGAAAGTAAAAAGTAAGTACAACTCCAAATTGCTTGTCTGGGTCTCTCTCTTCTATGGTAATTGCTGCCACCACCAATCAGTTCAAACTTTTACTATTTTAAAAGAAAGCAGTTACAATTATATTTAGGTGATACAAATACATAGGTTGAGTTCAAGACATTCTCACCAAATTAAGCACTGCGGGGTATATAATTATTTCTCTGCCTACCCTCTGAATCCTAGTCAGCCTGAAGTGCTGAACTCTTTGTGGTAGTACCAAGTAAGGTCATTAAGCAAGTAGAGAAATTTTAAATCCTAGGAAAGTTTTTTTTTTTACATTTCTGTTTTAGGTTTAACAATCCTGAGTTGAACTTAAATGCTGCATTAGTCACTGAATCCTTCTTCTAGATTTAGCTTTACACCTGTAGAGAGGGAAAAAAAACCTGATAAAATATGGGATTCAAGGTTAAAAATGTAAGGGGATGGAAGAGATTGTGACATAGATGGAGAAAGCAGAATTAGTATCAGAGTAGAAGTTGAGAGAAGTTGTATACACACAATTTTCTCATAGGTGCAAGGTTTCTTTGGACATTCAGTGTTACATGATGTGCAACTTCTGAATCTGTTTATTTACTTTTTAAAATTTAAACAAGCTTCTTAGCTATAAAGAAATCTCTGAGAGATTTGATTTGCCAGATTCCAACAAAGATGAGGATTAGTGTTTGTGCTATAGCCCACCACAAAATGTTGCTGTTGGTTTCTTCACTTGTCTTCCGAAATTTTTCTTCACGCTCCTGCAGAATAAAGGGAAAGCTTAATTATTACCTTTTGGCATTTCATGCTGCTGTGCAGGTAACTCAACAGGCTTCCCTCTTCTGCACAGTGGTGAGCAAACAGTTCTTTTCATGCTGATGAAGCTGGAAGTTTGTGCTTACCCGTATGGTGGGTATCCTTACAAATCAAAACTGAGAAGCAGACACACTGTATCCCCAAGCAGAAAGGCAAACAGAGCTTCCCTTATTCACAGAAGATATATTGTGCTAAATATGTTCCATTAGTACAGGCTTTTTCTTAGGTTTACAGTCACCTACATATTGCTGTCAAGCACCCTTTTGCAGCCAAATTTCTCTTTTTAGGTAACTAGTCAATATATTTCAAACACGGTCTGACTGCCTGCGTATGTATAGAGAAGTGAAGAGAAGGAGTGTGAATTTGTTTGAAGGAGGGCTTTCTTTCTACCTGCATGGAGATATATAAATATACACTCAGTCGTTTCCTTCCCCACTCAGTAAAGTTTGTGCACGCAGACCAGCATGGAAACAACAGCTGGAGACATCACTCACAGTGGTACCTGCCACCTGCTCAGCTGCTGGGGCTGGCTCTGACCAAGAAAACCCTCTTTGGAAAATCCTGCTCTAAAATAACACCTGCTGCTCCAAAATAACACCTGCTGCATGACTTCACAGTGATCAATTAGTTTTTAGGTTACTGCTTAAAAATATTTCACGAGGTAATAGTAATAGTATTTTGGTTAAATACCAATAGATTTTTATGCGTTAGTTAAAAATAACACTGCAATTGAGTAGTAAACATCATAATACTTAATAAATCAGTAAACCCATGTACAATATTTTTTAACATTTCCATTAGGGAACGTACATACTCTTTCATAGTCTTGTTCTTTGGATACGTGCTGAATTTGCTCAATTAGATGTTCTAGTCTGGCATTAACTTCATCCACTTTTTCTTTGGCTTGAACAGCAGATTCATCAAAAAAGTGTTCTCCAACTCTAATGTCCAAATGGATACGCTGCAAACAGGAAATACATGCTCATTAGTGTGTCTTCTGCTTTTTCAAAATTCCTTAGAAAAAAATGGATAATTTCCCTTTAAGCTCATTACAGGAAAATAGTTTTAATTGCTTATAAAAATCCTTCCTAAAATTAGAGTCAGGTGGGAAATGTAAAGTGTTTCTCAATTTTATTTTTAAATTAGTTATACAAATTTACAGATTTCACTAGTGTTAGGGCATTACTTTATGCCACTATTGATTCAGCTGCCATGAAAATGTTTTCTTTGTCAAAACAGTTAAAAAAATAAGCACCATTAGGAATGCTCGTTATATTTCACATTCCATCCTAATACTGCAGAAATTACATTCTTTAATAGTACTGCAGGAAGTTTTTTATAGATGCCTTTCTGTGTTTCCTCACATAACTGTTGGGACTGGAAGACTAGGAGACCACCTGAGTCACTGTGTGCAGTTTACCATGGGTATTAAAGCAGAGCCATCCATCTCTCTCCACCCTGTTTATCCAGTATGAAATATCTCCCAATATCCTCCAAGCTGTTGCATGATCTGTAGCAAAAATGCCTCAGTCCAGCCAAGGAACAGAACCATAGAAACAAGAGTGAAGAACAGAACTTGCAATATTATGCAACTTATTTTGTCATGAATGAAAAAGTTTACTAAAACTAATAGGAGGAAGTTCTCCTAGAAGCCAGTTTGTACCTAAGAGAAAATAAAACAGTTTTAGCCAAACAATCTGCCAAAAGCTAGAACTTGATATTACCATGGTAAAAGTTGAGTCTACTCAGACATCAACTGAAAATGAAGACCAGATCTTCTTTCAGCTGTCTTGGAGTTAGCTAACTGTATGGCTAGAAATCCATCTCACAACCTAATCATCCATTAATATATTTATTTTGGTTTGAAAGAGTTCAGATAACTGTCTGGTTCTTAGAGAAGGCCACTAAAAGATTTAACTTAGGAAAGAATGTTTTTCCTATTGTGATCTTTATTCCTGCAGGCATAAAGAGCAATATTTTCAGTTTTTGTTTCTATTTTCTCAAGCTAAACAAACTGCCTTATTTAATATTTGTGATATTAATGCTCTACTTCCTTGCATCTGTTCACTTCTTTTGAATAGGATAACCAGAATTCTACATCGTACATGCATCATGTAAAATAATTTTAATGCATCTCCATCTATAGCAGATAAAAATCACCTGCATATCCTCAGAGTCTCATTCATGGTCTGTAGTTAACTATGACCAGAGCCTTTACTCTCTCTAGGTGTTGAGCTCCACAATTTTTGTTCATTATTAGAACATAAGTGCTTTTGCAATGTATATGATTAAATTTCCATTCATGTCTATCATTCAGTCCGTAAGAACATATACTTATTCCAGTATAATAATCCCATTTCCATACTGTTAATGCTTCTCATTTCTGTGTCATCTACATGTCCCCAAAGTACACAGCTTGGATGAAATTTTACCTACCTCAACACATTTACAAGATGTTTACATCTAACTCTTTTGCAGTCAACTGAGTTAAAAAAGAAAACAAACAAACAAAAAAACCAACTAACCCCTCCGCCCCCCAAACAAAACAACAGAAACCCACTCCTCCAACTCCACAGAGTAATTCTCACCTGCTCAACTATCATTTGGGAAAAAACATATAGATCAAATTCTCAAAACAGTATTTTTTTTTTTTTCTGAAATAAATTCGAGCCATTATACCATCTCTGATGGTTTGGTTTTTTTCTTCCCAGAATCTGCATTAAGACCAAATTTCTTGGATTTAGACAATAACAAGTGTGCTAATGTATTCTTCATTTGAATACCTTTCAAAAATTAAAATGTTAAATTTACATTAGGAATTCAACCTAAGTTAGTGAAGACGTGGAAGGTCTACATGACAGGTGTTTGTGTTGTGTTTATCTTATATTTGAACCAAATTAGTTGTTCTCATTGATCAGAATCACATTCAAAGTGCCGTAAAAACATTGAATCTATAATTATTAGTCTTGCCTCTTGAATGTTGACTGCTTAAATAGAAGAGAACAGAGTCCTTTTATGTCTTCATCTGCATAGCTCTGGGTTTGTCTTCTTTAGTCACTAGGAAATGTTGGATTATCTGCTAGAAGTTAGACCTACTTCTAATCTAGCTTGTAATCTCTGCACTTTGTAAACAATTTATAGTTACAAAAAAATACTTGAGAAATACACCTACCAGTTTACTTCCTGCAATTGCCAGAAGTCTTGTGGAGTTTGACTGGAAACAGATAATATGCTCCCCAGAGAGATAGGATGTAAAAGAAAATGTTCCTTGTGACCCATACAGTTTTGACAATAGTACCTGCAAATTAGATTTTGTACATGTTGGGTTCATATATTATAAATACCAATAAAGCAATCAAAGACGTTATTGTGAATTGGATGCAAGAAAGGAATCAACTGGCCTCCTGACGTCATTAAATTAATCTGAACTTCAGGGTAGATCTAGAGAAAATGAAACTATTTTAATTCACAGTATACACTGAAATGGTATAGAATTCTGCAGCGTACAAACCCAATGCTCTGTAAAGCATGCAAAGTTTGAAAACTAGGACCTCCTCTAGGCACAGAAATAAATTGTGTGTTGCTGGAAAGGCTCATGGCAACACAGGCAGCTGCTCTGTATGAGAGCCACGTCCAGCCTCATGAAGATCTCAACTTGCACAGTTTTGTTTATCATCAGCCTTCCTTTCTGCTGCTCGGGAACATTCTGTACCATTTTACTTCATCAGTTAATTTTCTTTCTTTTTATTTAGTTTAACTTGTTTTCTCAGTTGTAACTTCCTATTCTTAATGGCACAGTTTCCCAAATTTGGTGGTAATGCAAAAACTGTCCATGCTCCTAATTATCAAATATCCTCATTTTTACTTGCATTGATAGAAATCACGAGGATCTTTCAGCATCAAAATACCAAACTAGCTGGTGGACTGTAGATTTACTTTTTCCCCAGAAGTGTCTTATTTTTAGATAGTACCAGAAGTCAACTTATAAATCCTACAGAAACATTCATAAAGCATATTTACCTCACCAGAAGGAGTTGAGACAGTCACAAACATTCCCAAACCAGGAGCAGATTCAAGAAAGTCATGTTTATGTATATCCCAGCGTTGTACTTTGTAATTTCCTGTATAAGAACGTAGATAAATCCGCTAAATAAAACAGCTTAACTTTAAACATCTTCCTTTTTCTCAGGAAAAATATAAATTATTAACAATAAAACAATATATGTATTCCATGTGTTTGGATTAAAATTGCTCAGGGGCACTTTATAGCAGTGTGAAATGCAATAAATTTTTACTGCACTAGAAAATGTTCTAGAATACTACAAAAAATGGTTAATTAACAAGAAAATACTTTCTGATTACTCCTAATGCTCTAGCAAGATTAACCTCCAGAAGGCATGCTGAGACCCCCAAAAGCATAATATTACATTTTTACATCAAATTACATTTTTTGGATTGACTTTTATATTTATCAAATTATTTATGAAAGAAAAAGAATAATCTGTATTATTTTTTGCTATCCCCTTGAAATCTTACATTTACGGTCTTGTAGATGAAGTTAATGTGCTTGTGATATCCCAGATGAAATGAGACTTTAGTACATCTTGAAATGTTTCTTTCCAGATCAGCATTAATCAAAAAAATGACTCATTCATATGGAGAAAACCATATTACAGAAGTTGAGGTATGAATGAGTACATCAGAACGTCAGAAAGAGTAGAAGCACACGTGGAAGCAGAGGTTCCACAGCTGTAGAATGGAGAGATACTCTTTGTTTTGTCAGTAAGACACTCTGAAGACCAGCATTGCTTTGAGTGATGGATACACACAATGCATGAGGACTTTATTCCTACTCCCTGCTGGGAGGAGTGATTTTCAGCGTGCCCTTTTCTGAGCACTAATGTTTTACCAGAATCAGCAGTCACAGAATTTCCTGTGACATTAAAAGTTATCTTCATTATTGCATAGGTTAGATAATCATAGAGCACTGGCAGGTACCTACCAACTACCAACGTGTCGCTGGGAAGGTCTTCAATTATACATTTCTCTTCTCTTTCTCCAATGTGAAAGTACAAAGCAAGTGAAAAAGAAATCCAAAAGTTGATCAGAAATCCTATTAATTGGCTTTTCATGTTTTTATATATCCCTGCTGGACTGCTTTTGAGGAGAAATAGTTACATACAAATGCTTGTGGTCCTGTGGTTATTCCTTGTTTGCTGCTTATCTGTATTTTTGAGAGAGAAAAAAAACTGTGAGAAAAGGCAGCTGGTGGTTACACATTTATAAATAACTGCAATATGTTCTGGAGAATGAGATAACATGAAAAAGGCACCTTCTTTCCCAGCATCTAGATTAAAATTTTATTTTAAACACTTAGAAGAGCATGAAACTGAAAGGGCCTCTCAGGTACTTGAGATCAGTTCCCTAGATTACTGTAAACAACCACACTGGCTATCTCTTTCCATAAACTGCTCAATTTTCAACGTAAATGAAGTTATTAAGTTGTATTTCCCACTTTTTCTAGGTGATTATCCCAGAGCTTCACTCCTCTTTTATTAAGAAATCTCATCATTTCCAACCTAAATCACTGGACAAATGTATGCACACGCATAAAACCACAGGGACTACATAAAAGGTCTGGAAGAAACATAAAGAAGTCAAAAGAACTAGAACTGTAAAAGAATCTGAAACATTAACGAATATGATACTGCAGGGAAAAAATTAAAAACATTGAACACTTTCAGGGTGAGATTTTTTTAATATAAGAATGCCTATTTCTTAGACATTGCCTAATAAATTCTCTCAAGAAAGCTATAGTATAAATCAAACAAAGACCGAGGTTTTTATTTTTATCTTTGTACTAATATAGACCCATGTGTTTGCCTGATGACAAACTCATCTGTGACTCAAATGTTCCTTGTCCTATAAACCGAGGTCACTGTGTCTGAAAGGTTGCCCTCAATGTCAGAGGATTTGTGGTCATTTTCCAGCAGGGAGGACCCACCTGTGGGAAGATTTACAGTAGAGAGGACCCATCATTCAGCTCATTTTCTGTTTCAGAAGCTCATACACTCCTGTTGAAGGCTCTGTCGTTTGATCACAGGCACTGTCCAGCCCTGCCATGTTCCTCAGCAGCACCTGGCACTGGCAGGGAAATGATTCATGCCCTGGAATGTATCTTTGATGAACCTCTCACTTCTGAGTTCTGTCATCTTGACTTCAGGGTGTGGGATGTGAGGAACCTCAGCTGCGCACACAGGCCATATATGTGGTACACAGTGCTATAGACAGGAAAACATCATTTCCTTGGTGGAATTTTACCAGCTTTTATTTTGTTTGGAAAGGTGGAAGTTGAATTTTATTTTATGTTTTATTTTTATGTAGCTTTCAAATGGACAGCTGCATAAATTGCATCCTCAATGCTATGCACACACCAAAAGTTCATAACTAGCCCTTTTCTTATGTTTTCCAATGCCTTCTCTGTATTTTACTTTCGATTAGCTCACAAAATGTCCCACTTGCACAAGAAACTCATATTTTCCTAGTATCATAGAAAAAGGGTGGATGGCAACTTATCTTCAATATCTGTAACCTAAATAAAAATTTCAGGATGATAACTCTTACATGAGTATTTCACATCTGCAAAAGAACTGATTGATGTTTGTTGCCCTTCCCTGCACCTGCCATCTGTGGTTTTCTCCATAAAAGGATGTCTGTGTAACACTAGCACGGGCTTAAAAACATCCTGGGTTCAGGCCATTTCACAGCATGAATTATCTTCACAGAAGTTCTAGCACAAGTATTAGTTCATCCTCCAACAAAATACAACATATCTATTATGACAGATAAATTGTCAAAGAGAAATGATTCCTTAAACATTAATGCCTTGACTCCATGGGGTTAAGGATAGAGGGATAAGAATTGCAGCTCACGGCCGTTGACTCCTAAAGAGTCTCAAGGCTGATATTAATATTCCATCACTACTTTAGAATTTATCCATCAGAAATAATTTTAAATTATACACAGAATCTCATCATCTAATTGGGCTTTTACTCCTCTATTGCAGATTTTGGCTGTCATGCACCTACATGAATTCTTGTGCCATACTTATATTGCAAGAAGTATAAGTTTGTCAGCAGATTGTGAGCTGCTCAAGCAATCATCGTTTTAGCTTTTTAGTGATTTTAGCTTTCTAATGATTACTTTAGCTTTCTAATGATTACTTGATGTTTCCAAAATCCTGAGTTCCAATTTTAGATATACAAGGGGAGACCACTTTACCCTTCACTCTGCCCAGACCCTTTAGCTCAAGACAAATTCCTTGTGTACTTTTGGCTACCAGATGCTAACATAGTAGGGCTGCTGGACTTCAAACAAACAGAAATAATTCAGCCTCCAGGTAATCAGGTTGTCATGCAGCACATTGTGAGATTTTTTTGCCTTAGGCATTCACAGCACCTGTAAACTGTCATGGACACAACTTCTGTCTGCTACATCCCATTGACCATGATCTGGCTGACATCAGAATTGCTGTATCAAGCATTAAATTTATTTCTTGAGCATGTTAAATATTGCTATGGAATAGTCTAAGTTACTTTATTGTGTTGGATCATTAATGACAATGTACTTCAATTACCTGGGACTGGGAGTGCAATGAAATGGAGCTTTTTGCCTTGAATACCATCAGCTACTCTCAGATCTTTTGTTTGCACACCTGTTATGGAACTGGTGATCCTTGTGGGTCCCTTCCAACCCAGAATATTCTGTGACTCCAGCCTGGCTTTGAAGGCTTCCAGGAATGGGGCATCCACAAGGTTTTGGGGCAGTGTGTTCCAGTGCCACACCACCCTCACAGTAAAGAATCTCTTCCCTAATATGTAACTAAACCCGCTTTCTTTCTGTTTGAAGCCATTCCTCCTTTTCCTGTCACTACATGCCCTTGTAAAAAGTCCCTTTCCAGCTTGTTTGTAGGCTCCCTTCAGGTACTGGAATCTGCAATTAGGTCACCCTGAAGCCTTTTCTTCTCCAGGCTGAACAATCCCAATCCTCTCAGGCTTTCCTGGAAGAGAGGTCACCAGTGAAGACTAAGGAAAACGCATTGTTGAGTACCTTAGTGCTCTCCCCATCCATTGTTACCAGTTTTCCAGCATTGTTGATTGTGCAGGTACACCTTCTTTGACCTTCCTTTTCTGGTTAACATACCAGTGGAAGCTCTTCTTGTTCTTTGTGACCCTTGCCAGGTTCAGCCTTACTTACCCCATCCCTGTACAGCCAAACATAATCTCTATAATCTTCCCAGGTTACCTGTCCTTGTTTCCACTGCCTGTGCATTTGCTCCTTTCCCTTCAGTTTGACCCTGAGGACCCTACTGAGCCATGCCAGTCTCTTGCCTTCCTTGTGTGTATTCCTGCTCCTGGGAATTGCTAATCTTTGCACTCTGCGGAAGATTTCCTAAAAGATCTGCCAGCTCTGTTCTGCTCACTTGTCCCTGAGGGCAGTTTCCCAGTGGATCCTGTTGACTATCTCCTTGATGAGCTGGAAATTTGCCCTCCTAAAGTTCAGGGGCCTAACTTTTCTCTTTACCTGACCCATATCCCTCAGGACTGCAAACTCCACCGATGCGTGATCCTGGCAGCCCAGGCTGCCCCAATCTTGATGTCCCCATGTGGGTGACCATCAGGTCCAGTGTCACATCCCCTCTGGTAGGTCTATTATCTGGCTCAAGAAGTTGTCCTCCAATCTTTCATGTGCTCTCAGCTGTCTTTAAATTCCTTAAGGTGTTGGACAAGCTGTTCTCAGTGATGAGGTGCCTCATTCCATTATAGGAATTTAATGTGGTGTTGGTTGTTTTTGTAGGACCACAGTTTAATTCTGTGGTGACTTTTTGGCTGCTACACTTTCCTTCACCCATGTCTTCCATTCTGCAAGAATATCTGCCAAACATCAAAGATGATTCTTTCTATAAAATGTTCTTGAAAAAAATTGTCTTTACAAAGCCATTTCACGTTTCCTCCCAAAGTGCTTTCTGAGATTAGCTTAACCCAGGAATTAATTTGCCTATTTCCTTCCCTAAATCTCATGTGTTTAGGACACAACATCTTGGCTGCCAGCCATCTGTAACACTAGCTGTAAGGGAAAAGGGAGGGAGAGGTTATCTGTGTTTCTTCCCAGTCCCCAAATTTTTAAGAGCATTCCAACAGTGCTCTAAGTGAAAGCTACAAGTTCCTAGTAATATCCATGCAGGCATCACGTACCTTACTAATCAGTTTAATAAAGATATGTTATGAGAGATGTACTCCATCATTAGAATGTGCTTCACTCACTGTATCCATAGTCTTGCCAAGTAATGACTCCATCCTGGGATTTCCAAAGGGAATACCTGGAACTATTTATGGCCAAATATTATACAACCACAAGGACATCCTTAAAGAATGTTGTATGTGCTAAGGTCTCCTGAAGTCACAGCTTACAAAAAAAATCCCATATCCAGGTAAATAGATGGATAGAAAACTTCTGCTTTTGAAGGAAACTGCAGTGAATATTCATGTATGTAAACACTGTAAATAGCAAAGTTACACATCACTGACTGGAGTTTCCTGACGTGTGTTGCCCTGTTACATATTCACTTCCCCTTTCTACGCCACCACCCCCTCTCAGCCTTTCTCCTTCAGTGTCCTTTGGGAAACTTTTGGTTCCAGGAGTTTGAGTAAACCCGGGGACTCCTCCACTCTCAAATCCTATCTTGTTGGACTGAAATCATTTAAGGACATGAGACATTTTCTTGGATTTGGCATATTCCTAAAAGTACCTACTCAAATCAACTCTCCTATTCAGTACCTGTGCTGTATATTTGTAAAACTACAGTGTGCTGTAAAAGTTTTGTGAGGTGAGTGCAAACTTATTCTACTGAATAAGTATTGCTCCAAAATTCTTTTCCTAGTTGGTGGCCACAGCTCTTCATAAGCCATATGTTGCATTAATTTCTAACAGTTATTTGAGCATTAAAACTTGCAGTCAGGAACAGTTTCTGATATTTTTTGTTTTGTTTTAATGTGTATACCTTAATTTTAGATACTATTACAAATTGCTAAGTTTTCTCTGTAACAAGTGGTAAAATAGCAAATAAATAGCAGCAAAGACATTTAAGGAAACATGGACACATTTACTGCATATATAAAGGTAATGATATAATTTGTTATGGTCAACAGCATTAACTTTGAGATAGTTGTCTCGTGAGGGACACACACCAACAGTCAGTTTTTGAATCTCAACTAACACATTTAATTCAGGTTAGAAGTTTTCTACAAGTATCCACACTTCTAATCTTTTCTAGCAATTTTGTTGGCTGAGTGCCCTCCTGGCAGTTATTCTTCTCACTTTTAAGGAAAAAAAAAAAAAAAAGAAAGAAAAAGATATTTTCAAATATTTATAAGTCTCAAGACAAGTTTACTCAGTTCCACTATTGTCTTAACCACACTGAAAACATCTGGTCACTCTGACTTATGTAAGTAGTTTCTGAAGAAATGCATGTTAAGCATGTTTAGAAAGACGACAGAAATGCCAATAAATTATAAAAACATAATTTAGAGGAAAAAATTAATTTCTAGGCATAAATAGTTGTAGATAATCAAATTACAGTATTTAAGAAAGTTATTATTTTAGATTCTGTGACTGATTTTTTCACATGTGAAGTACAATGTTTCCAAACGTCTTCTTTTCTGCCACTAGAGGGTACTCCAAGAACTTACAGTGTATTTGTACAAAGGATTTCTTTGGGGGTTTTGGTCTGTAAGTGATCGAGTGCTGTTGTCAAACTAACCCTTAGGAATTTAACCCCCCAAAATCTTGACATTAAATAACAACTCTCAAAAACACTCTAATACACGTTTTCATCAAAATAGTGCAGCATATCCAAATTCTAAAGAACATCGATTGACACGTAGTTTAGATTTAAACTTATCCTACTTTTAAATTATCTAAGTTATTATCTTTTCCTTATTTCAGACACAGTTTTCTGGTTCGCATGATGTTTCTTCATCCAGATTTGGACAGGGCATTCCGTTATTGGCAGGCTGCAGAAGTACGAATCGAGTTCTGATCTTGGTCCCTGTTTCTCTGCAAACACCTCTGCAGAGACCCCAGGAAGACCATTGAGAGACCTCGCAGTCCAGGGGTGTTTCTGCAACACACACAGCAGAAAGGGAACTTTACATGAAGTTGCACTTTGGACAATACACAGTTGGAAAAGCACTAAGGAATTATGATCAAATGGCATCCTTTCTTATACAAAAAATACATGTGATATTAATAAAATCCATATGTTGTCTTGTAAATAAAAAAAGTCTGGTTTCAGCTCCTAAGCTCGTGGACAATGATCTTATTGCATTCTAGAGCCTGTCTGAGGGATTATATCAATAATGCAGCACAATATCTATTGAATTGAAAATACAGAATTCCTTAAAAACTATGCTTAAAATAATTGTACTCAAAAGACTGAATTAAAAAACATTTCCTGTCAACTTTAAAACTCGTTTGCCTTTGCACAGCTTACTAAAAACGCTGGGATTAAAGCTTTTCTCTGGTTTATTTGGGTATATTGTTATTTCTTTGCAGGTAGCTATTTTTCCTATAGTTGTTCAGATCAAATTCCATTTTAATGTTTTTGCAATTTGCTTCAGAAATAAAAAAAAAGTCCCATTTTTTACATTAAATTATCTTGCTATTGTTTGGTGTGTACACTACTCTCCCTTTTGCCAATAAAGATGTTCTGTCAGTAGTAAGTTTTCTAGTTCTTAAAGGTGTTCCAGCACAATCTGCTGCAAGAAAAGAAGTTAGAAACTCTACAGGACCTTGCATAATGCATGCTTCTATGGAAAATATATCTCATAAAAAATATAGGTGAGTAGTTGCATCAACTGCATGTTTCAGCATTTGTGGGTAAAATAGGTATGCACAAAACCATTTTTAAATGCCACACTAAATGTGTGACACCAGGTATAAACTTTTGGTATTCCAGTGAACTCACCACCTCTGTCATCATTGCTCATTCCTGTGTTTCCAGGAGGAATGAGGGACATACCTTGACCTCTGGTAATTAAATCTGCCCTTTTGATTCTGCAATAAGTTTTCAAGCAGACTGATTTACTGGTTGATATGCAATAAAGTGGGGATTTGTGATTAAAAATTATTTTTGAAACACCATATTTTAAATGCATTGTTTTAAATTTAAACCCAAAAGAGGGCCAAATGTTACTTTTGAATGCAGTGGGAAAGACATAAGTCTGCAAATGAGATAAGTAACATTCACTTTGAATATGACTTGTTTACTAATAGAAACACATTATACCACTATAAATTGATAAATACATTTGTTAAAGTATAAATCACGCTTTAGCTGTGTAGAGAATGAGCTTTATTTTTGTGCTTGTGAGGTGTCCCGCACAGAGACAGACCCATGCAATATTCAGACATTCTGGAGAAGCTCTTGGAACACGACAACTCTTCTAGGAATACATTGCTCCCTTGGAGCAAATATTGTGTTAACTATGTTTGTTAATGCAGAGATTTGAAAATCACCCTTAACACTGACTTGACTCAGTAGTTTCCATGTCCTCCTGCCCATTCAAGGTTATTTGCTAATATTTTTAAGAAAATGAAGATGAGGGAGAACCTGATTTTTGTTGTCAAGATTTATATTTCTATTGCAAATATGTCCCAAACAATTGAATTAAATCAATTTCTATTGCACATAACTCTAGAGCCCTGTGACCTAGAAAGAGACAACAATAATAGTACTTGGCTTCATCAACATGTAAAAACTTAAGGATGAATACTTACTTCAAAGTTGCAAAGCGTTTGGGAACTCTGATTCTGATCAAGTGTCGTTTGTTTCTCATAAAAGTCACTGATCTCTGCTGTTACAAAGGCTTGAGTAGCTCTTATTGTGGATACAACCCAATCCTTTGAACCATAGCTCAAATATGCAATCCCTTCCTTATTCTTTCAGGAATTCTCTTTTATGTCAACTGGCTTGTTTTATTTCCCATGTGTGAGTCGGAAACTATTCCTATGCAGATAGGGGAGTATTCTGCCTGATCACCTGTTTCATCCACATCATCTGCCAGATCTCCACATATTTCTGAGTGAATGGAAATAACAGGACTGAGAACACCAACATAGTAATCACTTACCTGAGACAGAGTCTATTATTTCATTGCTTTTGGCTGGAAGATTAATAAAAGGTGCGGAAAGACCCAGCTGGCTTTTCTTTATTTTCACTATTTTTACGTGAGCAATAGGTGGCAAAATTTTGAGTTTGGGATAATAAAAGGAGTTTGCTGGGTGACTTGGAGAGGAGCAAGTGATCTGCAAAATTAAAAGGGGAATATTAAAGAAATGACATCATATTAGTAAGAAGATAACTGTAAAACCATATTTATGCATCATTCTAATACTTTTTGGCACATAAACAGAGTACAACCAGTTCCTGTGCACCTCAGTTCTCATAACTATGCTGGTAGCTCCACAATTTCTATGCATAATGCTTTGAGACAGGGCACAATAAAGTGCATCCGCTATGGACAGTGGACAGGGGGAGAAGGTACTGAAAACACAGTAATGTGTGGCAGGTTTGAGAGAAAGAACTAGATGTCATTCTAAGAAGAGAACAAGAGTATTAAATAATAGTACTAGGTATGCTTTAGCAGCTGTCATGTGTGTATAGGAGGCCAAATGTATTGTTTTCCAGCTTCTCTGTTCCTTTTCTCATTACTCATTAGCACAGTATTTGTCTCTAGGAAAACTGACCTTTAAGAAAGGATTAACTGAATACTTAAAATATTCAAAACATTTGAATTGAAATCCTCCATTCCCCACCACTCTTATGTGGTAAAAGCAAAGGATGAGGCATATAAAGGACTGAATGAGCAAAAGAGATTGGAAATGGGGTCACCACAATAGCAATGAAGTTTTCTGCTTTCCTTTAAGTCCTTTCCCTCAAAAGCAACAGTTTCAGGTTTCAACAGTGCTTTCAACTGAACTCCTTCTCACATCGGTATTCACTAAGAATTTTCCTGTGTAGATACATATTTAATAATGCCAGGAATCTTGTGAGTTTTTTTATTTTCGTGGTGCTATAAGGATAGTAAATATCATCAAAAATTGTTGTGTTTTGCAGAAAATAATTAAAATGTAGAGACAAGTTTTCATGAACCATCTGCGTCTTCCTAATTTCAAAGATACAGAAAATAAACAAAAGCCGTAAGTTTATCAGCTGTGTAATAAATCCACATATAGAGAGCATCAGCACTCCCAAATACTAAAATCAGTTTCACAATTATAGAATAGTTGTTTTTTAAAGGGAAGACTTGAAACACATCAGTATGAAGTGCTGAGCTATGCAGGTACACCTACCTCTTTAACTGTCTCCTGTGGAATAGTGGCAAAGTTTGGGGAGGAAAATGTGAAACCACTATCAGTTCCAGCATCATATGGATATAGATCTACTGACACTTCATCCATCCAGCGGTCTCCTTCACAGAGATTTAGGCTGTCAATTCCCACAAACCAGTCAGGGCTTGGAACAATTCGTACAACAAATGAAACCTAATGAAACAAAAAGATCCATCAGGATTGCATCACTTATTTTGGAATGCTTCAGTCCTGCTTATGGCAATTTTAATTCAAAATTTTTGAAATAATGTCATTATGCTCCTCTGCTTTATAGGAACTCTACAGTGCTCCCTGCAATGTGGCATGCTTTTTATTAACTCTTTGCAATATATTGTTCCTACAAGTGAGAAGTCAAATATTTAATTTTGGGTGCTGGGGACACAGAATAAAGTTTTGAAATGAATATGTATGTTTACTTACTAAGGGATGTCTCGGATGCACTTCTAATTCAGTAGAGGTTTGTCCTGTACCACTGGAAATTGCAGGAGCAGAGAAGATTCCATGTACACTCTGAATTTTCTCTCCAGCTTCTTCTATTTCTTTCATTAATACCCATGCTTCGCCCTTTTCAGCAAAATCACGTACACCATTGCTGGCATATTCATTTTTTTTCCACATGCTGTAGTCAGAACTATGAGTAACACCTATTTGAGAGAAGACATGGCATGACACAAAAATCTGATTTACTATATCCCTATTTCTTCATTTTCTCTCTTTTATTTCTGAGGTTAAAAAAAAAAATGTGTATACAACTGAGTGAACACTAAAGCATTTGGCTTATCACTGTCTCAGCTGCAGCCAATTGAAACCAGGAGTCGAGTGAAAACAGTTGCAGATTTCTGAAAATATCGTGGATACTTCATTTTCTGAATTTCGTTCTTAATAACTTTGGCTAGCTTTTCCTTCTTTTCATTAGTTATCGTAAAACTGACTATTAAGAAGGGAAAAAAAGAATCAAAGATGTCAAGAGATTTATCTGTTGGTAGAACTGTGCATCCTTCACTTACCTAGCAGGGAGGACCACTGTGCTGGGGGCCTGTAGAGCGGGTACTGCTTGGGGAAAGCAGTCTGACTCCATTTCCCTGTGAAGATGATCCTGTACTTAGCAAGTTCCTCTGCTGTGCAAATAGAATCATCCCCCACAGGCAGGCTGCTGGCAGAACCTAGGATGGTTACAAGTACTGTCCAGATAACTTTACAGGAGCAGTAGACAAACATCAGGTTTTCCATTCCCTTCCGCACACAAGAAAAGAAAAAGATCTGTTAGCTGTATTAGTCACTCTGAACTCAAAAATTAATAACAGTTCCCCAATAAAATGCAATGTAGCATCAGTTATAACGAAGACGAAAGCAGATCTCTGAAACACTAAAAATTGTTATGCTTCTAAAAGCATTACTATAATGCTTTCACCTTTTTATTTCCATGCTATATGCTACAAATCTGTCACTTTACCTGAGACAAGTGTTTCTAATGAAAATAAAAATATCTTATCCTTGTCCATAGGACTACCTCTGAGAAAAATCTGTTTCTGATTTTCTTTTGAAATCTGATTAGAGTCACATCTTGATTTAATTAGAGTAGCAACTGTTTCTGTGGAAAACATTAGTGGTGTATTTATTCTTCTAAAGATTAAATTGCAGGTTACTTTGCCAAAAGAAATGATTTATTTTAAATTTCTGTTCTACAAAGGCTGTTTTATAGCATAACATTTAAAGTCAAATACATTTCATATTTATATAAATTACTTTGCTGTCTTAACATGGATTAAATATACATTGTAATTCCTTTAGATTGTCTAAACTGCACAATTCTAAAAAACAATATTTTTTTAAAACTTACTGCCATAGCTTGTGCAAAATTTGGTTTTAAATTAACATGGTAATTGCATCAGACTGTTGAACTCCAGCAATTGTTTAAAGTAACAGCCTTAAAAACTGATTTTTAAATGTTTTTGTCCTTTGAGAAAACTATACAAACATAACTAAATCTCCAATAATATATTAATTTGTAAAAATAGCTGTGAATACTCACTAAATATTCCTCTGGAGCACTGGTAGTGGGAGAGCACCTGCTTTTGCTGGCAGCTGAGTTGGTCTGCAAGAGAAGACAGTAGGAGTCTTGCTATTTATGCCTGAAGAGGGTCCCTTTGGTCCAACAATTATTGCAATCTCTAGACTTTCCAGGTTTGCAAAAATCATGCCATCTTCTTGTTTGCAATCTCTTTGGAAGGACCAGCAGAGGTTTCCTGTCTGTCAACTGCTCTCAGGTTCCTTATCAGAAGGCTGGGGTGCCGAAAAGACAAAATGCTTTCAAAAAATACCTTGGATTCTTAGTAACACTTCAAGTTTTCTGGTGCCTTTACAGTTCTCTGCTCTTATTAATGCCTCCAAGCTATACAAATGAACTGATTCCAACACTGAAATAGCTCTAGTGAATACACTTTAAATGAGAAACATGTTTTCTTGTAAGTTTTATTGTCTGACAGATGCTCCTTCCAAACATTTACAGAGAGCTTGCTCACTCTCACACACCATATGTATGTGTTCAAATAAAAGGGGTGAGGCAGCTAAAAATGTCAAGAGGGAAAAAAAAGTTTCATTTCATAATTGCACATACTGACACAGACTGTGTCTCCTGCAAATATGAATCAATTTAAAGTAGTACAGTGTATATTTTTGTGTTGTACAGGACCGTATGCTGGATGATGAAAGGGCTCTGTTACATTGTGGTTTCTTTGGAAAGAGTGGTTTTGGAAAGCTCAGAAATTTTTCTTAGCTGTCTTCAGAGTAAAAACCTCAAATAAAAATCTTATTATTGCAGTTAGATCATGCATCCTCTGTAGCACAGTACATGTACTTAAATCACTAAAACTATTTAAATTTTCTATGAAAAAATATGAATTATACAGTGACCTAATTAAAAAAATAATGTTTAAGTTATTTTTCCCACCACCTTTCAAATAAGGGGAAACAAGGGCTTTGGGCCATACCTATAAAGTTAACAAATGCTGTGGTGGCTGATCAGCCAAGGGAGTTAAATTCAAAATTTTACAGTGAGCCATGAAGTTAATATTCCATAAAGTTTTCTTTAGAAATGGTGAGGAATGTCACTTAAGTACTTCCACAGATCTCTAACATGATGCTACAGCATATGGGAAAAAATCAAACCAAACCCAGTTATTTTTCAGGTGGAATTCCCAGCCCATCTCCGGTTAAACACACAGCACATAGACTGAGCGACACAGATTTGTCCACCAGGAGGGAGTTACCAAACATGTTTGAGCTTTGTGGAGCTTGAACTGGAAACTTCCCTTCTGCCCCCCAGCCTGTGGTAAATCCAAGCCAGGAGGTGAATAAACTGGGATGCCTGAATGGAATTTGCATTGGTTACTCTGCTGGCAACATGGAATCTATTGCTGGTTTCAACATAGATGGACATAGCACTTATAGCCACAATTCCTCTGTATCTGGATATATTATCAGAATCCTATAGGAGGATCCCTGCCATCTAGGCAGGGACATGCCCTTTATTTCCAAGGTCTCTTCCTCCATCCTATGTTAATGCTGTGTTTCCCATAATTGATTTCTCTTCCAGGAGCCAGACTTTCACTAAGAAAAAGAGCAAAGAGCCTTCCTGCATACTTTTATACAAGTTCTTTGAATGTTTGTTGAAGAATGATATTTGAATTACATCCAGCTCACTCCCTCCTACACAGAGAATTCCAGATCCACAGGTTTCTTAGAGATTTTAATTTAATAACATCAGAAGGGGCTGATCTTTCCAGCCCATGCAGCCCTCTAGAACAATTATACCAAAGTCCCACAAGTTTAAAAGTATGTTGCTCAAAGCACTCCTAAAACTGCTTAAGGCTTACATATTTATTACTGAGTAGCTGTACATTTCAGTAGGTTTTGTTGTTTATTGTCACAGTGACTGAACCAGTGAACTTCACATACTGAAACATACTGTGGCACTGCCAGGACAGCAGTTCAAATGAGAGCAAAGCAACTGGCTCCTGGATATGGCACAGAACTATTTAATATATCAGACCAGCCTTTTCTTTTAGAAGATAAATTACTGGCAAAAGGCACATCCCCAGACTAGATTATTCTGGTTCCATGGCTGTGTGTTATGAATGTACCCAGGAACAGGACAATACGTGCAGGCTGCATAATTTGGCACTGGACCTTTCCCTGTTTACAATGAGGGCTTGACTAAGGCAGATTTCTCAGGATTAAATTCTTCAGGGCCCAGAGCCTCGTTCTTGTCTTTGTGGGATTCCTAATGAAATTGTTGAATGAAATACTGTAAATTTATTTAATTATCTTCTTTCCCCACACCTCATGCCTGGGAGAAAGGGGGAAAGGGGAAAAAACATGCAGAGTAATGTTGTCAGAAAATACAAAGTTGAGGACTCAGTCTTTTTTCTTTAAATAGAAACTGTGCTAAGTGTAATCAGTCTCTGACATTGTGAAGGACATCAAAACACCAAATATATCTCATAGATGGGAAGGGGGGAGAAAAAAAACAGAAAAAAAATTTCCACTCAATGAATTACTTTCATGACTGGGAATCACAGATGCCAAATTTCTGTGGGCCAACAGCAAGAGAAAAAAATTGCTGTGGGATCAGAACCTGTGCTTGCATTCCTTCTTCAGTTTATATGTCCTACTAGGAAGATGCTGAAAACTCATGGAACACTGGAAAAAAACCCTTTCCATTTAGAAGATATTTTTCTTCCTCTTTTACAGCAAAATAGCTTTTGTTTTTCAAGTTTGTGTCTCTTCAGGTACACGTATTTTCTAAGCACATAAGAACCTCTACAGACCTCGAATGCTGGAGGGATTAGGCATACAAAGCTAGTTTTACTTAAACATCCATGCCAAAATGTGCCTTGGGTTTAGTTTTGCTTGCAGAAGTGTGCAACTTCTGCTGTTTGTGGTGAATAAAACAAGAGATTTGCAGTTCCTGCAGTCTTTACAAAGGTTTAGAGGAGGAAAGCTGGAAAACATAAAACAAGAATGGTGTCCAGATATTTTTGGTTGTTAAATAACAGTCATACCTGTATCTAAAATATACTGTATCTTTTTCCAACCAAAAATGATTAAAGAAATGAGTCAACTAAAGAAAAAAACCTCCTTATAAATACAGCAGTATCATTAATATCATGTTGACTCTGAAATCATTTATACTGTATGAAAACACTTAAATGAACATGTTTAAGCTATCACACAGCAGTATATCACATTAAAAGGTGTAAATTCCATTTTGATTAGTCAGAAATAATTTAACCCTTTTTCTGGCAAGCAACCACATTGCCATGATTAGTTATGAGTTTTCTATTAAACTGTAAGATTAAGAGGAAGGAAATTTCACCAGAATGGTTGTTCTGAAAGTAGTTTTCCCACCTTTACTCCAAGCAGAAGCTCTAAGAATTTTGTATTTATATTCCTGAAGTATTACCACACATTACAATTTTGCTAAAACAATTTCCATTTTCCTGTTAAGGAGTATGTGTGCAACTTTGATATTCACGGGCTGTTTAATGTGCTGATGGCTACCCAGAATCTCTTTGTCCACCAAGAAAAACCTAACGTGGTTTTGCTTAAGGAGGATTACACAGCCTCACTTACCCTCCTGTAGTTACCATGGAGACACATATTATTATGGACACTCGGCAATGCCAAAGGTTTGCATTTAGTCAAAACCCTCTGAGCTCTAAGTTGTAAAATCTCACTACCAGAGTGGCAAACAGCAGAATATTTTATGATGGAGAAATTGTGGTGCTGGGTTGGAAGCTTTTCTAAAATAAAGCATTTACAGAAGAGAATCGAGTATTCGTGATATTGGATGGTACAACAGTAATGGAGGCGGCTTTAAAATTTAGTTTGCAGATCAAGGTAACTAAACTAAGTACAAACATAGAAACTAGATATGTAAACTGCCTCAATAGATAATGGAGGTCTGGTTGTTTTAGTTGATAGAATCTAGAGAAGTCTTTAGCTCACCCTTTAATCCATACTGATGTTTGACCAAATTAATAGCTGATGAGCAGTTCCCTGGTCTCCACTTGGTGTCTTGATAAGGTCTCCATTGATCCTGGCTCTCATGGAAGCATCTACACCTAAAGTAACAGATTCAGGCATCTCTATTCAGGGCTTGCTGAGAATTCAAGCCAAAATAAAGAGAAGAATAAGGAAAAATACCAGTTTTCTTGACCACAACAACACTGATCATCAACAAAAAGCTCTTTGATCATCTTCTGCATTCTTCTGTCAGTTGTATTTAAGTAACTTCTAGTACTGAAAAACCTAATATGTAGGCCAGCCCTAGCTAACCAAGGCAAGGCCCCCCATGACAATGACCAGAGATTAATGCTTCTCTTTCAGCTTCTTGCCCTGCCCACATCTTAGGTTCACCCAATCTGTGCAAAAATAGCAAACATATAATCATTTCTGCTTTCAGAAATGCTTTTTTTCAGGAAGACCCTAGAATATTACCTTTTCCTGCATGCCAGCTTCTTATTTTCACCTCCTTTACACCAGTAAAAGTTGGTCACAGAATGACATAAACTGACCCAGTTAATAACAAATCTATCTAACTTTGCTTTCAGCCAGATTAGTTCCTTCACTTTACTCCCTGTTAGACACAAGGAGCACACCAGAACCAGCAGGTCCCAAGAGAAGAGGGGATGGGAGCACCCATGACACAGGTTTCAGTTGACATGGAAGAGGCAGTGTAACCATGCTTTGCACAGTGGTCAGTGAGACCAGGGCTTGTATCTGCCAGTGCATCCATAGCCTGGGATTCTTTGGCTGTTTGCTGAGCTCTCTAGTGCCCAATGTGTTTGACTTTTCTGGATGGTCACCTTCCCCTGTGCTTTTGGTTTTCTAATCTATCCTTTATCGTATGGACACAGAAGTTGTCTTCCACTGCATCAGGATCTTTCAGAAATCACCTGTGGTTGGTAAGGTCAGAGCCATATTATCCTGATCCATGACAGTCCTTCAAGCATAACATGTAAAGCTGGTCATTCTTGGCTCTCACAAATGCATCCTGATGACCCAACCATCAAGGTTATCTATCCAATTCATCTGTAGCAGAAACCATGAAATCTTGTGAGCTGCTTTCTGGGTAAATTAGAGTTATCTTGGCAGCAATGAATTCAACTGGAAACAAATAATTTAAATCCTCCCTGCCAACTCAGCAGGTAAATTGCAAATTGTGAGCCTCATGCCTATACTATGGCTAATGCTTACAACTGGTATGAAGCACACTCACAAGGATTGCACCCTCTGGCAGCTCCTTTGTCCTGGACTTCACCTATCATTCACTGCATACCTGCTGAATGTTTAGAAAACGTGGAAGGCAAACCTTGCTGACCTGAGCTGGACACTTGCAGGAATCCCTGCTTTTAAATTTACTTCAGGAAGTAAATTCACTTTAAATTTATTTATTTGCAGAAAAGCCTCCAACTGGAACAAAAATTGCTCAGAAGAGTATCTAGTGTGTGTTACACTGCAGCTTCATTAGAGTAGAAGATGGGATATTTTTGTGGAATTAAAACACGCACAATGACAACAACAAAAAAAAGTGTTTTGATTGCTGTAGTATTTCACCCCATTATTCTTCAATACGATTGATTAGACAGCCTGTGTAGAAATCCCTCTGGCCCTTTCAATATAGTATTTTACCAGTTTTAGTTTCTTGTTCCACTGTTTCCAGTGTAAAGAATTGTAGGATTTTTTTTGTTGGACTTTATTCTTTTCACATGCTTTTGTTGTAGTGGAATTGTCATTATTTCTAAACCTGACTTTTTAATAAATTTGATACTATTCTACTACATCATATGCAATATTTAAAATAGGTGTCTATACAAAGGTTTAAGAAGAGAGCTGACAACTGGCTATGCAAAATGGGGGATAAAACTACAGCAGCATGATTAAAAGAATAAAAATTAATTCTCATTTTGTGAAAAATGTGGATTGCATTTTCCAAGTCCAGTCTTTCTATTATATCTTTCACTTCATTTCTAAAGTGAAATGAACCTGTGCCATTAACACTTGTACCTCTTGTTTGCCATTGAATTTCCACTGGAAAAAGATTTAAACACTACAAAGTTACTTTTCAAAGTGTTGACTTTCTAAGACCGATTTGATGCTTTCTTTGCCTTATAGAAATGCCAGTCCTTTATCTCTGTGGCAACACTGCAGAAGGCCACCAAATCACATTTCTAAAGTCGTCACCATCAAGGCCACTCTTTGCTTATATTACATGCTGCTTCACAGTCAGTTTTGTTGATTTATCTTGTATTTTTTTCCTAAAGTCTTAAATCTGTTAAATGCTAGCTGTGGAGTTATTAGAGTTACATCTTCAATTCATGTGAATAATGAGGTACCGAAAAAAATGAATTAGTCTTTTCTTGGAAGTCATCCATATATCACAGTTTGCACATAGCTCTAGTTCAGTAAAAGACCCATTAATTGCCACCCTTGCACAGTAACTTTTTCTCACCTCAAGGCTGGTGAGGAGTCAATGCAGAATGAGAGTCACATTGGAATGAGGAGTTGTGGTACCACATTTTTGGGACCAGGGTATAATTTTTTACCTTCTACCATGGAAATTTTGTAGGAAAATCAGTGAAATTTTCCTGCTTACATATATAATTCTGTCATCATCCTTTAGGTTGGCTATAAATAGGATCTAATCACACTAACAAAAACTAGACATTTCCAATTTAATTGCAGATGATAAATAATAATAAGTTATGTCATTAAAGGACATAGAAAGATCTTATAGTACAGACCTCAAGCACTTGCAGTGTTTCCTTCAGCATTCATTCGACCTTGTGTAGAATTTTGTATCCAGTATCCCAAGTCCACTTAACCTTCATACAAGAAAGACATCGATAAACTTGGGTGAACTCAGTCTCAGCCTGGAGAAGGGAAGGTGATCAGGGGAGCCTGGTAGGGGCATCCCAGTGCCTGTAAGGACATCAGGATGAAGCTGGATGCTCCCCAGTCGTGGGCACTGGGAGGGGAAGTGACAATGGGCATACCCTGAGGCAAGAGAGGTTCAAACTGGATATAAGCAAGAATGTTTTCACCATCATAACAGTCAAGCAGTGAGACAGTTGGCCCAAAAATGCAGGGCAGTCTCCCTCCTCAGAGGCTTGAAGAGAAGACTGCGTAAAGCCATGAGCAGACTGACTGAACCTCAGAGCTGACCCTGCTTTGAGTAGGAGATTGGACGAGAGACCTCCTGAAGTCCCTTACAAACTGAACTATCTTATGATCTTATATTATGAAGAAAATTTGTTTCTGATATTATTTCATTGCTTCAGGTAATGGCAAGAAATTCTCACCTGTCTAATTATCTCATAGGCTCTCTCCACATATGGGTTTTCTCTTTCAGAAGTGATAAAGGGAATGTGTTTGTAAAATTAAAGGTTTGTAAAGGAGAGGGATGTAATGCTGGTGACTCGAATACATATCTATGCCATTCAGTGGAATTCAGTGCAGAACTCCCTGAGTTAGCCTGAACCAATCTCTCTCCAAAACTCGAGATACCAAAGTTAAATGAACGTGGAGAATATGGAGCTAATTGATTAACTGAGAGATGGGACCTAAAGATTCATGAAACAGGGTGATATAAGCACAGTCATTTTCCTTTTGGGTTCTGAGGAAAGCTCCTTCATCATCTGCACATTGTTCAATGACACAACAGCAGCTACCACAGGGGTGTTGGTGTGCTCGTGGAGGATCTCTGGTTGAAACACAAATAATACTGTAGAGAACTAAATTCATGCCCACAGAGATTATTATGGGAACCTTTGAGTTTTTTGTGACCTCCTCACAGTCTTTTATAACTGTCACGTAATCAACTCCTATCAAGTGGATATTCTCAATTAACAATACTCCTATCATTAAGCTGTCAACCATCCTCATTAATTCAGAAGGTTCTCATAGATATAATGTGTTGCATATAGAAATACTTGTTTTATTACTTGTCTGTACATATGCACCAATGCACAGAAAGAAACTTTCAACAGAATTACCAACACTGACAGCAGGAAAAAAAAGTAGCTTTCATGACATACATACCCGAGAGCACAGAAGGTTTTAAAAGTAGTGTAGAGCAGAAGAAGCAAGACTATAATATGTAAGACATTATTGTTTCTGACCAGAGGCCAGTATCCCTTGTCTACAGGAAAAAACTTGCTCTTCTCCAGCAATAATGAATGAAATAAAATGTTGTATTTGCCCTTTGGTGTTCAGCAAAACTCAGGGGAACGTGAACTGTAAGAACAAATATTTCCTAAATCAGTGCTTTTGCCAACATTGAAGAAAGTGAAATTATATTAAAAAAAAAAAAAGGGTTCTGTTTTGAAATGGAAGAAAGCTGCTGGTTAAATAATGGGTTATATAGTTTCTTGCAATTTTTACTGCTGTTTCAAAACCCTGCATTATTAATAAGCAGCCAAGTGTGAATTTTATTTATCAATTATTACAGTGAAAAAGTGAACTCTAGGAAGACATGAAAATTTTAAGCTTTCTCCATTATATTCTGCACTAACTACAAATTAAGGATTAATTGATATCAATTTATATCTCAGGAAATTGCACTGCTTATTTACTTCTTCTACTTCTAAAACTAAATCAGTGTCAAGCATCGTGTGAGGATGCACTGTATTGCTAGAAATGCCTGAAGAGATTTTTAATTCTGAAGCACTGGTATAAATATGAATTAGCATCAATAGAAACACTCTACAAGTATGTCAATGTGAACATAATCAGAATCTGACCTATTCTTTTGAAGGATGTAAAGCCCATACTGTAATTTCTTTAGTCAATAGCAAAGCCATTGCCCAGACCCCATTTTAATTAACTACCCTAATTCCATTTGCAGATTCAATTAAGGAAAAGTATTCTTCACTTCTTGTCCTAACCTGTTCTTCAACATCACAGTGCGGTTTACTGAATATATTTATAAGTTATGAGTCCTGAGGAACAGCTCTAGCAGTTGTTTGGTCCCTTGGCTGGACCTTCTCCAGCGTCTCAATATCCCTCTTGATTTGGGATCATCAGAACTGAGTGCAGGGTTCGGTGTGGCCTCCCCAGTGTGAGCCCAGGGCATAAGGAGAGCACTCCCCCTCGCTGTGCTGGCCCTGCAGCTCCTGAGCAGCCCCACACTCGTTTTGCTTCACTCACAGTGAGGACACACCACGTGCTCTCATAGAATTTGGCATTCCTAGAAAATCTGAGGTTCTTTTCAGAGTCGCTGCTATTTAGCCAGGCAGCTCCCATCCTGCATTGTTGCTTGGGGTTATTTTGCTGCAAGGGAAGAACTGTGGACTCCTTGTTGGAGTTTTTGATGTTGGCTGCCTGCTCAAGATTATGAAGGCCTGCCTGGCGAGCAGACTTGTTGTTTGCCTTGTTGGCCACTCTGCTGATTCAGAATTAATATAAATTTGCCAACACTACCCTCTTTCATCAAGTGCTATGTGTTTATAGCACACTGTAGTATGATATAAAGAAAAGGCTTTTAATTTTTTCAAGTGTAAATCCTCTGCCTTTTCCTGAAGTCCTGAAGTCTTTCTCTGGGCCTTCTTTTAACAAGCCTTTGATAGTTACCAGCGCTGTTTAACACATTTCTCTTCTGTTGCATCTCTTTATTCTCATGTTCACAATTCTGAAAACTGCATCAGCATTTGCTGTCCCTGCTGTTCTAATGTAGAAGCAGATGTCTTTATCTCAAGAGTGATTTTGACACTTCTCTCAGTTGCCTAACTTTTGGCAAATTAGATGTGGAAGCAGCTTACTACTTGTAAGTAAAATAGTCAGAGATACAGTGATTCCAACAGTGAAAGAATTCTCAGAAGCCTCTAGCTGTCAAACTTTGATCATCCCCAGCAACAATATAAATACTTTTCCCTGTAGTAACCATCCCAGTATTATAAAACCTGATATAAACACAAGCAGTCATTTCACTGCATCTGCAGGTAAGTCAGTCTTTCCTGATTTGTAGCATGAGATGCTACCTTTACAGATGCTAACAATGGTGACAGTAGTGCCTGACCTGCCTTTTTCCCCACAAAAATAAAATATTTCTAATAACAACACCTTGTAAAATCTATTGTGAAATTCATAGTAATTTCTGTAGGTAATGTTATCTTATTGTATGTTATATTACAAACTTGAAACTATTATCCATTATTGTTAAGCTATTGACAGGAATCCCATAATTTCACAGTATCAAGTTTTTTACACGCTTTCTTTGTTCCCTTCATCAACAAAGTCCCATCAAATACAGCGAATCAATCAGAATTATGCCTATTGCCAACCATTAACCTCCTACACCAATCCATTAGCATCTCAGTTACCTAGTGTAATACAACAGGTATTCACAAAGCAAAGTATGGTGCAGATTTGCTCGATAAAGAAGACGTAGACAGGATTTAGGTTACAACTCTTCTACAAAGCACGTGATATTTGGATTTCAGTTCAGATTCAGTGACACTGCCAATACCCCAACACAGGAAAGGAAGAGGGTTAAAAAAATGCATAATGCTTTATGCTCAGTTTACAGAGGGATCAATATCTTTATTGATAGTTTGGTCCTATAGCTTATGCATTTTTTTTCCTGGGTTGTACTAGGATTGCTTGAGGATACAGTTCAGCAGAGAATCTGACTGACTATGGGAGCCCACACATATTTGAGTTTGTGATGTCAAACAAAATATTTTTTAGATAAATGATGTTTTAAAAAGAATAGAAAATATAATTTGTTTGCAGTGTGTATTATATGATAAGTGCCTTCGTGGAAAACTGAAATGTTTGGTTTTAGCATCTAGAGATGGAAAAGGGGGCAAAAATTGAGGGAAACAAAAAACAGCACTAGAATATGTTGTCATCACTAATTAGATCAGCTTCAAAAGATTAAACACCAAGCTTATTTTTCCATGGTTTCTAGTCCATTATGGTAGCTATTTGTCTCCTTCTAGCAGCAGGACTGGCCAAATAAATTATACAAGGCATAATTTACTAATGTTTCTGTTGTAATTTCCAAATAAGGAAGAGACCCTTCATCCTAGAAAGCTTATAGAAAAACATTTGCCTTTGTGGGGTTTGGATGTGACTCTGAGGAGGTCTGAACTTTGAGGTAGTCCTAACCAATTTTATCTGCAGAATGAACACCTCCCCTTGACAAAACACTAAAGTCATTCTAACTTCTCTGTTTTCTTAGAGCACAGACAGCCCATTAAAATACACCAAATGCACATTTTTCAGATGATGCAGATAAACAAAAGTTTGGAGGACAAATCTCCCCCCTGTATTCTATTTCCTTTCAGAATGAGCCTCTCCTTCCAGATGCTCTGCAGCCCAGCAATTTGCACTCCTTCCTGGGTTGCAGCAACCTTCACACAGTCTCCCTCTGGGTCTCTAGGAATTTATCCTCTTCTTGACCTCGGAGTCTTGGCCATAGATTTGCTCCTTTGCAAGGAGCAAGCCATGTGCTTTGTCAGGAGTCTTTCCATCTGCATGCAGGCATTGTAATCTCCTCCTTTTCCTCCCCCCATCCACCTGACACAGGCTGCCTCAGCCAGCAAAAGCAGAGGCAGCCCTTCTCCTGGTGTTCTGTCACACCCTTTTAAACTAAACGAGAAGAAAGAAAAACCCAACAACCATAAAAGAGAGACTAAACCATGAAGAAAAACCTCAATTTTGTCGTCTGTTGTAAAGGAAAAAAGCTTTTGAAACTGGAGGCACTTTGTAGAGCCTCTGTCTAAACTGCAAAGCCTTTCCCAGTTTTCAGACTCAGAAGTTCACCCTTTTCATTTTCCAACCCAGGTAAGACCTAAGGTGAGACCTGGATTCACCAACTCTCCCTGGGCCCTGGGTTCTGGGGAGAGAAGATGCAAATATATGAGCCAGAGTGGTTCAGGCTTATGCTCAACTTCATCTTTCAGAGTCTGGATTACACTAACATCATCCAGAATAAGGATGATATGAATATATTTGTATAGAAAAGAGCAGATGGATAGATCTTACAAAATAAATAAAATTTGTCCACCTCTTTGACCTGTCTAGTCACCTCTCAGAGTTGTTGAGTAATTGTCTGTCCAGCTTGTGACACTGCTACCTGTGGTCATGGCCTCTGA
>JAWWMO010000138.1:67340329-67376555 GCA_035047845.1 Dendrocincla fuliginosa | reverse complement strand
GTCTAGTCACCTCTCAGAGTTGTTGAGTAATTGTCTGTCCAGCTTGTGACACTGCTACCTGTGGTCATGGCCTCTGACTACCTTCTAAAATAATAACATACAAGACTGATTCCAATCAGTTCACACAGAAAAAAAAAGAAGGCATAACATTAGAAAGTTTCTACTTCAGCAAAGCTTGATGAAGAGGTGGCTATTATTGAATGTAGGTTTTTGTAGGAATGTGACATTAGCATGAGTTGAAGTTCTCACCTGAAGCAGGAACAGTCTCTGGGATGTGCCGCTGTCAGATGCTGAGGGAGTAAATAAACAAGAATTAGGATTGAACCCTTTTGGTAATATGAATGGCTCTCCCTTAACTATCCCTCACCTTTTCTGTAAGCTCTTCACTTCAGAAGCATTCATGGGTTCTGTCAAATTTCAAAAACTCTTATCAGATAGGATAACCTACACAAAACTGAGAAATTCCAAGCCCAGATTTCTGTAATTTATCAACTTCACCTTTTTTAGCCGAGGAAGACCTTGCCACTGCTGGGATTCCCTGTGGCCTGTGTGGGTGTTGGTCCATACCCTTCTGCTCAGTGGTTCATCTTGCCATGTGTCTCTTCTTGTCTTATACACCCAGAACTTAAACTAGGCACACCATGTCTTCACAGCCTTTCTGGCAGAAAGGCTTTTTCCTTGCTAATGTTTCCTTCAGATCTATTGTAAATTCTTTCTTATGTGACCTTGAAAACCCATTCCACTCTAGCATTTTTTATCCATGGCAGCAAATACCTTGGCAGGCAAGTTGTTCATGCCCAAAATATCAAGGATCACTGCATTTTTCTATAAAGACTTTTCATATGCAATTGACTGTGATTTTTCACTAAAACCCACTGTGGTACTGCCATTATGAAGCCATTGACAGCATTAAGGATACATATCAGGTTGTATCAGCTTTTAATGAAACAGATTTCCGACCCCAACTTTTGCTTTATAACAGCCATTAATAAACTACATACATTTCTGAAGGAGTAAAGACCATTTATTTGAAAATAATAAAAAAAATCTCCATAGATAAGTGTTTCCAAGATCTGTAAACAACTTCGTTTCTCTTCCCAATCTTCTCATTTCTCAAGGGAAATCCAAAACAGAGACTGCCAAGGTCAGACTGGAGAACATAGAATTATGTCCTACAATTTATACCCACCTGTTAATATTCAGAAAAGGGAGACAGCATTTCTTTAGAGAAACTACAGCAGAAGTCTGTGCTAAAAGAATAAAACCCCTGTATTTCCTCTGTTAAATTTTAAATAGCTTCCAAGATAACAGGTATATAGATAAGCATACTAGGAAGCTTTGATCTTTAGAAGTAGCCTTCTCTTTCCAAGATGTTTAGAGTTCCTCTTTTATACATATCAGAAGAGGCAATGTGGCTAAGAATAACCATGATTAAAAATATATTAAACTTGCTCTGAAGTCTGAAAGCCCTCACAGATTTAAAGCTGGAGGGAAAGAGGCACCATGAAAATAATTTCTAGGAAATGTTATAAAGTTAGCTAATTAAGCTGTGAGTATTCTCACCCATTGTAAAGGAAAACTATATATACAGATTAGTTAAAAATATTTTCTTAGGCAGGGTAATGTGGAGTGTTAGGTTTGGACCTTGTAAATTACCTGCCAAATTATACTAATAATCTGAATGAAAATATACTAAAAAGACAGTTGAGGTGTTTTGCATATCCAATACTGAGAGAAAAGGAGAATACTATACTTTTGTCAGGCTTCCTCCTTCAATTTATTCGTCAGACTAGAAGAGTCTGAAGGGACATATCACAAATCCTTTTGGCAGTAACATCTGGAAAATCTCTAGAAGTAGCTTAATTTTCTAGAGTGGAAAAAGACTCTCTGGAGTCATCCACCGTATTTGGTACAAGTCATGAAGGCTCTAAATTTGCACTCAAATATAGCAATAGGAAAAATATGTGGATTAAGACATCTTTTCACTCAGGAACATGGCAAGGAATAACTAGAAACTTACTGTACTTGCCCCATAACTGAAGTCCCAGAAAATAAATAATTAAAGCGTACATAAATACATAGAATTCAGATGCAAATAAGTATTTTTTTCTTCTAAAAACCTTATAGATTTTTCATGTTGTGTTGGCAACCTCTGACCCCATTCAGTTCATTTGGGTGTTTTCAATAGCTGTTGTTTCTGTTGGTTATGTCCTGTATTTTTATCTCTGATGTAATATTTCAGAGCATGAAAAGGCTATTAAAGTAACAAGGAACCATCCCTTTTTTCCAGCATTCTTTTGCTGACCTCTCCTGAGTAATGATCTTGTATTTATTGTTGAAGGATGTCTGCATTACCAAAGTGCTGAGAGCTGAGCATTACCAAAGGGATGAGATTTATATAGTTTAGGTAATCTTGCTCATATGCAGTTGTCAAAAGAACTGTTTGCTATGGTTTTGTTTTTTGGGTTTTTTTTCATCTACACAGTGATGACATTTTGTATTTTGGAAAAATTGAAATATTTAGGTTAGAAATAGTTTAACAGAGCACCCCCCGAATATCCATGATGTTTCTCTGGAAAATATAAGAGTGACAAAATTAATCTATTCAGAAGAATGACACACTGAAACTCTCAATCGTATTTGTTCTTTGAAATTTTAATCTCCTTTAGCCTCATTGCATGTAAATCTTTTTAATTTCATAAATGCTTTTCATTTTATTCATACACTTAATAACATTGAAATGAGACATTTCTTCTTCCAGTTTCTCATTATATGGAAAATTCATGAAAATGTGAGAGCAATGCAGTGGATGGAAAATCATTGCTTTCTCTCATAAACTTGGCCAAGAGCCTCAGGATGCTTACTAAAATAATCCCAGAATACTGCAATATTTTCAAGTTGGACAGGTGCTAAGTATTTTGTTTTGTTAAGTTGGCTAACCTTCCATAAATCAAGCACATCTCTTCCAAAGTTACTTTTAACAGTTTCTGTCCAGTTTTCAGCAAGCGACTTCAAAACAATCTTACCATACTTTTCAAATGACAAAATCTTCTTACTAATATTAACTTTTCAAACAAGGGCATCAATAGTCTCTATCTTTCCAGAGAGAAATTCAACTACTTATGCACTTCTTAGATTGTTTTGTTTCTAAGAATCACAGAGTGAGCCTAATTAAACATTTCAATTCAGTTGCCACCTTTTGAAGTGAATTCCCTGATCATTCTTATTCATAATGCTTTCATTCATGTTACTCACTGGTCTTGGGTCCCCACACCAACTGCATTTTGGAATGAGAGTAAGTAGAAGGTGAGCTTTGGCAAGCATTCTGTCCACAGCATGAGTAGAACTAGCCCAGCATTAAAGCCTCCTGGTAAGGGTGATAGCCAGATCCTTAGTACAAACTGTTTCATTTTATTAATTTGCTTGTATTGGTCTGTGCTACTGGCTAATGTGGACACAGTTTCCATCTGGACTTTGATTCCATAGACCCACACAAGACATAGAACCAAATTCAAATGAAATTTAAGCACCTAAAAAGTCATTAAAATGTATATAGGACTTAAAGATGTGATCATCTTTGGGAATTATGAAAATTTCATTAATTGGTTATCTGCATTTCAAATGCTTAAGTATCTTGGAAAATCAAAACCACCTATTTCTGTGCTGCAGTTCCACTTTCTTAAAATCAGGATAAATAATAATACGCAGTTTGACAGAATCTGATGAGGATAAATATATTAAAAATTGTGAGCTGCTCAAATTATGGAATAAGAGGGTTGAAGCATAGATTGCTTTCATATCACAGATCAAGGTTAAACAAAGGCTAAAGCTCTGCATGCATGATTTGCAAATGCAGTTATGCTAATAGCATGATGATCTTAATTAGATGATCAGCTGCATATCTGACTTTCGATAATAAGTCCTAATGTGACTTGCTAATCAATGTCAGGTATGGGAATAGAATGTAGAATTTCTGACTTGTGAATCCATGCACTAATTACTAAACCACACTGCCTCCTTAATGTCAGCCTTCATTTCAAAGTGATCTATCTGCTGCTTCTACTCACATCATCTATTAGTTGAACAGCTTTTTATAGATCCACAGACTGTTAAGACAATAAGAATCCACTATAATCATGTTGTCCAGCTTCTAAATAACAAGGACCAAAACCTTTCTTGCTATTTCCTATTGGTAAGCTATTATTTTTCCCTCTCGCCATAAATTAGCATTATCAATCTTATTTTTTTTTACCAGGCTACAGAACATTTTTGTCAAAGACATCTAATTTTGACTTCAAGATTCCAAATGATGATGAATCTTTCAGTTTCCATGAGAAGAAATGTCAGATATTAATTGCCCTCAAAGTAGTAAGATGCTCGAAAATAAGGTCAGATTCATTACGTTTTTGAAAGTTGCATTTAATTGCCAGTTTAAATGTTTCTGAGTTCAGCTTTCAGCCACAGTAATATCTTGTTACGCTTTTAACTGCTAGATTAAAGATTTCTCCATCTCAGATTTTAGATTGCTGTATAAAGGAGACTATGGAAGAAAATTAGTCACTTTAATCACATCACTTAAGTCACTGTGGGAAGTAGCTGAGATAGCTAAGAAAATAATAGAATTATTTTTGCTTCAACTGTTTTGTTTTTCTTTTTAATTTAGCAACATTGCAGACAATTCTTTAATAGGAACTACTACAAAAATGCATTTTGAAGTGAAACTCAAAGATCTGCCTGAATTCATTTGTCTTTCCAAAGGACAATCCCTGTATTCTATACCTGGAGAGCAAGGAAGGACAGGAAATAAGCCATTTTTCCTTCTTGAAAACAAAGTGTGTAGTTGTCAGCTGTTTCTTTCGGTTTTGTCAACACATCAGAAAAGCAGCTTAACAACTGGGATTCCCATCAATTAACTCACTGGAATAAATACAGCTGTCAAGGCAAAATAGGGTATTGTGGAATTTCCACACACAGTAAATCATTACCCTTTCAAAGGACCAATGTTAGAATTAATAAAACTGAAGAAGTACAAGAAGCTGCCATCACACACTGAAAAATGCTTAGATTCAGCACTCTGAATCTAATCTCTGTTTATATAAAAGTATTGCATGCAATAGAACCAAAATGTTGTGTCACTATTATGTTTGTCTTTAAAATTGCTACCAATCAAGAATATTCATATAAAGCTGAAGGATGAAAAGTTAACTTACAGAAAAGACAGAAGGTATTTTTTATTTCTGCATGGTACTACATACAATGGTTCATGTGTGATAATACAAGCAAACCCCAAAATCTATGAAAATATCTGCCATACCTGCATTTAATTTTATATCTACCAAATTAAATGTTAATTGATTGTGGCCTAATTGTAACATGATGTTTTATTTTTCATCTTATGCAAAATTTTACAGTGGGGAAGGGGAAAACAGCAAGATGTTTCTCATTAAAAAAGTACGTATTTGCTGCTGCAGCTGCAGCTTTGGCTTCTTTTCATAGTTAGAACTCTCAAAGGGCATAGAAAGAACAGTAATGGCCACTCTGGCCCCAAACTTATCACCTCCTAAATACAAATGGAAAATTTAGACAGGGAGAAAATTAGAATCGGTTTCTTTTCTTGTAAAAAACTTCCATGAAGAGAACCCCCCAAAACAAACTCACATTAACTTATATAGTTAAGCCATTGCCAGTGAATGAAATTCTAGAAAAGAAAATAACTGGTTTCCAGTAATTTTGAGAATGTCCAGTTTCCTCTTTCTCCCTTTGTAGTGCACTTTTCTGCCCAGTCTCCTTTCCACCAGGAGAAGCTGTATGAGAAAGAGCTACATGAGCAGAAGTTCAGCTCCCAGTGAGGAAAAAATCCACCATGTAATTCTTTTGAACGTACAAGTGCACCAAAAGATTCCATCTAGATAGCAGTCATATCCACGGTATGAATTATGGAATAATAGAAGAACATTCATTTATTGTGAACTTTCAACTCCTCACCCTTGCTGTGCTCATGAATCCATTCCCCCTGGGATGAGTGGAACAGCACCAGACTCCCAGAAATCTGCCAAAGGCAGGAGTTCTGCGAGGCTGAACAAAAAGTTGATTTGCAAAGTGAAAGGAACTGGCCAAAAAAAGAAATATATCTATAGGGAAGTTCTGAAAAGTAAGGGAAAGGAAGAATTCTGCCTTTCTTTTTCTGAATGCAACATTAATTTCTTAGCATTTTTGCCTAATTAGAGCACATGAAGTAAAATAAATTTTAAAAGCCTGGCAAAACAAAATGCTACAAACAGTGGGGTGGAGAATGGAAAAGAATGAACCACAGATAAACAGCCTTAATCACAGCTCTTAGCTGTGTACTGGAGAGTGCTCAGCGTTACAAGTTTCGTTTATAAATTTGAATGGAGTGAAATGAAATCATCTGTCAAATAATAAATGAGAAATAAATGGTAAATAATAATTTCTAAAGGCTCCAGAAACAAAAATTTTAGTAGATTAAATAATGAAAGGTCAATAAGTTTTATTTAGACAGAGTAAAATCACGTTTTGTCCGGTATTAATTCATCCTGTAATTCAAGTGATTAATATTCTAGAGAACATATATCTTTGTTAATTTCATTATGTTACAGGGTGAAAACAAGCCACAGGCATTGTCCTTCCAGGGAAGATCTGAATTATGTTCCTAATATTTACAATGTTAAAGAAAGAAAGTATACTTTAAAATTTATCTCCTGACAAATGAAAAAAAGATGGCCAATTTTAAAATGCTCCCTTCTGGAACAACCCCCAAAGGCAGACACATTTCTGCAGGAATTAAACAGTTATTTTGTGTATAATTAAAACTCTGAAACCACTGCTTGCTTACCAAATTTGACCTTGGTGCTTGGTGATAACAAAAGATATAATATCTTCTTTGTCCATCCATTATAAACACACATCAAATATTGCAGGGGGAGCATCTGGTTTTAAGAGGCACTTACTTTGGAATGACAGACTCAGAGACGTAATGCACTGAAGTGATACATTTTGATTTCTATTACTGGCCTTCACAATTATCATCAGTATCTCTATAGTGTGTTTTCCCTATTCTGCCAAACAAATCGCATTTCTGTTAATTATATGACTAAATTACTCATTCCAAACTTAATACCTCCTAAAGCCATCAGCAGATGTTCCCTTTATAATCATTGATGTCATTCTCTAAATGATTGAAAAGGAGATGTTACATGGAGTGCTCTGAGGAAATGCCAACTTTGGCATTCTTGTGTAACTTTAGCTGTCTGACAGCGAAGCATCTGGCCTGCCTCAGTCAGAGGGGTGTCTCCATACACAGGGACACTGCCAAACCCACCCTGCTGAAAAGCACACGGCAGATACAACCCTGTCACACTCCTCACTGGCTGTAGATCCAACCCCATTATTTAGCCCAGGCAAAATTGCTACCTTTTGTACCGAAAACTGGTGACACTGATGCCATCTTTGAGCTGAATATGGGGACAAATTGCAGGCCATTTGAGTTCTCAGTTTCAGCTGATTGTGTTTTATGTTTCGGTCAGATGAGAAACCTGCCCAGTCTTGCAGGAGAAAAGGTGTCTTTGCGTGATAAGTGATACTCAGCCCCTTTCCACAAGTGGTCTCCCAGTCACATGCAACAGTCAGATGAAGCCTGAGAGAAATATTCTTAGACTGCTGATGCTTATTTTGAAGTAAAAATCAACAGTAATGAAGTTATCTCACTTAAAAGATCAATATGAGTATTTAATGCAACATTTTTAAAACATGGAGGACACAAACAGAGCAGAGGCAATGGGAGGAAATGGGATTTACTTAGACTATCAGCTGCATCCTTTGAGAATATCATGTCTTTTCTATTCTCTTCCTTGCTGCTCCATCAATCTGTACCACAATTTACTACTGAATGGGCCTGCAGGAGAAAAAAAAAATTACTGTTTTCCCTCTAAATAGCTACCAGCATGTTCTTTCTCTATAAATCCTAGTGAGATCCCTGGTGGTGGCATAGCAGTTAACAAATACAGAAAGTGATACAGAACAGCTTCATTTCCCCAGCATATTAAAACTACAGTTGTCAGCATTTAATGTCTTTGATATCCTTAACCCCCTACAAGTTGTAGAATTAGCTAAAGCTTTGCCTCCAGGTATCCCATCAGGATGCTCCAATACAGAGATTTACATTCAGTGTAACTCTCTAGGAGTAAAATATCTTTTTTGACATACTTAATGCGTCATAATAACTGCAAATTTATTGTATCAAGCATTAACCACTTTCTCCTTCATACATGCCTGGAGCAAGGAAGAAACATCACTATTACCATAAATATGCTACACTGAAACGAACAAATATGCAGAAGCCTTACTGCAGACTTCAATCATTTACATTATTTTTAAATGATATAGTTTTAAAATATGTTCATTTTAGAGTCATAAATGAGAATGGAGCAGATGGTTAGAGCTTAATTTAGAGTAATTTGTCTATTAAAATACACTGCATTGCCAGTGAGCCTTTGTTATAACACTAACTCATTACAATGGAGTTGTAATTTATGGGGTAGACAGAAAGGTATTGGACCTTTAGGAAAAGTTTAGAGTCTTAGAGGATTCACTAGGAGAAATGAACACAGATAAGCATTTCAATATATGATTTTTGAGGGAAAAAACAGGAAAAGCAAGAAATCATAGAATTAAGATTTGCAGTGCTTTCAGAATTCCCAGTGTTCCTAGACAAAAAGGATATTCACATGCACAAACAAAAGGACCTTCCTTATATAATCTTCATCATGGATTTCTTAGTTTGCACTGACTTTTAGCTGTTGATCAATGCAGAGGGTTGTTGCTGCACACCAGTAAAGACTTTTAGAAGTGATTTCTTAGAATTATTTTGAATAAGCAAGTTATACAAATTGAAATTCATTATTGTATTGCTCTCTGTGTTAAAATACATTTTAAAGCTTTTTAATGCAAAAGACCAATAAGGCTGTTAATGTTTTCAGTCCATTTCAGAATTAATTTTATGCTCATTATCTATCTTTAGGGAAAATAAATGAGCAACAGTGAGGCAAAAGCACACATGGGATATAACAATTTGGGTTAATCAAAGCCAAAGGTAATATGAAAAACTTTAAAGGGACATGAATATAAAAAGTGTCTTTCTGAGAAAATTCACTGCTGTTATAGTCAAATTGACATTTAGTAAAATAAATCTTTTGGCTTTTCATATACCTTCCCCATGTTTTAGTTATTTTTTTATTCCAGAAAGAAGATGCAATTGTGATCAGAGTACCAAAAAATGCTACTTACTGGTTGCTCAAAAGATGGTGATTAAACACATAGTTACAAATGAAATTATGTAGAAAGTAATACTATCTGTATTACGAAGCTTGTGTTGCCTGACTCTACACACATATACACATTCATATAAATAAATGTGCGTGTGTATGTATGTATATAACTTCTTATATGGAACTGCAGTGTTCAAATCTAGTGAGATTTATTTTAATGTGCCATTCAAATTTGATGTGTCATGCAAATTTATTGTATCAAGCACTCTCTGTTCCATATGCCTGGAGCAAGGAGAAAACAAGCCTAGGACAGAAGAGTCCAGTGAAGGAGTTTTTTCCACAAATGTATAATACCTGAGAAAGATCCACATATCCAAAGGCAATTTCTGACTGAGATATTTTAGAACTAGGCTGTTGACAATGAGCTGCTGTGCAGTATCTAATTTTCTAGTCTTATGTGAATGTGTTCTGTTTGATGTAAACAGAGTGTTCTGCTCTCCAAACTGACTGTATAAATTAAAGCTTTGCACAGTTTAGATCACATGCAAATATTACTAGCATAAAATGGAGAAGGAAAAAAAAAAGAAAGAAAGAGAGAAAGAAAAATCCATCCTGCAAGGCTACAAGTTGATATAAAACAGAACACTAACTAAATTTCGTATAATGGCACTTTCAGTTGGTAACAAGAGCCTCGTCCCCTGGATTTTATGAAACTAGAAAAGGGAAGGAACTTTGCATGAGTTCCTCTTTTCAGATTACTCTGAAGCTTTCCAAGTATGTATCTGCTCAAGTCTGCACCAAAAACTTGAATGTGTCCCATATTCCCCATAGCTCCTATCTAATTTATACAGTATATTTTGTAAATATTTGTAGATATGTTTTATCATCTTGTCAAGTATCCAGCCAATTACTGAAGTGCAAGACATGGGTGATGACATTTGGTATTACAGTAAAAGAAACCGTTTGCAAAATTTTACATGTCGTATGAACTTTAACTTTTAAATAGAAATGAACAAATAAAAACAAACAAATCCCAAACAGCTGAACTTGATGAACGAAGAAAAAAGTCATTTCTTCATATGCATGAACTATTTAAATAAGATAATGATAAGAACTGAATTTTGAAAGCAAGGGAGTCAGAAATGCTGTCAAATATCTTAGTGTAATCATTTCAGTTAGAATCAAAACTCGCAGCTGCTCACCAAAAGCACCCCTTCCACCCTGATTTTTAGGAGAAGCAGACTTTGCTTCATTATATTGTAAAATGGCCATATAAAAGCAAGTCTCTGATAGCCCAGTTTTGTTTCTACCTATTGACTACTACAAAGGGAACTTAAGGTAACTAGCTGAGACTTAAGCATCTAAACTGTGGGTTTCTGAAGTTCTCTGAAGGCAATTTCGCCCCAGCTATTTCTAAAGTGGGACAGTGTTATATATCTTCCTAGCAGTGCATCTAAATACAGGCTTTCAGTGACCCATTGTATTATGAAGTTCAACGCAAATTACTCCACTCTACCAGGAAGCTGTCACACTCATCTAGTGCTGTCACTACATTGTATGTAGTCTTCTTTTAGATTAAATATATATATAAAAAACATAATATATATATTATTTTTATGTAACAGATATTTATCATTGCATTCTAGTATCATATAAGCTTCTGCAGATACGTAAAGACTAAATTCAAGTAACATTTTCAAGCAGTAATTATGCAATAAACTGGAGATTTCCAGCTGTATGAAATCCCTCTGGATCAAAGGTCATGCTGTATGTTTGTCAAATATCACTTGCTCAGTTTCAATAAAGCATATTCAATTATATCTTTTGATATAATTTTGCTTTCCCACATTGGAGATCGTTTCCTAGAAGGTGGTTCTATATATCCAGAGAAATAATTAGCATGAATGGTATTAGGTTATGAAAACATTCTCAATACTGGTCAATACATTTAACGAAAAATTCGTTCTGTGAAACAAGTCTGATATTCTATAACAACACTAAGTCAAGTAAAAAATATAACTGTGCTATGTTTTAAACCCATTTAAGCTTATTTCAGTTATACCCATGTTCAATTAGTGTCTTCAAGGCACACTGAAATGCTCTGTTGAGAAATACTGTATTCCGTAAGTGCAAACAGTACTTTCACCCTTATCTCAAAATTTGCAGAATTCCCAAAAAAACCCCTGTAATTCTCTGGCAGCTGAAAATATATTGTGGGATTTATTACATTGCCTGCAAGGAAAGCCTTGGCAGTGTGGCTTCAGGGAGGTTTCAAAGGATGGCCTTAGTTGCCCCAGTACTGAATCCAACCACTGGAAGTCTACAGGGCTATACAGATCCATGCTGCAAGCCAGGATCCACGCTCTTCAAGGGTCTGCTCTGGACAGGGTAGATTTAAAATCAAAAAGTAGCTTCAGGATGGACAATGAAAGGGTTAGTACCAGTCCTTAATGAAAAAAATAGTGACACCATGAATGGACATAAAAGCAAAACTATTTGTCTACCTATTAAACATTCCTCCCCTAAAAACACAGCATCCTATGCACTCCTGCTTTCCAAAGGTGTCTAGAAATAGATCCAAATGCAAGCAGATTCTGAAGGATGCAAATGGAGATTCCCTCCTCTTATGTTTAGCCTTCCTGGCACATTCAGTGTTTTAGGGCTGTTAATTGTAGAGTGCTCAGCACCCCTTCAGTGGGCATGGGGATGTCAGGGCTTCAGCTGGTTCCAGGCTTGCAAGCAACTATAATGAATAAAATATTCTGCTTTTCTCTCTAAAGAGTAACAACACTCTAAAGAGTGGCATCAATACAGAATTGCCCCACAAATTGTCTCTGAAAACAATGACAGGGAGTTTTAATAGAAATTAATATTTCTAGTATCTTGCTAGTAAAAATGGTGGTGCTGGATGATTAAATGAAACGTGTAAGTATTCAGAAAGGTTTTATAAAATGGAACATTTTCACCTAGCCAAAGAAGAGATTTGTTTATTTGCTTGTTTGAAGAGCAAACATAGAATAAGATTTACTTTCAAAAATCTCTTGAAAATGATCAGACTAATGTCTCATAGAAATAATTTCAATATAGGACCTGTAAAGCACTCATTGTCTGAAGTATTGCTTTCCACCTCCTAAGCAATTTCAAAGCTGCATTTTTCATATCGATCTACTCTGTAGTTTATATATGGAAACATTCAGCTTACAAAATCCTTTCTTTACAGAGACAGGTATTAAGATTCACAGCAGCCCATCAGTGTAATGACTGGGTGAATATTTGTTTAGTTTACAGCCAAAATTAACATCTTCTCCTCCTCTGCTCCCTCAGACTGAGCCCCATGAGCAGGGAAGGGTCCCCATGGGGGTGCAATCCTGTGCCCATGGATGGGGAATGGGTGGGGGTCCCAGACGAGACTGCTCAGGACCACTAGCACCTACAGGGTCCTGACAGTGTGGAACAATTAAAAAAATAAGTAGTAGAATTGTAAAAGAAAAATTCTGCCAGCAAGGGGAAGACTTTAAGTGTTGAAAGTCACCTGAACAGAAACTTTTCTTTGTCCTTGAAAACACTTGCTGTTCTTTTTTTTTAACCAGCCTTAAAAATGGAAATCTGAAACACAGGACTACAAGCCAAAACTTTGAGATGAGCTACACAAATCTCTCCAAACAGAAACTTCTATTCTCTGTGCACTCAAAAATTGGTGTAGTCCATTAATAAACTTACTTAGATTGAACAGAATAATAGCTTCTGCTGCAGGATTTACAAGTAATGTCTCAGTCACTTGAAGTGAGACTCAGCATCATTGACTGCATCCAGTGACCTGAAAATGTTTCCCCCCTAGCTTTTGCTAAAGACTTCAAGCATCAACCCACAAAATTTTTATGACAATTGATATTTTTCTGTAATGTACATCACTCTAAAACATTTTACAGTGCCCTGTGTCAGCCCTGAAGAACAAAGATAATTGAGCAAGCCAAGATAAGAAATATTTATATTCTCAAAATACTTCATCCCTTCAATGCCAGTTCTCAATGCACAACACACACAAATTACTATGAGAGATTATATAAAATGTTTCTCTCACAAGTAACAACAAATACACCAGAAAACTGTGATTTATGTACTCAATATTTGACATATAATTTTAAAAGATTAAATTTTATATTTGGAGGAAATTCATTGAATGACAACACAATTTGAAAGTCTTAACTTGTTCCCTGTGAGAATCGCTGCAGTCACACTTTGCTCACCTCAACTACAAGTTTGTGCATTGGTCATTAACACTTAAATGTTTCTAGAGAAAAAAAGAAATTACAGTGTTTTTTTCCCTTTCTCTATAGACTATAAGAACATCACCAATATCCTGGAAAAATAACAATATAAAGTTTGGGATGTGTTCATGTGTCAGAAAATTAATTGAAAAAGTTCTTAGCATCTTTTGTGTGTGCCTTTTGCTCTTTCACAACTGTGCTGGTTGGCCAAGTTATAACTGGAAGGAAGAACTTGGTAAAGGGAATAATTTAAATTAAGAAATTTGAAAATCCCACCACTGTAAGAGTACCCTTTTCAAGCTATAGTACAATTAACTCAAGGTCAAGGGGGGGATTTAGAATATTTTTTCTTTTTTTTTTTTTTTTAAGTTTTGATTTGTGTTTTCCCTATAAGCTGGGACATTCCCTAGACGTCTCTGGTTTTTAACAGGGTTCCAACTGCCAGGCTTGTGCTGAAGTTGTCAACAATTTTTGGGAGCTGAGATGTCTCTGCACCTGCCTTGTATCTGTGATGTGGTGGCACTGAAGAGCTAAACACTTTCTGATTCATTTTGCCTGTCAGGCAGTCCTGATAACATACACAACATAGACAAAATTTGCCAGGCCTCTGGAGGGTGGAGTATTTCTTTGAATTGTTCTTCCTCCAGAATCAGGTAAGTCAGACAGAGGATGTGCCACCTTGCTACCAGTGCTCTCTAAGCCAAATTTATTGTTTGGATGAGAAATAACCCACCAGCTTCTGAGTCACTCAAATGCAGTGCTCAAGACATGGACTTTATATCAGGCTCTGGCTGAGAAATGCTGCAGGTGGGTTTCTTTGACCATAGTTTACTCTGTGTACAGTGTATCATACACAGCATTACTGAGGATGCGACGAGCAGGAAGGGAGACAAACCTGTTTGTCCTATACCACCGAAACACACTGGATCACAAAGAGGTCACAGAAAGGAGAAGCAGATTTCTACTCCCCTGAAGAAAAATGACCACACTGAGCCTGGGGAATATTTTAGAATGATGGCAGGAAGAGATGCAGGAGACTCAAAGACTGTAGCCTGGAAGACTAAGAGGCACAGGAGGATCTTCCAGCAACTGTGAGCAGACCCAAACTGCTTGGAAGTAATGGAAAGATTTTCCTGGAAACACATAACTGTCTGGAGAATAAGGTATTTAACCCATCTTATTCAAACTTTTGTGCAGCCTGTGTTCTCCTAGAACAGAAACTTACCAAGTCCCCTGAGGAGGGTGGGCAGGAGAGGTAGTTCCCACTAGAAACCTCATTTATCTGACACATAACTGAATGCATCCTTAAAACAGCAAAAAGAATGAAAACATTTCATTTATTGTTCTGCTTCTGATTCTTTTTCAGGTACACCAATGCAGAAGAGAGAAATAAAGTACAATCTCCTTAAATTCATATAGAAAAAAATAAAAAGGGGTCCAAAACCTCTGAATATCTTGAGCTGCAAGGTATGTTATTCTGCACATACCCATGTAAGTGTGACTGAGTGCCCAGCACTCCTGAAGGTACTGCTTTTCGGATGAGCCAAAAATTCTCTTAATACATAGACAGAGCTGGAAGAGAGAAATGTTGGCAGTGGGAACAGAGCAAACCTCTGCTTGCAGAAAGTAATAAGGATATGAGCAAAGTATTCCATTTAGGGAAAAGAAAATGTCATCTGTGCAAATGCAAGAGGAAGAAGAACTGGTTAGGTAGCAACTCTTCAGAAATAAAGCTCAGGAGTTATTACAAACCACAAAGCATACTGGAATCAATGACATATGATCCCAAAATAATAGTAAATACTATGTTAAAGCACATACAGAGACATAAAATATTATCTGTCCTCTGCCTCACCAGTCTGAAAAGTCCTCAGCTGGTGTTCTGCATCCCATTTCATATTTAGTTCAAGAAAACTGTAGATTAGCAAGACTGGTTAGGTGCCTCTTGGGGTCACTTCTAATTCCTGACAGAGCTGTCTGGCCTTTGTTTGGCTGGACACAGAGCTGCTCTGGTGCCTCTGGGGACTCAGTGTCCCAAAACCAAAGAAAGCATAGCTAATAACCTGCATGTGTCAATTGTCTTCTAACCACACTTACCTACGATAGACTACAAGGAACAGAAACTCAACGTGTTTTCCTTAGCAGCCTTCTGCAGTTCTTGTCTTGCAAGAATATAATAAAATGCTGTCTTGCAGAAAAGAACCTACCCTTGATAGCACATTGCCATTTGCTCTTCTCATAGAATCAGTGATTTTTCCTCCGTACCTTGCAATGCTAACAGTTCATGAATAGCATCCAAATTTACACTGACCTTGCCAAAAAATTATTCATGAGAAGATCATCATAACAACAGATCCAATTCAAGTATTTCTAAACCTCTTTGCTTTGCTAGGGCTGAAGGTCACAAAACAAACGCTCAAGTGCACCAGAAGTCTGGGCAGAAGAACACTGAGGGACTGAAGGTCAGCAAGTGCTTATCTCCTGTCAGACTTAATCCAAAGAGCCACAAGTCTCTCTATTCAGATTCAATTCCATCTTTCTTGAATTCTTATAATCAAGCTCAAGCCTATCTTTTTTACATCCCCAGATACACTATTCTTGCCCATTGGCAAATTTCAGACATTATCTCAGCTTTTCAGATGACATTTCCACAGATTATTATGCTGCAGAGCTGTCAACTTCTAGTGTTCATGGTCTCTCATGTGGATATTGTCCAACAGTTAATCTCCTCTTACGACCTCTGAGGAATTGGAAATATCAATAGAATAGCCTGGAGCAGGTTCTGGAAAATTTCTCAAGTCTGAAAATATGGCTTACAAAAGAACACCAAAAAACAAACAAATCTCCCTGCCCCTGAATGAATAATACATAAAGACTAATGATTGAAAGCCTAAATAAAAGCTTTATTTACAACAGGGTTACAACTTCAGCTATTAATCCAATAACATTGAGGTTGACTTCCAGCTGCCTCCTGCAGACTGAGACTTCTTGATATATATGCAGGCTCTTACAGTTTCTTTCATTGCCTTTTAAACCCAGATTTTTCTTTTTTCATGTGTTTTTGATAAACTGCTGGGACTACAAGTTACTGGAATGTTGATGGTGTGAACTATATTGACACTGCATGTAATTTACAATCACTGTCCTTCCAACCTGACAGTCTTCAAAGGGTTTTATGTCTGCGATGGAATCAGTGGCAGTCGCACAGTTATACATGTCTGCAGTGTTCGGTGGGACCCAAGCAGTTCTTAATATACATTCCTTTTGGTATTTCTCCTGCACAAGCTGAGTGGTATCCAAGACTCCTCTGGGTGCTTTTTTTGAGGCCCTCTGGCTGGCTGCCACTATTCTGCTGTGGTTTTCAGTCTTGCAGAGACATTACAGAGTGTTGATAACATTATCTCATGATCCATTGCATTCTCCATGTGCTGGAAAGTTTGCCCTGTGCTGCATTTCCACCATAAGTGCCTTTTCCTGAGTAACTTTTATTCTTTCCCCACAGCACAGACGTTTCAAGAGCACACCTTTTAACTGTTCAGGTACACTTGGTAGTGCTTTTTTATAGCCATTTTCTAATGACTCTGAGAAAAGACTGCAACTCAAACTGTGCAGTTATTTTAGATGCATTCTCTAAGCACATCTACTAGCAACAGCTTTGGCCTGCTAGCTTTAGATGAGTACTTTTCTTAATTTGCCATTGAAAGTCACCCTTTCACTCTAATCAATTTGCAGGATTGTAGAATTTTAGCCATGATAATGATTCTTTTTTTTCTCTAAAATATCTGGGGTTTGAGCACTTGACAATTTTCTTTAAGGATTCCTCACCAGTTCTAGGCAGGTGTGCTGAAAATTCCAAGTTTTGAAACGATGCCTCTTTTGTAGCAGCTGCATCCACCTTTCTTGGCTTCAACATTTAAGACATTCTGTGCTCTTGTAGTTTTGCAGGCTGTGTGGGGAACTATTTCTAGCTTCATCTTGCCTCTGAGTGTACCATTTCCTTGGTTTCCTTCTCTGTTGGTTCATGGGCTTCTTACCAGGGGTCTGTATTTGTCCACTGGCTTCTGAATTAGTTTATTGTAGATGAACAACACTTGGCCTCACTTCTTCAGTCTAATGTCACTGTTTACTGGTGTTCTTGGCATTAAAGTGCATCTGGCTCCGTAAATAAGTGGCAATTGAATTTGGTTATTGGTCTAACAGTGTAGTAACAAACACAGAAATGGAATCATTGGCATTCTTCTGCAAAACTTCATCCTCCTTGTCTTCTCAAGTTACACTGAAGTTATCCTTCCCTTTATTAGAAATCCTTACAGCCTTGATGACTGTTACTTAGTTTTTCCCTCTTGAGATGGCATGACTTTAGAGGACAAAGGGATTCTCTTTCCTACACATTATGCTTTATTGCCTAAAAATAGGCAATTTTGCTTTCTGCCTTTCTGCACATCAATTTCCACATAATATAACAAATATGCCTGCATTTCAGGTCCCCTGCTTCCCTTCCTTGTTCTTGTGGTTTGAACCCTTGCATTTTGGATTTACTATCCATGCCATTATGTTGGTATTAATTTCTATTTTCTATTGTCTTGATCTCTTATTGGGGCTTACTTTTAATGTCATGTTGTCTGTAATGACACCTCACGTGTGCAAACCTACCCCTTGCCAAGTATTTAAATATAGGTTATGTGAGGATTTTGGATTTCTCAGCAATGATAAATCCTTTTTTACCTTCTCATTCATGGGTGTGAGATACCCAAAACTGATGCCCTATATGAGTATCTTTCCCAGCCTTTTAGGTATGTTTCCAGTTAATGACATGTTGCTGACTTATGCTTTTTGTATTTTCCTTCATTTTCCTATCTTTCTCCCTCATTGACTTTTTACAGATACCAGTCCTGCTTTCCTATTTCTTTCATACTTGTATCAGTAGGATTTTAGTTAGAACTTCATCATTCCCTGGCATCTGAGACTTTCCATGATACCTCTGAGCTTTGTTTCCAGTGCTGGTTTGTTTCCATTGACTCCATTTTTCTGTTTGCTGAGGTTTTTGCTAGATTGAGCACTGTCACGGTGCTTCATTTACTTACAAGCTAGTTATTTGCTGGCTAGTAACATAAAGATAGTAAAATCCTTGTAAAACTAAAAATCAGCCTGGCATGTAAGTAGCTAAATATGAGTAAGATTATCTGCATCTAACCTATCAACTCATCTGTAAGCCACAACAAATGTGATCAGGACCACTTTTGCACAGGCCCTTGATTAATTTTCTCATTCTTATAATATAGTGGTCTCAGAGACTTGTTGTTCCTATTGTAAGTGGAAGTGTAAGTGGAAGCACTGAAATCCTTTAAAATCCCTGCTTACCATGACCTTTTACACTAAAGCTTTTCATATCCTGGGCTGCACAGAAAGAAGTGATGCCAGCAGGTCACAGGAGGGAGGTGATTCTCTTCTACTCTTCTTTCATGAGCCCCCATGTGGAGTATTGTATCTATTTCTGGGGTCCTCAGTATAAGAAATACATGGCTCTGTTGGAAAGGGTGCAGAGGAGGGCCATGAGAATGGTCAGGGGGCTGGAACAGCTGCCCTGTGAAAACAGGCTGAGAAAGCTGGGGTTGTTCAGTCTGGAGGAGAGTCCAGGGAGACCTTATTCTGCCCTTTCAAAATATAAAGAGGTTTATGAGAAAGAAGAAGGAAACCTTTTCACCAGGATCTGTAGTGACAAGACAAGGGGCAAAGGGTTTGTACCGAAGGAGAGCAGATTTACATTGGCTATAAGGAAGAAAGTCAGATTGGATGGGGCTTTGAACAGCCTGCTCTAGCACAAGGGGTCCCTGCCCAAGGCAGGGTTCCTTTCCTTTGGAGGTCCTTTCCAACCCAAACCACTCTAGGATTCTGTGATTCTGTAGTCCTCTGTCACTGTCTGAACAGGTTAAGCTTGCCTGGTCTTCTGAAGGCTTACCAATTCCATTTACACCTCCACTCAATCCAAACAGTTCATCAGGGACACTTCTGTCGCTGCTTTGGGTTTCTTTACAATGAACTGTAGATTTGCTGAAAATTAAACTTTGTTGGTAATGTATAAGTTTAATAAACTAACTTTTTACTAGAAGCCATTTCTGGGGTACCAGATGAAATTCATAATAGGCAGGAGAGCTGTCAAATGAGTCATTTCACCCGTGGTACATCCAATCAAAGCTCACATGATTTCAGCCAGGGAGCTGTTTGAAGTGGACATTCTACCACCAAGACCATGCTTACTGTAAAGTGGGATCCTTATTTCCCCTGCCTGCAGCTCTTTCACATTACATAAATAAATGTTTATTGGAGCAGAAAATTGGACAAGTGCCTGACATACTTAGTGCAAGTTTCTTAACCATAACTCTTTTAAATAAAGTGAGGAGAATATATCCTTCTTGGACTTAGAACTTTCTGAATTATATTTCTCAGTTTCCAAAACAACTTCAGTTTCCAATTTACCACTACCTTTTTTTCTGGTTTTATTTTTTCTTTTTCAGGGCACTACACTGTCATTTCAAATTCAAAACTGAAGAAAGTTGGAGACTATGCAAAAATTCAGGAACAACTGAGTCCACTACAAAGGAAACAAGTATTATGCCTAATAGAAGCACACTAAATTCTGCTGATTTCTGCATCAAAGTTACATACATGGTACAACGCTGGTTCTTCGTGGACATATCAAGAGTTTATTCCTTTGTGTCTTAAGGAAATAGAGTAACATTCACTGTTTTCAGTTTTGGCAGCCACACATCAAGAAGGCTGAAGCTGAGATTATCAGAGGATAGTAACAATAATAAACAGAAATCTGGTGCAGCTCTTAGTCTTATTCTTGTTCTAACTAAAAGATTTCAAAACACCTAAATATTAATTATAGATATTATTGAAATTCATGCATAAATCCTGATGGTATTTGTGACAGGGTTGCAAAACACACTGTGTCACAATGTTTCTCTTCTCTCATCTTCCCAGACAAAAATATGTATCTTTTTCATCTTTTTATATCCCAAAGAGGAAACATCTTTTATTACTTAAGATTGACGTCTATTTTTATAGAATAATAGTACTAATGGGCAGAAGAAAAAGTTTTTGACAGAATTTGCTTTACATCAGTGGTCCATCTAAAACAAGAGTCTGTAAAAATAGGAAATGCAAAGACCTCGAAAGTCAATATAATGAGGCAATGGAAAGCAACATATAGGCAAAGAATGTACTATCAAGAAAAACATTTAAAGTACATTTCACTTTATACATACTCATTATAAATGCTTAATATTTAAGGCCAGAATAAAAAGACCTCTTATTAATATGTTTGGTAAGAACCTACAAGGTTAGATGGGTATTAGAATATAATAGGAATTTAACAGTATGGCAGGGCTCCTTAAATCTTACACAGCCTTGGAAAGATCCTGGTAACTTCATTCCTGGGTCAATTCTTTTTAAACATATACAGCCCAAAATGTATATTACAAATCTTTTAGAATGTGCAACTTCCATATTTCTCATGATGAATATTTTGTAACATTATACATCAGTGTTTTAAAGAGGCTGTTGTCACAACAAAGGCAGCTTAAAGCTAAAAATGTAATCTAATCAGGAAATATATTAGAAATATTTCCTGTGAAAGACTTGAGGAAGGGGAGGAAAAGGCAAGGAAATGAAATATTATGTGGTGTCCAACAACCAAGTACCAAAATTTCAAAAAGAGCAATTGCTTGAATTGTTCTATTTTGCAGATATTCCGTTTTGGACTCCAGAAGTGCCTGGAGCAGTTGCCATCATTGATTCTGGTAAGGAAAATGTAGCACCAGCAGTCTCCACCACATCTCAAATTTTACATCAGTTACAAAAGGCAGCCAAGTTCAAGCTGCTGGAATATCTAAAACATACCATTATCATTAGTGGATTAAGCTTAAAATCTGCTTGTACTTTCAGTTTTGACTCTGTACTATCTTTTCTATTTAGTAAATTTTAAATGTCTGAAGATTTTTGTCCCTGGGTAAAGCTTGTCCTACTGGCTCTACACATATTAAGCTTTTCATTATCTAAGTGTGGCACTCCTAAAGCCCAGGTACCACCCCACCCTTCCATATTCAACCCAACATGCAGGGGATAAGGGAGGTCCACCCATTTCTCTGCACAGAAATGTCTCTGTTTGGCCATTATCAGTTTGGAAGGGACATCGTCCAGTGGGAAACTGTCACGGTGTCCTGCACAGGCAGTAGTGCATGAGACCCTACAACAGTCTGGCATTTAGATGTTGCCTGAAGAAGAGACACATTTGTATCAAAAAAAGGAGGAAAAGTTATTATAAAATAGTTCTTTCATTTCCCCTATGGGGAAAATCTTTGCTGAAATCTGAGTTTTCTTTGATTTTGCCTATTTCATCCTCTCCTCTGCTCAGAAAATATTTGAGCAAGATCATTAGGCTTAAGGATGTTTTTTTCAGCATTACTGACTGTATAATAATGAAAAAGGTTTCAGGCTGTGCTATGAATAGAATGAATCTCAGAAACCTAGTGTTTTAAGATGGATAAGACTTCTTAATTCATATGCTCCGTCCTTTTGATCAAGAGAAGACTCTTTGTAAAGCGAGGTCAGATTTTTGGATATTATATTGAACTGTTTAAACTGAAATACCTTCAAAAATTTTTGTCATTGCTGAAATTTAAGTACCAAAGATCTTTTTTTAAACACTGTCTTCTGAAGGCTTTATTTAGTCAAGAGTAAAAGAGACTCTTGCTATCAAAGATAGCATTTATGCTCTGTCAATGAATAAGAACTAGAATATTTCTGCTACTAAGAAAAATTAGGCATTTGTTTATCTACACATTCCTTTTGTTACACAAGGGTTAAACTACAAAACTGCAAGAAGTTGATGAGCAAAACCTTAAAAAAAGCACATCTTTATTTTTAATTCTGTTTAGTAGAACAGAAGGGAAAGGTATCAGAACCTTGTGCTTTCAGGTCTGCTAAGCAGATGTGTTCAGTTATGATCTCCCACTTCAAAGATTTTTCCTACAATATTTATTTGTATAAATTGCTGAAAGTTTTCTATCTGCCTTGTACTTAGAGCTACTGCAAAATACATTTTTAAACATCATAGGAAAGAGGGGATGAATAATTTTTGTGTTTGCTAGTTCCAAAATATGTCATAATGACTTTAACAGTGCAAGAATCTCTGGATTACCTCTGGCAGGAGAAGAAGATGGAGGAGGGAGGATGCTGGGTTTTTTCTCTGTATTAACATCAGTGGAATCATCTGGAGTTCGTCAAGCACAGGTCTGTTTCTAGTATCAGCATTTTGAAACATGCTCTATACACAGTATGAGGCTACTCCACTGGAGCATTTTTTTTTCTCAGCTTGACCTCACTAGCTGAATTAAATAGACTGCTAAGACCTTTATATTTTTTCCCTATAGCCACCACATCCATATGACTTGTCCATCCACAGATCCTTTCTCGTGGCATGTGTCAGTATCAATAGGCAACAGCACTTCAGATTTCATGAGACAGTGCTCTGTACAGGAACGAGACAATATGTCAGCTGAAAATTGACAAAATGTGTTTGCCTCAAAAAGACACTGTGGAGTTCATGTACGTCAGCTCATTCATGAGAAACCCAAGAGAAATGCTGGTATAAAGTATTTGCAGCCGAGTTGTAGCCCATTGTGTAAAACATAAAAATAAACTTGTGGTGAGACATAGTTAGTGCCATAGTACTGGGGATCAGGACTGTTAAATGTTCCTCTAATCACTTTGTCCTGTTAAAATGGTTGCGTTGGAAAAGCAGCACAACTAAATGGAGGATTTTCAAGGCTTTCTTGAAATCCTGCAGATTTCACAGGATGGGAAGAAAGCAGGCACTTTGCAGGGCCTCTCCACACTAGTGACACAGTAACATGGATAATTCTGGAGCTGTGCTCTTGTTTGCGTTGCAACATTTGGCCTGAATTCCCATTTAGAAAAACAAACCAAACCAAAGCAAAACATTAAAAACAAAGAAGTGTCTTACTCTCCATCACCCCATGAGGCTCAGAAGCCTTTTTGCTTCTTCCTTTACTATCTGTCAATATCTAATTTTGCCATCAATTTCTTTCAGCACAATGGTCAAGTGATGTACCAAAGAAGTGTTTTATCACATTTTCCAATTAAAAAATAAGAAATCTGCCCCACAAAACTCTTATTTGTATATGTAGGTGCAGAAGAACTGCCATTAGCTGACTACAGACTATGCTAAATTTTCCTGCCTTGGACAGTAAGAGAGGAACAAATCTTTGTCTGCCCTCATCAATGTCATTTTCAAGGGCTGGAACTCACAGAATAGCTGAGATGGGAAAGGACTTTGGAGATCATCTAGTCCAACCTGCTCAAAACAGGAATCAGCTAAATCAGATTGCTTGGGGCCATGTCCACTCTGATCTTGAATTTCTCCAAGGCAGAGACTCCACAACATCTCTGGGCAACCTTTTCCAGTGTTCAACCCCTCTCACAATCTAAAAAAATCCCCAAACATTATTTCAATTAAATGGAGTTTCCTCCATTTCCATTTGTTCCCATGGTCTCTCTTCCCTTCTCTGTGCAGACTGAAAACACCCTGGTTCCCTCAGGTATTTATACACATTGATATGATCCCCCAGTGAGCCTTCTCTTCTTTGAGATGGACAAATCCAGCTCACTCAGCCTCTCCTTGAATGTCTGATGTCCTAAGCCCTACTAGTTTTTGTTCACCTTTACTGCACTCCCTCCAGAATGCCCATGTCTCCCTTTACTGGGGAGCACAGCTCTGGGCTCTGGATAGCAGATGTGTCTCACTAGTGCTGAGCAGAGAGGAAGGTTCACCTTTCTCAACCTGCTGGCAATGGTATTCCTCATGCAGCTCTTACCAAGGTCCCTTTCTGCAAATCTGCCTCCCAGATGGCTGGTTGTGCAGCCACCCTTGAAACAGTTGGGATCTCCTCTGGCAGTATTGTCGGTGCCCCTTTGGAAGAGCAGCAGGAAATAATAACCCAAGGGCCAGTCAAGCCCAGGCAGCCTCTCTGCAATGTCCCAGATCTGAACTCCCAGAAACAAAGCAAACGTCCCTAGGCAGCAGATCTGGTCATCGCATGGGTCCTCCATCCCCCAAAGCAGGGACTTGCCTGCTGCTGTCACTTGCTGCTTCCTCCTTCCTCCACCAGACTTGGCTGCTTTGTTGGAAAGGGCTCTCCTACTCCCTCATGTGAAGTTATGGCACTGAACATATTGCAGATCTGCAAATGGACATCCTGCTGATGCCAGAAGTCATCAGCTTTTAGCCTTTACCATCAAGGGAGTCTCCATTTCCCAATCTGATGGACAGACTCTGCCTGTCCCTGGGGGTTCAGGTTGTTGTCTCTGCAGCACCTCTGAGAAGATCTGACCAATCCCTTTCTGGTTGCTGTGCAGTCTGTTGACCCCCTGCCATGGTTCTTTTACCTGGGAACACAGCTCCTCTGCCCATACCCAGCTCCTGCAGGCAGGGAGACCTTCTCCCCCTGCCTCGGGAAGACTAGAGCTTGTGAACTGTCTCTTACATCTCTCTTGAGGTAAAGAGAGCGTGTCACACATCAGCTTCAAGACAGGTGTGTCCTACAGAATACAAATCTGCTGATGGTAACAAGATCCCTGCTGTAGCAATTTCAATTCATGTGTTCACTTACAAGAGCAAAATGTTATTAAACTCTCCTTACCTAACTAGCACCACTGTCTGAACACATGAGCCCAGTCACAAGCAGACATCCCATGATCAAGTAAAAATTGCCAATCACATTTTTGTGTTTTCCTTTTTTATAAACCAGCTGCCCTGACTGCCTGCAGCCTTCCTCACAGATGCAGCTGTCACCTTCTCTGACCTCTGCTCTATGGTCTTTCTCTGTTTATAGGGTCCAGGCACTGTGCATGGGAACATCTTCTCAGGTGTTGCCTCATATAACTTCATTACATCCATATTCTCTTTATTTTTATGTCTCATTGATTGCTGATCACATTTCTAACCTTAGAGGAAATCACATGTCTCATCTTCTTAATTTCTATTTCCCCAGGCTGTCAATTAAATAGGGCTGGGGTGAGATTTTCTTCTGTGTTTTTTTTTATATTCTGTGAAGTATTTTAAGATATGGTTTGTGAGAAGGAAATAAGCAGTATGTGAAATACATCTGTTCTCTGTCCTTTGCACTCAGACTTGTAGTTTGAATGTAATCTTATATTTTGCTGATTATAAAACCCCATGATTTTATTAGTCATTCATTGTAGTGCTGCTAACCTCAAGCACTCAAACACTGTGAGCAAAATGCCAAAAGTCCTACAGTGAAGCTTAAAAACCATGAAATCTAAAAATATATGCATGAGGACATTTCATTTCCTGGGTTAAAGCCTTTAGGGCATATTGAGGTCAAATTTTGAAACTTTTTGAGCAAACAGGAAGACTATAAATAAATCTCTTCTAACAAAAGTTTATCTATCTCCTTCCTTTCAGGAGCATGGACAATGAGAATCATACTAGTCACAGCATCACAATAAAATCTGGCAATAATGCCATTTTCTTGTTTGTAGGGGAAGCAACTTGCTATTTTTATTGCATACTGTCTTTTTTGTTTTTTTCCTTTGCCAAGGCAGGATTTGCAGTTAATGTTGAATCAGGTTTCATTTATTTCAAGTGTGGTGGACTTTAGGTTATGTCCCAAAGGTGGGGGATAAACCCACAGAGGAAAATTGCTCCAGACAGAGGAAAAATGAAATGTCCTCTGTGGTGGTCGAGGTTTTTAACTGTGGAGGTGAGGCTCAACAGTACAGCCATTCAATGGCACAAAATTCTGAGGCAGATAAGGCTTCTGAAGAAGTAAAAGGGGAAGGAATAAAGGACAGAGAGAGGAAAAACTAACATGGAGGAGTGGAGCATCATTTTAGAAGGCAGAAAATTTGGTTTAAGTTTCATTTTCCATCATCTCAAGCTGTAACCATTATAATTTGTTAATATAATTGAATAGTCAAGTTCCATACTTGGATGTTTTTGGCAGTTTTGCTGTCTCAAATGCAGCTTCCACAAGCTACATTGTCTCCTGCACTTGAATGACCACCAGCCAAATGGCTGCCATCCAGTCACGGGGTGGAAAGCATTATGAATAATTTGGGGATGTATACACACAAGTAATGATAGCTATGTGGCTTCTGGGAGGCCAGTCTCTCTTGAGTTGCAGCAAAACTATTATTTTTAGGAAGGGGAAATAGAGTTATAAGTGTCCTTCAGCTATTGTTATTCTGAAAATGCAAGGACTGCTATACTCTATCCATACCTCAGCAGAGAAAGTGAGTATTTAAAATGTAGGGTCTTCAGCATAAAGGCTCAAACATTTGATGAAGGTTCAGATCTGCAGAAAGCAGCCAAAAAATGTGCCATCCTTCTGGATACTTTGGGACTCATCTGAGCAAACACATATCTTAATTACAATAATAGAATACTCTTGGAAAACTCCATTACCCTCAAACGCTACTTTGATTGAATCTACTTCTTAGAGGTTATCCTGCCTATGCTGCTCCTCTTAAACAACATCTGGCTCAGAGAATCACCAGGTATAAAGGAAAAAAGTAGTGTATTTCAGCAAAAGCCACAAAATGATTTATGAGTTGCATTAATGAAGCATCATAAATCTAAATTTTTGGCCAAGCCACATTCACAACCCTGCATTAGGTGACTGGATTCTCAAAGTGATGCCAGGGAAGTATTAGATGTCTCAAAATGAGATTCAAAACATTGAAGTCTTTGAGGTGGGATCCATCTAGAACTGAGCAAAAAGGAATACCTGAGAACATATCCTTAATCTTTCCTCTTTTTAAACCTGCAGAAAAGCACCCCCTGAGTGAGGGGTAACTCCTGGACATAGGTATCATCTCTTCTCCTTCAAAGAGACTAGAGTTATTCATTTTGTGTCCAGTGGGAGCAAATGACCCCACCATTACTCCTCCCTCGCCTCACACTGTAACCACCAGTACAAATCTGATGAGTCTCCTCGACCAGGGTATGGAAGAGACAGGCTCCAATTGTGCCCTCTGCCTGAGGACATTTCCAACCCATCATCCAGCTTCTCCAGAGGGCATCTTCAGCACAGGGCACTTCTGAACCAGTTGTATTCTCCATTCTTCTGGTTGAAAATGCTCTATTGCACACGAATAAACAAACAAATCAAGATGCTTTGGCATAGCAAAAGCAAAAATGAAGAGTGATTCTTCTTCCCAGTGCAAGGCAGGAAGGGAATATTGTCAGGTTCCAGTTTCAGCCCTAACGTCAAAGCCTGCTCCTGCATTTTATCCAGTGCCTGCTTCAAGTGAACTGAATTTGCCATCATAAATTCCCATTGCATTTGCCATATAAACAATGAATCCATTCAGTTTTCTCTCGTTATTCATTCTCTGTGTAAGCAAGCAGGCACACTTACAGCAACATGTCACTTCCTTGCAGAACCAGCATGGAAACCCCATAGCAGTCACCTATATCTGCCTCCCTCACTCTGGGTGTCAGTGAGCCAATATTTGAAAATACACACTAAAAATGTCCCTAACAACTGACAGAACACACCTCGGTGCCTACAGTGAGGAAACTCCTCTGGCTACACATGGTTTTAAGAGATCGCTCCCATCCTTCTTAACCATCTCTTTGTAATACAAACCAAGCTAGCATACAACATAAAATTTGGCTTAAAAACAGTGGTTAAGGAGAAGGAATTTGCAAACTACTAAAATCCAAGCACGCATTTTACCAAAATAAGTAGTTTTATCTTTTTCTTTTAATGTACTCAAGGATATTTTCATAAATATAACCTAGCATCTTAAAAATATAGGGATATATTGTGTTTTATTTCTATTACATATTTGGAAAATAAAAAGACATCTAAGAAGAAAAGACTTATTAGATTTTTTTCAGACAATAAAATCTTGAATTAGCTGATTAAAGCTGGAAACAGACTTTCTGACCCCAGCATAACTAAAACACCCTGCAAGTTATATAGTGAAAGGCTGCTGGCTCTAGGTAGTGCTTGTTAAATGTGTTCTGTTCTTTCCATAAAAACATAACTCAATTTTCTGTATATGGTTTCAATTTGTTCGACTGCCTGTATAAATTACATTTTATTTTTCCTGGGGAAAATATAGTTGAATATCACGTCAAGAAAAGTTGACTTTTTTTTATTCTTTTCAATTCTTTACCCCACCCTGCTCGGCAGAGCTGCAGTTTTTCCTTTTGTATTTCCAAGTCAGTGCCATTCAAATACAGGCTTCTCTTTGTTGCCATTTTTATGTGTAGCAGCGTCTCCCAGGACCAGCAATAATTCCCATTAGGGCTTGCACAAGTCCTAATCAAGAGAAGTGAATTATTTAGGCTTATACTTTGTGGCTCTAACTCTTTTCCTCATAAAATGTCAAAGTATCTCAAAGATCAGGACATAAGCAGGTCTTCACTCTTAGCCTGCCCTTAAATCCTCACATCCTAATCTCCTCCTTCAGCAGGATGCTCAGAATTCTTGCCCTAAACCCCCAAAATTCTTGAGTAAACCCATGGATATGAATGAGACTCCTGAGGTGCTGAAAGTTAAATATGTGCTTAAGTGCTTTGCTGGATAATGGCTGAAACACTCAGCACAATGTGGGACTAATATCTGATCATTTCCTATACTTCTAATATCTACAGAAAATGGCCTAATTCCTTCACAGAACAACACAAATCAGAAAGTTCTGTTTGGACCAGGAAGTTTTGGAGGAAATGTAAATGTATGAGGAAGGAAATATGATCAACATTTTTCCAAAGTTAATAACTTAAACAATAAAAAAAAGTTGATATTGATAATTATGTCTAGTTAGCAATAGGTTCAAATCAGAAACTTCTCCTATTTTTAGGGCATGTTTGTTTAAGCTGTATAGGAAAAGCAATGCTAACTCCAAAGGTTCGGATAGAAATACACATGAAGTGAGAAATTTAGTTTGGAAATATGCCTATGTTGCACTCTTTCATTAAATAAATAAATAAATACCTTTGATTTACAAATTTTGCCTTAGTCAGTCCTTCGGCTGTTCACTTTCACAGGATTGGATGTGATGTGTCAGCCTGTGGTCACAGAATACATTAAAGAAGAGGTGCTGAAGGTACAAACCCAAAGCCCTTAGACCACTTTTCACCAGCCACAGAAACAGTCCTTTGCTCTGTGTTAAAGGGCTGGCATGAAACCAGAAAGTCAATTCACACAGATATCACCTGTCTGCATCTTTGACTCAGTTTGGTGCTTTGGAAGGGAGGCACAGCAGTTCCAATACCTGTGTCTGCTCAGCACAGGATTTCAGGGCACAGTCGCTATAACAAGGGGACAGGAGGGAAAAGGAACAAGGTTTCCCATAAACGAACTTAATTACCTGAGAAATACAGCAAAAAAACTTGGCCCATAAGGGAACAGCATCTAGAGACCTGATACTGCCCACCCAGCAGACCTGCTTTTTCAATGCTTTATGCAGTAGAACGTCATGCATATGTGAAGAAATTAGAAATTTGTTTCTCGTGTTGGTAGCATTTTGCACTCACTTTTCAGAGGTGAATGATGGCTCATGACTGAATGGAGAATGGGACATGCATCACTGTGCATCATGAAGCTTCTGCTTTGAAAAACAGAGATTGCTAGAAAATTCCCCATCTCACCAAGAGTCTGGGGCAACGACTAAAGATTGTTCTCTTAATCCCTGTCATGTAGGTAGGTAAATGCATGGATGAATTTGCATTTATATTTACAGAGAGGGAGAAAGGGAGAGGAAAGAGGAAGAAGTCCTTCTGTCTTAGGACTTGATCATCTGTCCAGTAGAAAAATACTCATTGACCCCAGCAATGAGGTGTCAGGATCAAACTTTCTGACAATCGCATTTATGGTTTTTAATAAATGGAAAAATATTTTATGGTTGCATCTCTGTTTACGGGATATTATAGTTCTTGATGGTTTTCTGTTTGACTGTCATGTCAATCAACGTCTTTTGCTATGTTGGTCCTCAGAATGTAAAGCTCAGTGACATTTTCCAAGGTAGTGTGGGTTCCTACTCCTAAAAAATTCTTAGCATATCAAGGCAAAAAGGAAAAGCTTTTTCTGTGACTGACTTTCACTTTAGTAAATGGGTAATATCCATGACCAGCAGAAGAATGGTCTTTTCTAGTTCATTTGAGAAAGGTAAAACCATATTAACAGCCATGTACTCATAATACATTTCGATAGGAAGGTGCAAAAATACTTGCAAAAAATGTCTGAGAAATTCCAGGCTGTTTCTGCCTGGTGCTTTGTGCGGTCACTGTGCTGAGCAGAATGAAGTGCCAGTTTTTTTATTTGGTGGTGGGTCAAAGCCAGTTTACACCATGTATGACCTCTCAAGTTTTGAGACATCTAAAACTTGAGTCTCCCAACTGTATTTGTCTCAGCTGACCATTTTTCCAGGTATTTCTCAAATAATTCCCTGATCTGCAGATCCTTGCCGGGGAAAGGACTGACACAGTCATATCTGTGGGTAAAACAAAGGGAGCTATCGTGGAACAATAAGCCCTTTGAGTCACACTGGAAATTACTGGTCCATGACCTATTTAAATCTTTGCAAATTCTCCCATCTCATAGAATTTTTTCAATACAAAAACAATTCGATGTGTATTTGCAATAGTATGGTTACAAAAAGTAAGTAAACAACTAATGGCAACTGATTAAGTCATTCTTACCTGAACTAATTTACCTCTACCATGTCAGCCTTGCATGTACCTTGATATAAATTGGTTCTGCATTAACCAGCTTCTGCCTCTGGACAGCAGTTCAGAAAGTGGAGTGCATTATTGCAGCACAGGGAAATGCTACAAACTATTGGTGACTCTTTACCCATAAATTAAACATAATGAGCCAATTCCATTCCTAACAGAAACCCCTTAATCCTAGGATTAATTTGATGATGTGTTTATTTGCTGAGGAATCCAGGCAATAAGGAGAAAAAAAATAAAAAAAAGGAGGGTAATGCCAAACTTTGTGTCAATAACACATCAGAACACTTTCTAAAGACTGTCCACAACAGTTTATTTACTTCTGAGAAATTATTGCAGCAGCAACTCTGCCAAGTATGAGCAGAGCACAAATTATGTACTGCAGATGCATAAATTAGACTAGAGATTATGTACCTGGGGTGCTATTCTTACACCTACTAAGATTATTGACTTGGTCTCAGCATGGGAAATGCCTGTGCTTTTCTGAGGATGTACTTTGTGTCCTAGTCACAAAGTGGCCTGTTGTTCCAGATGGCTCCTGTTGTCTCCACACTGGACTGTCCCCCCCTCAGGACAAAAGACCTGCAGCACACTAAATTAACCCTGTGTGATTGCTGTGATGCTTTGACAAGCTACCTTGAGAAGACATCAGACTTTTCCCATTCAGTTTATAATTTGTCAACATACAGATCATGTACAGGACTTTATAAACACAGAAAGCAACTGTTCTTCAAATCTGATGGCTAATGACTTTCCCATCTGCTGGCTGGAAATCAAGGGCTGTTTGAACTGCACTTAGCACAATGTGTGGAGAGCACAAACACCACCCATAAACTCTCCCTGGTAACTAATCAAACAGTTTATTCACATAAACAGCTGTTTCAGAAACCCACATTCACAGAATGTGGATCATAGCACCTCAAGCTTTCTCTATATACAAAAATCTACCAGTCTAAGTCTTAGGGAAATCTAAAGGAGAGAGCAGTCAGGGACTCACATAGTCTTCCACATCTCCCAGTTACCACTGGACAGTGGCTTATTTGTGGAACTCCGACAACAAGTTCTTGCAGCTGACAGCTGATAAAAGCTGTGGATTATCAAATACTGAACAAAAGATTGCACAAGTTAAAGGAAATGTCACAGGAGTTCAAGCCTGCAAAATAGCTGCACTCTTCTGCCCCTCCAGAAAATGTGTATTTAATGATCAAAAGCTCGAGAAGAGCCACTGATGATTTCCTATACTCATAAAATTTGTTGCAAGATGGAGTGAACTGACAGGAGTTCAATGGCATTGCAGGAAGTCAGAATCATTTGCTGGCTTGGAGGTTACTGCAAATGCATAACCAAGATCCAGATGAGCTGTTGGTGATGTTTTCTTTGCTTCTCTGTCTATAAATACAGTATTTTGTGCACTGTCTGCTATGCAAAGCAGATACACATGTTCTCCTCAACTCTCAAGTCTTCCTTCTGAAAGCATGAGACATCCTACAAGACATTTCAGTTCTGTAGCTCTGTGTGCAACACTCATTTCCCAGAAAGAACCCAAACAACAGGCCTGGGAACACAGGTTTTATTTTTAAAAGATACTGTGCTTTTCTATTGTTTTTTTTCTGATGGTACTAATTTTGTCAATAAAGGAAATGGGAAGTGGGTGAGCAGAAGGGTCAGAAAGGTGAAAGATGTGCATGTTTGTCTCTAGTCAATGTTGTGAAATTGCTCCCTGTCACCTCCAAAGTAGCCCAGATCAGCTCTCAACAAGTTGCACAACAATGCTTGTTTTGAACTGGAAAGAATCTCTTTCAGATGAGCAGAGGAAAATACCAGAAGATGTAAAACTAATCAAGACAAACAGAAATGGAACAATATACATTAAGTGATAGATGCAAAGGAATGCCAAGACAATTTCCATTTCATGCAGGGGGTTTGAGTAAACGCTGGAAAAATTAGGGAATGTCCTAATTAAAGGGGTCTTTTGGGCAGTCTTATAAAAGACAGATTAATTCAGAACAATGAGTCATGAGTGAAAAGGGAAAAAATACCCCTCAAATTTAAAAAATTAAAAAAATATTCCCAAAGAATTGCTTTAAAATAAAGAAAATCAACCAAACAAAAAAACAGCACCACCACCAAAAAACTTAAAATATTCCAATGTCCAAAAGAAGAATGAGTTCAGAATAAAACTCGGTTGTTTGCATATTTTATTCCAAAAGGTCTAGCAATCTCCACCCATGTGTTAATGTGCTTTCCAGGTAAAAGAGATCTGCACAACAATACTTCTAATAGCCTTCATGGAGCCAGATGAACTCCCTTCCCTACCACAGGCACCACTAACATCACAAATCTAGATGTATGACCTGTGGCCAGAAACTACATTTTTGTGCCTTTTGATGTCCAGGCAGATTAAAAGGAATAAACCAGGACACTAAGTGTTTTGTCTTTCCATTTAAGCTAAATTATATTTGCCTTTAAATAAGCTCTGGATTTTTTCAGGTACACTGCCAACAAATAGGGTAAAATGATGTTAGGAGAGCATTAAACACAACATGACCCCTCCTAGAAAAGCACCACAGAAATGACCATTTGCTGGTCCAGCCACTTTGAGAAAGCTCTGCCAGAACAAGCTGCAGCAGCCCAACAACTCATCTCACACACTACAATCACCCCCACAGTAATTCTGCCTCACAGTAAAACTTTCATTCAAAGTCAACTATTTTTCACCATCAGTTATACATAAGGAAATATTCCTTTGCCTTTCCAATCTCTTAAACGTGGGCTGATTATCATAGTATCCCAAAAGAAAACAACCAAAACCAGGGAATGGAAATATACTTTGTGAGTTGTTTCCTTCCCAATTGATTTTGAAGCAGATAAAGGCATTTGGTTACACCTGTCCTTTTAGCTGTAGGGTGGTAGGTGTAAGTGTGGCCTCAAAGAAAAGATCAAGGCCAACTTCCTTCTACATCTGCATTATCTATGTATTAAATGTACATCTGTACATTTGATGCATAGAATCACAGAATCAATTAGGTTGGAAAACATCTCCAAGATCAATGAGTCCAACTATTAACCCAGCACTGCTAAGGCCACCACTAAACAATGCCCCCAAGTGCCACATCTACATGTCTTTTAGTACCTCCAGGGATGGTGACTCCACCACTTCCCTGGGCAGCCTTGACAACCCTTTCCAAGAAGAAATTTTTCCTAAGGTCAAATCTAAACCTCCCCTGGTGCAAGTTGAGCATGGTTCTATCTTGCTCAAGTGTCCTCAGAGCCTACTGTGAAAAATCCCAGCTGGTGCCCCCAGGAAATTAAATTCAGGTACCTGGTATTTTAAGATGCTCTCACTCCTACCTGCTCCATCCTTCCTGGTTTTCATACACAGCTCCTCCTTGTCTGTGTGGGAATGTCATTGGGAAGATCAGGGAGCTCAGCTTTATTCCAGGCTGCCTATAGGGACCAGAATCCTACAGTGACCTGTGTGACCACAGTTATAGCAGGTGTTGCCCTCTCCACCCAACCCTGTTCTCCAGCACTATCCAGTCCACCTTCACACTGCTCCATCTCCCCTCTACACCCCTCTGAGTCTCAGCTGTGGTGCCCAAATGCAGTCCTGAGCTCGTAGATTTGAAATTATTTCCAAGACAAGTAAATTAAGATGCAGTGTACAAGTCCCTGCCATATTTACTGACACACTGGAAATTTTGAGTTCAATGCAATTTTCACCAATGAAAACTTCAATAGGCTTGGTAATTTTACAAATGCAATCTGGTATGTCAAAGCATCTTTGTGTGCAAAACTTTGTTAGGTTATACTTTGTTCCTTCTCCGTTTCTGATACCCTGTAAGAAAGCATCCAAGTCTATTTGTAGCTCTTTAATTCTAAAAGCTTGGAGCAAAACTGAGGAAAATTTGTAAAATTTACAGCTTTTCTTACTTGAATTCAGTGTGACAGTGGCAGCGGATGGATTAAATAAATCTAATTTCTACAGAGCACAGCTGGAAGAGTAGAGATCTAAAATCAGAGAATCAATGCAACAGCATCAGTCATCTTTTAAAACCTCAGAGATGCAATGCAAGTTCATGGCAAGCAGCTAAGGTTCATATGACCCATTAGTCACTGAATGATTTTATTTTTCTAGGCCTTTGAAGAGTTTCTATTCATCCCTGACTCTACAGTCATTTTTTGTTGTTGTTGCTGGGGGCTTTTTTTCAGTAAGAGCATCCCATCATGAACTCTTTGCTCATTTTATTGAAGGGTATTTTTTGTAGCTCATTCATGGAAAAACTCCATTTAATATTTCTAAACCATCCTTGGGAAGAATATCTTTTGCCCTGAGGACACATCACTGGAGTTGGGAAAAGAGCTGTAGCTGCATCCAGAGTCCCACACACTGCATTCTCCTATGGGGTCCACATTACAGAAACCACAAAACAGCCATTCACATTTAATTATGTATATTTTCTGCTTTACTTTGTGGTTTTCTTGTAGATTCTACTTCTGTGACATCACTTGGGGTTTTTTTTTACATTAAGTCAGAGGCAGAAGGGGAAACACACACAATCTACCAGAAACATTGGGAAAGATTTTTCATAATAAGTTTGTAACCTTTTTTTTTCCTATGCAGTTCCTAATGATGAAACATGGTGCTTCTCCTCCCTCCCAGACTTTTGAGAGTTATGTTTCTGGACTGTGCATCTGTGCAACCCCTAGCACAGACAGTTCTAATAGCTTTAGAGACATTAATAAACAGATTAAACTATGTGTTGTCCTTAGAAAGTGATTGTTTGATGCCTGGGGAGGGGGGGGCAGGGAGAAGAAAGAAAAAAGGAAAAGAGTAAAATAAAAAAAGGAAAGGGGAAGGGGAAGGGGAAGGGGAAGGG
>JAWWMO010000138.1:67253293-67334652 GCA_035047845.1 Dendrocincla fuliginosa | reverse complement strand
CTGTCTTTGGGGAGCAGGAACACCAGGGAGAACAATCACAGCTGTCTTTGGGGAGCAGGAACACCAGGGAGAACAATCACAGCTGTCTTTGGGGAGCAGGAACACCAGGGAGAACAATTACAGCTGTCTTTGGGGAGCTGCATGGTTTGGAGCAGGGCAACAGATTCGCTGCCCTCCACCACTGTGGGCAGGCACACAGGAACCACCAGGACTACTGACTGAAACAAAAATTAGGCAGGACTTATCAATACCAACATCCCAATATTGATCTGAGCCAGTCCTGCCCACTGTTGAGCTAGAAAGAAATAAATGTATAAATATATTCAGGACATGACCTTCGGTATTACTTTTGAGAAAATGTGTTTCTCCTTAGCATCTTCTGGTTCTGTGTGCATGAATTAATCATGCTTCAGACATTCTGTCAGGTCACATTTTAAAAAAGTTGTACAAAGAATTAATTCATGTTTTTAAGGTGGTTTTGCTTAAATAATTCATTTTTTTTAAAAAAAAAAAAAGATGTCATCTGAAGCTGTTTCATCTGCATCTTTTTAAAATGCCATTATAGCGGATTTTTTCCCCTTTTATTTTTACTCATATAATTTTTCCCATCCTATCCTTCCATCTCCTTTCTTCTCCACATGAATATTCTAGGTGCCAGCAGAAATCTGTTTGGCTGCGTGAGTTCCAGTCAAAACAAAAAATAAAAACCAGCAGTGCATCCCACTGTACTTTTACATAAAAAAATATTTAATTGAGTTAAATGTAGCATTAATCTTCATTTCCCATCCTGGATGAATTCTGCTGAAGGCCTGCAGTTGCGTAGCTCCCTGCTGTGCAAAGTCATCCCTTCCATTTCCTTTTTGTTCACTTTGTTCCATTTCTGAGGTGATGAATTGAACACCCGGTACCATTTTCCTCACGCCTCTTGTTCACTTCAGGGTATCAGTGCAAACCACAACCCACAAGTGTTTATGTTCAGTGTCACCCCGGCACTTCCAGCTGAAGACAGGATTGCACCATTGAAATAGATTCCTCTTCTCGACATGGACCTTGCTACTGGTCTCTTTTCCAGCTGGACAGAGTAATCAGGTTGTCTCACACCAGCCAACAGAGAGTTTAATCCTCAAACCCTCAATCTTACATAAATCTGTCCGCAAGAGAACCACTGCTTGAAATTCTTTGGTGTTTATGTCATATCTTGTAAAATCTATTGAGCCTACTCCGAGCATGTGTCTATTTTGACTTTTCCTGAAGAACAGTCTCTGGAGGGAAAGTCTGAACCCTAGCATTTATCTTTCCATGCACTCGGATAGGCAGTTGTGAAAGTCTCTTTCTCATGGGGATATTTTCCAGTGAGTCAGACTTGCTTTCTCTGGATTGACAAGCTCTGACAGCAAAGTATTAATACTGTCTTGCAGTATTAGTCAGCTGGACTCCAACTGAGAGCTGAATGAAAAGACAGACCTTCATCCTGAAGCTGATTCCCAGCAAGGCTCCCATTAAAGAAAAACAAGAGCTTTTCCTGCGTAATCAAGAAAAGAAATTAAGAAATTAAGAAAATTAGGCAGGATTTCAGGTATCTCTGAGTACATAGGGAACTGATAGCTGGTCACACAAAGTTTCTCCATAAAATAACCCTAAATCTTGCTTTTATTTAAAATATATGACAAGAAACAGCAGAGGTTCACTGGTTTTGATTTACCTGAGCAGTCAAAAGTCAGTACTTTGTTCTGCTCCATGGTCAAAGGTGATCCACAGCAAGAGCTGGCCAAGATAAAAGCTGAAACATCCTTGTCCTTATTTTGGTCATTGTAGTACAACTCAGTCAAATGAAACAACTAAGCTAAAAGCTATAAAATCACCATTACCTTCAGACTGAAAATTGAAAAGGAAAAAAGAAATTATCTCACTTTCCAATCCCTGTTCATGTTGGATCTTTACCAGAGTCATAGTAAAGTCTTTTTGTTTTAAATATTTTCTATATTTCCTATCAAAATTCTCTTTCTTTTTCTGAGAATTTCTACCATCTAGTTGTCCTACAATCTTTTTCATTTCAGATTCAATTCTGGTATTTAAAGTGAAAAATACACTGTCAAGTTATTCAAAGAAGTATTTCTTGGAATCATGAGGTCTCTTATTAAATATTACATGAATATTAATTATTGCAGCCTTAATTTCTCCCTAGAAGGACTGGAGCTTCATTTAAGAGTATCAAAAAATGAATTCTTCAAATCCAGGAGCAAGGTTTTTCTTCTCAAAAGAAAGAAAGAGAGGGCAAAAAACAGAAAGAGGGAAAAAGGAGGCAATGAGAAAAGAGACAAAATGAGGAACCTCTCCGGAACAATCTAGTCCCACCTGAGTTCATCCATTGAAAAATTAAAAGTTGAAGGAGGGAAGACAGGAGGAGAACTGCCCAGCACTAAACCATTATTATTGGGTCTTCAGAAGTGCCAAGATCCATGAGAAATACAAGGATCTGGATGCAGAGGGGCTTCTGAGTGTTCCTTGCATTGAGAAGTGCCTAACATCTCTCCAAAATGTGGCTCTGAATTATTGCTGCCAGCTTGCGGAAGTAGAGAGTGTCAGAGCAAGAAATCCCAACTCTCATCCTGGCACTGACCACCACCTAGCTTTCTTTTTCTTCCTTTCTTCCTTTCTTACTTTCCTTTCTTCCTTTCTTTCTTCCTTTTTCATCCTTTCTTCCTTTCTCTCCCTCTCATTTTCTCTTTCTCAATAACCTTAAAATAACGTTCCAAGGAAAACAGAACCATATCTTTTGTTGGAAGAAGAACAAAACAATGGAAAATTGACTCAATATGTTCTGTAACAACTCCCAGTTGAAATTCATGAAAGTTGAAATCAGACTAATTTAGATCAAAAATAAAGCTATGACTTTTATTTTTTCTTTGTTTCTTTTCTTCTTTTTTTTTTTTTAATAGTGAAAATTGATCACTGACACAGCTTAAAAGTGCCTATAAGGTTTTCCATCACTAGCAACTTATATATCAGCCTTGGATGGGTTTTAAAAAGAAAAATCAAGTTCAAGTATGAATTAATTCAGGGAAGACCTATGACCTCTGCTACATAGGATCAGATGGTCACAGTAGTGTTTTTTAGCTTTACAATCTATTAATTAGATCTTTCTATTCCCTTCTCTGGGATCACCCTTTCAATTCCATTTGAGTTCCTGGAGATTTTTCTTTCCAGGCACCTAGACAGGAGGCAGGTCTATTAAAAATACCATTAACCCCTGCAAAGCTCATTTAGCTGCTACCATTTCTCATGTGCGGATACCTCCTGCTCATCAGATGGCAGGGGGATGTCTAGAAGGAAAGCCCAAACCCCAGGGCAGTGAGGCAAGCCTTGGAAAATCCTGGTGAGCATTGGGGTACCAACCACATCGTGAAGCACACTCGCAGTGGCAAAGACAGCCAGATGTGATCGTAGTCCATTCTCAAGCTCAAATTCATCTTCCACCTGTAAATCTGAGAACTATGTGTGGTTTGAACTTCAAAATGCTCTTGAACTGAACACGGATGGTAATTTATTCATAGAGTCTACACAAATCAGGCCAACCCAACCCACCAGTATGTAGATGAAGTTTGACTCTTGATGAGCACGGTATGGTTGTTTTCAAGATGTGCTGTAAAGAACTGAGACTAACATGAGTAAGAAACACTTCATCCCACTATGCTCAATGTGATCACTCGTTCTGCACTTAAAGACAGAACTTTTGCATAATTCTCACTGACTGTCCCCAATAATCACAAATCTGTTCCCTCTGTGCTTTCACAAGAGACCAACTAACAGCTGATTGTTATTAGCAAAAAGGGGGTTATTCCAATCAAGTTTTAATGGCTCAAGAATATTTCTCTTCTGGTTTTTGCATTTTTTTTTCTTTTTTATTTTCAAGTAACATCATTCAGCCTTTGAGATCACTCTGTGAAAAGTACGTATTTGGGACACCTTCCCCATTTGGGCACACCCATTCTTTTCTAGGGTCCCTCCATGTCTCATTATGACTAAGGGGTAGTACAGAGGCCCCCAAACCAGCTCTAAACTCCCTTCTCCAGACCCTGTTAGTGCCCAGGGCAGCAGCTTGGACTTCAGCACACACGAGTTTTTTCTGCAATGTGACTGTAAAGTAAGAACACATTCATCACCAGTCAGCACACACTGAGATAAGACTAAACTGCTAATTCTACATTAATTGCCTAGTCCTTAAGATGACCTTTACATTATTTGCTTTAAATTATTTGGGGTTTAGGCAAATCAGTCTTTTAAAGAGACAGCAGCAATTGTGACTGTTATCCTTATTTCCATTTGTATGCTTATTTGCATTTATATCCTTATTTATAGTGTTATTCTAATTTACGGGGATAATTTTTACAGATGATGACTTAATAATGCACTTTTTCTTATAAATTCAGAAACGCACATTTTAAAAGGGAGATTTTTTTTTGTGACTCAAACCTACAGCAGATCATGAGGCCAGAAAATAGCTCAAAACTTCTCCCTTAATGAAAAATACTAGACATGATATTTTTCATAGTAATCCTGTGCTGCTGTTGGTTATCCATCGGAGGGAGATAATAAGTGCTGCCAGGTCAACATCCTTCCAGCAGGACAAGATTCATCTCACTTAACTGCATATATCCAGTGTGAACACTTGTATCAAAGCCAGTCACCTTCAGTTTCTTTCATGTCACTACAGAGTTTTAAGACTGAGTTCATCCACCTTGTTTTAGATGTCTACTCTAGGGTGGGCTGAATCACAACCTAAAAGTGCCCATTTCTCCCCACTGGCTATAAAAAAAGCCCTTACAACTGGCTCAGCTGGAGACATCTGTGCTGTGACCCTTTCCTGTTGATCAGCCTTGTGGCCGCTGTCTCCAGCCATTGCCATTTTAATGGGCAGAGAGAAGAACATGTGCCAAAATACCACTACTGAGTAGCATTAATAAAATTATGTAGGCAGCTAGTGTCAGTCACACAGCAGATGTTCGAGTGCTGCAGAAACACCGTGACTTTCTGAAGGATGAAGTTGTAGGTGGCCTAGGGGGAAAAAAAGACCATTTTTTATGCAGATAATTATTTTCATGCATCAAAGTATGATGAGCAGTGGCTTAGGCAGTGAGCTTGGAAGAGTAGCCAATCCTACAGAAAATCTGCAAAGAACTCCCAAATTCAGTTGTTACATTTGCAGAGATGTGGATTGCACACTTGGTGTTTTTATTGAAAATAGCTAATTTTTTAAACTCTGACTACAGTAAGATTATGAAAGAGATATCTTCCTGTTGATTAGAATAATTGATACATCTTTTGATTACAGAGATATCAATTACTACAAGGATGAGGAATATAAAAATCTTCAAAGACTTGCCTTTGAATTTTTATGTCATGTGAACAGCTTTGAAAAGTTTCCTCTGAGTATCTATTCTGTCACTGAAACTGCTGCTTTGTTGCACAGGTAGGTAAACAAAGAATTACAGTGCCCTTTTCATTGGGCAATTATCTTTTTGCCATGTTTCCTGAACTTCTATCTACGTCAATATAACAATCCATCATGACAAACTGTTTTCCCAGCCTATAAAACTCCCATTCTTCAGAGCGGATAGCAGCTGTTTTGTAGCTGTCATACCACATAATATGGCTAAGGTCACTCCCTGGAGCAAATGGGTAAGCTAAATTAGAGGATTTGAACTGTTGCCAAATTTTAAATGTAGAGATACCACATTATGGCGAACTGTTGTGTCCGGAGTTTAATGTATTCCTTATTAAAATCAGTGGAAAGTTGACTTCAATGAGGGTTGGATGGAGTTCTAATTGCATGTTGACAAACGCTTCCCGTATGCCAGTTCCAGAGTGAGAACTGCTGTGATTAGATGTCCTTACAATGTACTCCCCAGTTCTGTGGCCAGTGGAACAATTAACTTCTACTGTCAACATTAAATTTAATTAAAACTAATTTTTTGGTTTGAATACCAGATCATTCACCCTGATATTTTCCACGCTTTCCACATGGTGTAAGAGTGTAACTGCACAATAACCAGTGTCTCCCAGCTGAGGCACTTCTTCCTTCTAGACACAGCAAAATTATAACAGTCCTGATTGCAGTTCTCCTGATTCCAGAACAAGGTGTGTGGCCTTTTTCTATATCATATTTCTGCCCTTGTCAGTGATAGTAAAGATTCTTAAAAACATTAGGCTGAAGTGCAGGTTTAAGCATGAGCTCTCCTGCTGATTTTAGTGTAGGACGGGTGAAGGTCTCACAGGAAACAATAAGGAAAATCAAAGATTTTGGAATAACGAATCTCTGTTTGATGTTGCTGTGGAAAATGGTCACCTGATAACTGGACTTGGGTTGGGCTGAAGCTTTCTAATAAACTATTTTTTGTATATATTTCTTGTTCTACCATGAGACTGCTCCCATGTACTAATATGTGTGTGTGAGTGTGTGTTTCCCAGTCGTTTTTCTCAAAGCTGTTGTTTCATGGTTGATCTTTTCACCCCCTAATGAAACACTGTTGTCTCTTTTTCATTTCTGTCTCTCTGCATTTAATTTGTCTTCTGGGTTGGGGGCTATTGCTGGCTGAGGATCTATCCTTCTTGTAACCGAGACACAGCTATTTCTGCTCCTCAGCCCCTGCTGTGCCAGAGGATGTTTTTGTGTGCGGGTGTTTGTTTCTGGGCATTGGATTAGACCACTAAAGGAGCAGTTTGGGAGGTAAGGAATGCTGGGAACGGCTTTGTGTCAGCTCTGCTGAGCTCCAGCGCCTGATTTTCAAAGTCTCCTTCCACCTAACTCTCAGATTTTCCAAAGCTGGCTGTCAATGACATGAGACTCCGCTATTTTAGGAGATGTCCTTGCTCTGCCCAGTTCACAGTAATCATTCAGGCACTTCCTTTTGTGTGCCTGTCTCCACTTCACGCCGAGAAATGAGTGAAGGTGGTCTCTGCAAAGTTTCACTCCCGGCCTCAATGGTGCTACTCAATCAACAGAATTACGAGTATTTACTCCAGATGACGGTTCTGCCCCACGTCCTTCCAAGTACATGGCAAAGAATTATGTTTGCTGACAGCACAATATGTTCATATGGAAATGGGCAGGCTTTCATAGGAAAAAAACACAACAAAGTAAGGTTAAAAAATAAGACTTTGATTTAAGAAGGAGTCAGAATAACTTCAAAAGCAGATACTCAGAACTTTAGAGTTATTTCACTATCCATATGTCTGGAGAAAATAAGGTGTGAGTTCAACTACCATAAGGGATCACAAGGTGAGACCAGCAAGCATAAAGTTTGAGAGGCTTGTAATTAATAATAAGATATACAAATTAATCAGCAATTGTCATTTTGGCTCAATAATCAAAGTCCAGGTACCCACAGAACCTGGGAGGTAGTCCCACATTAAAAATTGCATTAATAAAATCTCAATGAACTAAAGACCATGACACAGACTATTCAGCAGAGAATTTCCATTCTTTGGCATTCTTGGTAAAGGAAACCAGAGTATTGCTCCAAGTGTTTAATAAAGCCATCTAGCATGGTCAAGTGTAAAGTCCAACACCTTCTTTCTACAGTCTTAAATCTTCTCTACTTGGAAAACAAACAGTATAATTGAGCAAACTTTTTTCTTTCTAAGGACAATATTCCCACGTCACCAATGTTTTGTCCCTGCACTTCACAGTATATACATTTTATTTTGTAAAGAAATAAACATTTAGCAAATTTTTTTGTTGATAGCATTATCGACAGCATTGCAAATATATCAATTTAATATAAGCAAGTGAGCTGGAGTAAAGAATGACTGTAAGATAAGGCTTGCATATACTAAACTAAATTAAACAAAGCAGAAAAGATTGCATATGGTTCTAAGTAATGTTATTCTTCCCCTTAATCCTCAAATAGAGTCACTAAATTACACTTCCAGATTTAGTTATGATATTTACAAATAACTTAACTGTGCATTTAAAGAGGGGAAACTGGCTACAAATGGGGCAAGCTCATAATTTAAGCTCACAGTGGTGCCAGCACAGAGCAAATGCTTATTACTGGGGTATTTTTGGTCATGGGGAATTCTCTTTCCTTAAGAACAAATCCCAGAAAAGCATATTTTTATTACATCTCCCAAATCTGGCATTCAAGCTTTATGTAAATACACAAGACAGAGGACCTTTCTTTTTAAAAGGCTAGGAACTGGAGGCACAGCTGAGATTTGCTGGAGAATATTTCCTTTCAAATCATTTGTATGAGCAACTCAAAAATAAAACATAAAACCTCAAAATATTCAAAGAAGAATGAATAGGAAAGTATTGTATGAAAAACATGGCACCTTGCTGGAGGCTACATAAAATTGCTTCTTCCTTCCTCCCTTAAACATAGCACGTCTAAGAATAAAACAAAAAAAAGTTCAAAAGAAATTTAACGGGTTTGCTTCTTGATAACTGAAAACAGAAGGTGCATTTTTTTTGTAAGATTGTATCATTCTTGAGTTCAGTTGCCCAGTTGCTCTCCAAAATGCTCTCTCATCTTTTGCTATCCATTGTAGTTCCAGTATTTTTTCTGCGGAATACCTTTCATCTAACATCTGTCTCCTTTTTCTTGGTTACAAAGCCCAGTGCAGACCTAGAATTTGGAAAAAGTGTAAAGAACTACAGTCCCGGAAAACTCAGATGTTGTGCTGTGATTTGGAGAATATTAAACCCAGTTAATTTTGGCAGGAGCTAAATAAGGGCTGTGTGATACAGTGGACCGGGCTGGGCAACTCTCAGAGTGACTTTGGAGAGCAACTGGAGTCCAGAGAGCTCAGGTTAGTTAGGCACAAGTTTTATTTTAGCAAGAATTTAGTGGGTAAAGGCAGAAAGTTGGCAGCAGCAACTGCTGCCAATAACGCAGGACTCTGCTGGTGTGAACTGTGATGAAGTTACTCGGGTTTTGGGGGTGTTTCCCCACCATATACACTTTGCCAAAGAGGTGCTGGCCATCACCTAGCACAGCAAAATATGTTCTTACATTTACATAGTTAGAAAGACGCGCCATCACATTGTGGTGCCTGAAATGAGCCCCAAACAGATCCTTGCACTGCGGTGGGAGATTGTTTAGGCATCAACAGGAGCAGAAACACCTGAAGACTTTGCTCTTATAAATCATTTTACTGGCATTCATTACCCCAATAGGGACAAAAAAAACCGGTTCTTTGTGCTTCTGAGAGTAATTTCTAACAATTCTTACCATCAGACAGCTTAAAGATGATTCAGTTCCATTTCAGTGAAGTAACAGTGAGATACGTGACGAGTAAGTTGGAAACCAGTCCAGCAGAGAGCCCAGAATCCAGTCTCCTCCCCTAGCTGTCATTTAGGTTTTCCCCCAGTATCCAAATGTGCAAGCTGAGACCAAATGCAGCAAAAGTTCATTTCCTGAGTGTTACTGTTCAGGATCATCCTCCAAAACTAACTTTGTAAGCTGAGCCTGTCTTGCCTGTCTCAGAAACTCCACTCTGAACCATTTCCCTCCTCCTTTTCCAAGATGAAAAAAACACTCTTCTCCCTTTTTTTAATCTTTTTATTCAGAATTTAACACCTTTTTTTTTCTTTTTTTAATCTTTTGATAATTCTATCAAGTAATCTTGAGATGATCCCTGGTCTCCCCTCCTGAATTCAGTGGAATGAGTCCAAACACAAAACCGAGCCATGCCAAGAGCACTCTCCACTGCACACAGCTTTTGGAGGTGATAGTCTGATGTTAGACTTGGTCTTTCTGGAATGCAGAGGAACTTCAAATAATTACAACATTTCTTAAAATGTAATGATAATTTAAAAATCACATAATATGAGTGTTCATCATTGACTTTCCCTTGCTTCTGGGTCTCCAGTAGAGACAATGCATGAGAGATTAATCCCAGAGGTCTGGCTTTTGGGGAGCTTTGTCTGAAGCTTTTCACACCTCTCCCTCCAGACTGGGTTAGCACTGGCTGCTCACATGTTGCCCAGATCTAAAGGTTGGCGTTTCTTGCCTCCCACAGCTATTTTTGCTGCCAGAGCAAGGAATGGGGTGCCCCATCTGACATGGCCAGCTGGTGGGTCTCTGGGAGCAGCAGATTTTTCCTTCCAGGCCAAGAAATAAAGTTCTGTGGCCCGTGTGCAAGCTCTCTGCTTTAATGCCCCAAATGCAATAACTAGAAGCCTTTTTCTGTTTCGTAGAAGACTGTGCCCTTGTTCAGCTGATTACAACCTCGTGAAATCACAAATGCAGGGATGATAGGCTTCCCTCGGTGTCTAGAACTGACCTTAAGATCACTGCCAAGTCCAGATTAAACAACTTCACAGCATGCTGCCCAGAGCCCCTCCAGCAGTGACAGTAGCTCAGGTTAATACTCTGGCATGCACAGGAGACATCTCCACCCTCCTCCAGCCACCTTTCTGCATTGCATCTGGGTCTGGGCCATCACCTGCCCCTCAGGAAATCCCCTGTTCTTCACTTTGAACTCTTTCTTTCCCTTCTCTGCTGCCCAAAAGAAAGAGGAGAAACCCTGTGTATGTATCATCACCAGGAGAGGTCTGGGAGGACAGTTTTTACAGCTGTGTTCAGGAAACAAGCCTATTCCATAGGTTACACAGCACATTAGAGAGGAAAGGATGTGTGTGTTTCACATTGGTCATGGATACAGAACTAATACATCTCAAATTCTTCTTTCTGAAAAATGAGAAAGACAAGTTAAAACAGAGTGTTCCCCCAAACTACTATTTTAAAGGCAAGATGAAGAGGTCTGGGCTTCTCCAGCACTTTCATACGTGTTGAAAAAGTGGGTCACTAAAGGTTCTATGCCAGTCAAATGCTGAGGTGTTTCTGGAATTGTACAAAGCATCTTGCAGCCTCAAAGCTGGCCAGTGAATACCAAAGAGGCCAGTCTCCAGGTCTGTGTGTGCATTTCAGTTTTTGGTGGGTTCCTTCAGGAGGAATTTCTCTGTGACTGACCTTCTGGCTCCTGAACAGCGACTGGCTGAGCTCGTGGTGTTACAGAGAGAGGAGAGTGAGTCCAAACACTTGACGTCTTTCCCACAGGCATTGCATGACCTTGGGCAATTCACTGCAGGACTTCTCGAAGGTCTGATATTAAACAGCAACGCTCACATTTAGTAAAATAAATCAGACACCTTTATGCTGGCATCTGGCAGGCACCCTCACCTTCCAATGAAAACCTGAGGAGCTTTTTAATGAAGTGTGCTGGAGCAACAAGCCCGATTCTGCTTCCAAAAAGAAACAAGAAAGCACGCCTCCTTAAGTGCCAAAATAACCTCTCAAGTGCCCAATTCAGAATCATGATATTTTTTTCCTTGGTACTTCTCTTTTACCCTGTAAAATGGTGAGATCTATTTACCCATCAGGCACAACATTTTGAGGTTAACTTGACTATTTGGAAACGTCTAAAACTTCCAGCTGAAGAGGCCCACCAAGCCTTCCAGTTCTTCAGTAATTGCAGCTATTAGAACACGTATTTTGCTTATGAATTTCAGTGTTTGGGGCTTCTACAAACAGACTTCACAAGCCATAAGCAGTCACAGTCAGCCATGGAGGAAGGGGAAATGGAAATTTTGGAAAAGGGCTTTTAGGGTGGGGGAAGGTTCAGGAAGGGGAATTCATATCAGTGAAAAACACACCCTGCGCAAGACCTACACATGGAAAATCACCCCACAGAGACCTTAATAATTTCAGTTCAGTTATACAAAACTCAACACAGCTATCACATAGGGAAACATGGCTCACCATATCTCAAATGGTCCTCAGATAATTGTCAGGTCTGTATTTTCTATCAATTACTCTAATCAGGAAGCCCACCAATATAGAGGCAATGGTTCAGCAGTGTAGTTCCTTGGCTTAGGCAGAGAAGTTACAATGTCCTGCACATTATGAGTCACATTTCTATGCCCACATTCCTGCAGTTACCTCTTTTTAAGGATGCACATTGCTAAGCCAATACAAACTGAAATGAAACTGTGAACTGACAGAATAAAAATATGAAATGCAAATGTGTCAGTCTTGAGGAAACTCAAGCATGCAAGACCATGTCAGGGACAGTCTCAATCCAGAGAGAGTTTTGCTGAAAATTATATAATTATTGCATTTTAAGCTCAATTTCTGTTCATTCACATCGGAAGATTTTCCTCTCCTTATATTTTGTTGTATGTCTTATTACATTGGCAAGGTTATTTGCCTCAATTTAAGTAAATTTGTCTTAGCAGTTTACTGTGATGTTTCTGCCCACAAGGAGGACAGGTCTCTGTCTTTTAAGAGCTCCATGTTTTCATTTTTGTGTCTCAATAAATCTCTTGCAAACTCCAGCTACACACAACTACAAAGAAATACAAACTCTCATAGGAAAAGGTCCATTTGTGCACCCATCTTGCAGTCTTACAGTCATGACCTCAATATGAAGTGATGGATATTATATTTATATTATCTCTAGCAGTTGCTCTGCATTCGTGCTAAACAAGCTCTCCTTAGTTTGTCTTTCTCTGTGTTTAAGCCCAGTGTTCTGAACTGCACTGTCAACAAAATACCTTTTTCCAAATGAGAAAAATTATTAATTTCCCTGTGACCAAAACTAATGAGTATTTCCACATACAATTTTTAGAACCTGTTTTTTTTCTCCTTGATGTAACCTTGAGTCTGAATTTCCATGGTTTATATTATGCCGTTTGGATATAACACCCCTATAATTTCTTTTCTGTTTAGTACTTATGTTCTCAAAATTAATCCCATCTTAGAAAAGCTTTTTGTCTTAGAATGTCTGCAAATAAATCACTGTGTTCTTAGATAATGGAAATTGTCAGTGATTAAATTCAATTTGATAGGGTATGAGTAAAATTTCTCTGACTAGTTATCAGCAGTGTCTTGATTTTAGGTTTGGCTTTGTCATTATATCTTCTACACTTACAGCTGCCTGTACTTTCCTTCAGTAGTTCTCCATATTTCTTTTTGCAGATTGTTTTTTGCAGGCTAGTGAATATATGCATATTTGGCAGGAATTTTATAACCTATAATCAGAACTGAAAATTATAGTGATCCCATTTGTGTTATTATAGCTTAAGAATGTGTCAGACTTTCCATTTTAAACTTTTTACTCTAAAGAATCTACAACTGGTCTTTCTTTACAGCCAAATATTTCTGCAAAGTAAGAATGATGCCATTTATTAATTTGATTTTTTTTTTCTCAGGACTTCTGGCAGTGAGTGTGAGGAGATAGCTTCCCCTACAATCCAAAGTAAAAAAAAAAATCTCTAATTTCCTGCCTCCTTATTCAGTGACTCCATTTTAGCCAAAAAAAGTTAGATGGGTTTCTTTTTTAGGACCTGTAGTATTAATGCAGTAGTGGAGAAGAGGAATTACTTGAGAATGACTGGAATTATTTCTTTTCACTGGAAACATAATATGTTCCTTCAAGACAATGCCAAGGTTTTTCTGCCAGAGGAACAAGAAAATGGATAAGAGAATCAGCTCTCTACTCTAATCACACAGATTTCTTTATTTTTAAACATATTATCATGCAAAATAAACCCCAGAGCATCCTCCAAGTAAATGTAAAATCAGAAAGCACTCTGCTAGAGTTGGGATAGGAGAAGAAACCTGAAGAGGAACCAAGGTGAGACTGGCCAGGAGACACTCACACCAGTTGCATCCTTGACACTTCCCTCTGGCCTGACTAAAAGCCAGGATCCTTGCCTCATGGACCCTTATAAATGTTGTGTGTAACTCCTCCTGCCTTCTCTTCTTGCCTCCAGCAGGAGATAAAAAATGTACAAATGTAGTACAATTGGGCCTAACAGCTTCCTAGACCTGATGGTGAAATGACAGACGGTGAACAAAATTCCATCCTAGAAAACCGTGGAGTGGGTGACTGCAAGTGTCTCTCACCTCATCACTCAAATTTTAGCTATTCTCAACTTCCAGCCCTTCCAGACCCAAGGCAGAGTCATTTCCTTTGAGTCTCAGTCACCAGCTCCTGTGGGACCCTGGGCAAACAGGGAAGCTGGGAAATTACAGCACCCTCAGAGAGCTGTGGGATGGCTCAGCTTCTTCTGGGTTGGTGAGCTCAGCCCTGAGCACTTTGGCCCTGACTAAATTTGGGCTTTGAGGCTATCAGAGGTGGCTCTCAAACCCAGAGGTAAAAACTGCCAGAAAGCCTTGCCATGTCTTTACTATCTCCATTGGCAAACAGGAATTTGCAGGACCTCAATGCCATGGGAATTGGTTGTGCTGTAAGAGCACTGTAGAAAATGTACCGCAGGAAGAGAGACTTCCAGCTTCATTCTGGTGATGTAGCCCTCTTGGGTCTGTGAATAAGTCAGAAATCTTGTGAGAATAGACCTGGTTTTGAGGATCTCTGTGTTTTCTTTCCAGTAATGTATGGAAATCCTACAAAATGGAATTTTTCCTCCTGGTATTTGGACGCATCCACTTCTGGTCCTACTTAGTGAGAAAGTTTTCTTGCTGAGCTGGGTTTTTTCCCAGATAGTTTGCATAAAATGCTGAGGATTAGAAGAACTCAACTCTTGTTGTACTTAGCTCATATATTTCACATAACTTTTTAAAAGGAAGTAATAATTATGAAGAATCTGAGATATGACATGCCAGGTTTTTCCACTATGAAATGCCTCCTGTCGTCAGTATTTCCATTCACTCTCATTGCCTATAATCAAAGGCACGAAATACTGGAAGTCTCGCCTTCAGTGGATGGTCTCCAAGCCCCAACACAGCATGTCTGACATGACGCATATGGAACATCTACTGCCTTTGAACTAAAACCTGCACCAAGAGGTTCTTTAGAACTGCAGACAGCGAAGCTGCCAGCTATGGGAAGGAGAGCTGGAAGCAAAGAATGGGAAAAATTTACAACCTCTCTCCTCTGCATTCTCGGGTGATTCCCTGGCTGCCATGTCAGACCCTCAACATCAAAGGGGGGTGGAAGAGATTAGAAACAATCCTAAACATTCATATAAAACAACTGAACAAAGCAAAAACCCTTGTCCTAAAGGGCTCTGCCCTGCAAATCTTATTTCACACCTCCAACCCCTCTGATGCCATTGAGTGAGCTTGCATTGCCTAAAACTCATCCATACAGCCAAGGGGCAGCTCTGGATCTTCTGCCACAAGCAGCCCATGCTTTAGACAGGGCAGAGGATTCAGAGGTTGGCTGGCACCACAACACTCTTTGCTGAAAGCTGTCTGGCTAAGAAAGCCATGGAGGAACTTGCCTGGCGTGGTAAAGAGTTGTTTTTTAAGAAGTTGTACAGACCCCTCACTGACTCAGTGGATGGAGCAAACTAAACCCCCTGAATCCAGAGCACAGACCCCCAGCTCAGCCCCCCTGGGCTAAGAGCTCACTCCTGAATAAAGCATTGTAGCTGCAGGGGTCATTTCTTTGCCTGCAATCTTTGCATTAGAAACCCTCATATGTGTGACCCAAGCTAAAGAGAGAGAGTTCATAAGTTTTTGGCGGTAGTGTATTCCATATTTTCCCTGCAGTTTATTGGCAAATTAATTCTAATGCATTCAAATTACATCATGAAGTGTAATGTAAAGATACTTCATGAAGGTTACCTTAATAGGGTGTGAAAACCTGATGAAGGGTAATTCAGAGGGAGCTGCTTGGCCCATCTCCTATTTACTTGGAAACATTACTGCCTTAAAAAACCCTTAAATATATTACTTGTTTTTATGGCTCAAAAGCCTTTAATTTGAAGATTTTTATGACTCCCTTACAATACACATCGATTTAAATAATGTTTTAAACTAAAACGGATCATTTACTGCCAACTGTGCTTCAGGCATATCATTGATTAGTCTAAGTGTGATAAAACAACCTTGTTTTTATTCATACTTTAAGAGAATAATAAAACCTGCATACTTGAAAATACTGAAGCAATATCTTGGCCCAGAGCTATTTAAGTATGAATTATTCTCATCTAGTTTATTTTTTTTCTTTTAAATTCATGAATCCCCAGAATGGTTTTGTAAAGTGTATCAGTGAAATCACGTTTCTAATTATTAAAGCGGGGGGAAGCGAGAGGGAAATCAGAATGCATCATATATGTAAAGGGGTCATTTTTTATTTTTCTTTTTTTCTAAGCCACTGTGAATCTCCTTGGAAATAAGTTATTCAATATTCTTACTATATTTTAATTTGTGGCCCATGGAGAGACAATACAGAGAGCGCTACTTTGTTCAAATAACTTTTGCAAACAAACTCATTCTCCCATGCTGTAACACTGGAAGTGCTCAAATATACCCATTTAGGGATTTCACAGAAAACTGACCAGGAGCCCACTACCCAGAACTGGTCTGGAGTAATCAGAGGAAATTACCAAAATAGAAAGGGGTTTTTTTTGCATCTTCAGCAGAAAAGGTTCATGTAACAGTGATAGGGTGTCTGTCTGGATATCACACTGCTGCAAGTGGGACTTTTTCCTTGACTGCTGCAAAATGTCATAGACAAAAATATCTTTTCTAAGTGAAAAAACCAGAACATTCATCTGACTTTTTCAATCCTTCCACCCTGCATAACCGAACAATGCTTTCTGCATATACCATGGTCTGAACCATGACAGTGGAAAGAATGAGACTAAGATAAGGTTTTCTCTTGTTCTATCACTGAAGTTCAGTAGGACCTCAGTAAGTCTCTGCATCTCAGTGCACCTCCAGTCCCTACACACACACACGAGGATTTGTTATATTTGGAGCATAATCTCTTCCGTTTCGAAAACACTTTTCTCTGTATAGTATTCAGTGTAACCTTGGTAAACAAATTAATATTTTTTTTTTTTGTTATACAATTACAGAAAACTATATGAGTTGGAAGAACAACATCTAGCCCAAGAAAAGAGTTCAGAGCAGGTCCAGCTAGATCAGCCTACACAGGGACTGGTTGAGTTTTGTATATCTCCAGAGCTGGTGTTTCCAAAACCTCTCTAGGTCTGTGCTCCTGAGTGACACACTCCATGGTGATGCCTTTCTCCTTTTACCTTATCAGAATTTCTTGTTTCAGCTCGAGTCCATCACTGCAGGAGTCCAAGAATAGTCTTGGTTTGTCCTCCTCTCCATGAGGTCGTAGGACAAAGCAGCAAGATCTCTCTTTGCCTTCTCTGTTTCTTCTCGTATTTGATGTTCTCCAGCCCCTTGAGCGGCCTGGGGACTGCCCACTCCCTCTGGTATGTCCATGCCTTTCTCGTACTGGGGATCCCAAAACTCCAGATGCAGGCAAGATGATGTTCCCAAAATCACCTGTAGGTTTTCCTCTCCTTTAAATATATTTGTGATCAGTCCTTCAGAACCGAGTACATCTACCATGGCTGTACACAAAGAATGATGCTGCGTGTGTGTGGCTACCATGCCCGGAAAATACACCAGGTCTTCAACATTAGGACAGAGGAAACAGAGTAATTAAGAGCTACTGGAAGAAGGGGAAAGCAGCAGACAGCAAACAATGGCTTTAGATGCTGATTGCCGACTTGAAAGGAACATCTCCAGATAGCCATAGAAGAGAAAATGGTCCTATAGAATGGAAACCCAAAACTTCAGAGAATTGATGGATACTCAAACACCAAAAATTTTCTATGCCATTAACCACAAAGTGCCACCATATACCATCCAGTCTTACAAATAATAATATTTCAGACAAAAATATATCACAAAAAGGCATTAGCAGACTGTGTGGAACCTCAGAAGGATCTATGCTGAGATTTGCAATGCTCACAATTCTTCGTATGACTTCCAAATTTATCTGAATGCTTTGTTTCTGAAGACACTTAGAGTAAGTCTGGAGCATTCCAAGCAACTCAGCAGACTCTGTAACAATGGAAAACGAGAAGAAGCCAGTCTTTTAACTTGGCTTCAGGGCCACATGTGGTTGCATTCTCCAGATGTATCTGCCACACTGGGCTTAGCACAAGATTAGCCTGGAGAATCTGTGTCCTTTCTCACTTTTACTTCACAACCAGGCGGGGCAGCGGAGTTGTCTGAGGTGGAGGAAACTCACATTTAAGTTAAACTCTTCATTGCATGGCTCTCTTTCTAGCCTAAGGCAGTTCTTCTGTACATGGCTACAAGCAAATGTCTGGAAGGCTGTGAAATTTTTGCATGACATCTAGTTGTTATAGAATTATCAACCAACTAAAAAAAAAGAAGTCTTCAAGGTGCTAAGAGTAGAAGATTTAATTTGCTTTACATTATTTTGTGAATCTGGTGCCAGAGGTTAATCTTTAAACAGACATTACCATCCTCACTACACAACTGCATGTTTTGAAAAAATCCCAGCTCCTGATTCAACTCACCAAAATCTGTGTACCTCAGATTCTACACAGATGGTGTCCCAACACCACAGTGGTGGGGATCCCCTGCACAGTTTGAGGCAAACCCAGCCATGTGTTTGAATATTTGCACCAGCAGAGTCAAACAACAGAGGTATTCTCACCTCATCGATACTTTCGTAGTTTTATTTGGCTCATGAAACGTTAAAATGCTGAAACTGGAAATCAAAAAGTATTTTAAGCTGCTGAACATGATGAAAAGCAAAGTTTTTGAATAGTGTGGCGAATCTGTTGGGGAGTTATTAGGCATTAATAGCAGGTTTGTATACTTAATAAAGTTTCCATAGCCAATTTGCACTTTATAAAGTGTGGCATTGTTCTGGAGCGTGCCCCTGATGTGGACTTTATGAAGCATGCAGGAGCCAATACAGACTTTATGAAGTCCACATTGAGGATAAGTATCAAATTAAACAGGAAAAGCACAACAAGCTCTGATATGTGACTTGGAAACTCATGCCTGTCTGCCCCCTGAAAGCTCCCATTTCATTCATGTCAAGGGATGTCACTCAAAACACGAATCTTGAGCATATTTTACCAGTTTGTGAAAATATTTTAATATTTAGGTGTTCAGAATATTAAGGAAATGTTAGTTGTGTTAAAAAAAAGAGTCAAAGAAACTAGAAAACAGGTATGAAATACACTAGTAGGAAAAATTCACCAGCATAATCATATGTGGTCACTTGCATGGATCTTTCCCTAGTAAAATGTTCAATATGGGGAAGAATTAGGACTGGCAAAACTGTTATTCTGTGGGTTTCTCCTGCAGACCTCCTTCTTCTGGAAAAAAGTTGTACATGGTTCTTGACAACTAGATACTCATTATGGAACAACTGATCATTTGAAGAGGGAAGGTTTACAGAGCAGGGGAGAGGAAACCTCTCTCAGGTGTAAGCACTGACCCCTGCAATTCTTCCTCTAATTACTCAATTTCTTTCTTCATCATGACACAACTTTAGGAGGACAGGGGAAGAGGAACAGTAAAAAGGAGGAGATGAGAAGGTGTCACCTCTAAGATCAGCCAAGAGCCTCTCAGTCCAGTGCTTTCAGAGGAGGTGAGAGGCAGGTCTTTGAACCCCAGAGGATGCAGGAGAAATTGATGCTGGGTGTCTCACTTCCCAGACAATTGTCTTCTGACCTCAAGCTACTGTGCACTGTTAGAAAAATTAAATTTCAGCTTCTGAACTAACACGTTTAGAGCCAAAACTTTTGCTTTGATCATCGGGTGCAAATTTATCTTCAGAAACATTGAGTTTATTCTTGAGAGAGGCACTGTAAAAAGCATCAACATAGGACTGGTATCAGCTGTGAAAGAACTGCAATATCCAAAACTCTTGGGCAGTGTGCCTGCCTCCAGGCCCTGGGAAGTGGGTGAAAGCATCTCACTTGCCTGAAGCAAGGCACCTGGGCAGAGGGGACTCAAGGTGCAACCCCTCTCTTAGAGTTTGTTCTCAGCTCTTGGCTTACCTTGTTGGTTGTTGCGGAGGTCACCCTGGGGCACCCAAATCCCCACAAAATCCCACTGTAAAGGCAACTAAACCTTCCAATTGTGACTTCTGCCAACCACATGCAATGAGGCCGGACACCCAAGAGTGCACTCTTGTGCTTGAATGTCAGAGAAGCACATACCTCCTGATGTCTGCACACCTTTTGGACAGCATCATGTCTTTGCCTTCAGTGAGGTCACAGGCTGGTTCTGAATGGCTGTTCTCTAAGTTTCAAATTGGGCAAAATTTCCTTTACCCAAAAGGAAACCTTGCTTAATGAAGGGCTACAGATTTTGGCTATTATAAAAGTCACACTAATAAGAGAGATTATCTCCTCCTTCTCCTCCCACCCTTAAGATTCACTGTGCAAGTCAAAGATTGTGACCTTCCTTCAAAACACTGTAAATGCCTTTATGTCTCATTGTCAATATAATCTATATTGAGTTTGGTGAGAATGAAACTTCACGAATGAGTCTTCCTGTTTTCCTTTTCTTAATTTCTCAATGCATGGGTTGCCTGTGAAATACTGAAAGCAGATGGTTTATTAAAAAACAGATATAAAAAATTAACAGCTCTAAACATTGCATGGATTTTTTTCCCCTGCTTAGCAAGCTATCATTTAGATTTATCTTAACTCACTTTTGAAGAAAACTGACCATTCAGACTCATATTTTGATCGATCACTCCATAAAAACTCTTGGTTTACAAAGTGGTCATTTTACTTTTAGTCTTTTCACATGCATCAGTTTAGCAGGGCTTGGGTTACCACATTGTGAACACTGGAAAGCCTCTTTTAATTTTTAATTCAAAAATTGTTAAAGTATGGCATTACAATGCAGATGACCCAGTCTTTCCAGCTACCAAATCTATGAGCTAAGATGATTGATTTTATCTAGTTTAAATCAGTATGAAATTGATTAAATGACCTGGCAAATTCTGTCATTCAGCTTGAGAGAGACAAACTCAGTGCCACGTTCCCACAGCTGCTTCACTGCTTGTGCATTACTTAACAACTGCAATACAGCAGTTCGTGTATGACTGGGCAATGCACAGATATTGTTTCAGAGCAACATTATGGGCCTGGGAAATAGGTTTAGACTAAGCATACGAACACAAACTCGCTGTAATTTTCTGTAGCAGTGTTAGAAGGGCTCGTGATTGGCAGCATAACTGATTGTATTGACCAAAAGAGCCGAGGACATCTGCCTTTCCAGCCCTACAGCTGAAAGACCATATGTTATGAAAAAATGCAGTGTACGGGGGGGAAAGACAGTCATGGGGTGAATATGTGAGCAGGGGTCAAAGCTAAGAGAACTCCAATCCTCTTATCGATGTTGCTCCCAACGAGGGGTGAAGGATGTAGGGCTGTTGGACAATGCAGAAATGTTATTGGCTTCTTGACCAACACATAGTTGAGCTGATGGCTGAATATCTGTGGAAAGCTCAGGGATCCCTCCACTTCTCCTGAAGGTGAGAACATTTTACCTTACAAATGCCAAGACCTTACTAAAAGTGTCCCATTCCCACACCTTCTTTCACCAAGCTTCAAGTGAGTAAGTGTAGCTGTTTCAGATCAAATTAGGGCATATTACAATTTTCAGCATCAATCCCAGTTTCCCATGCTTACAGTTTCGGAAACAATGCATCCATTCAAATTCATGGCAAGTGAATTGTGCAGGGACCAAAGCCCTCCATCCACTTACATCCCTTTTTCAAATATTAATGTCAAAGTTGAGGTCTTAAGCACACAAAAAATATCTTTCCTTTTGCTGTTGCTTTCCTTTGCTGTTCACAAAAAGACATAGGAATATTTTAGGCCCTGCTTACAGTGTGAGCTGTTAAAAAACAAAAACCTCTACTGGATTAGGAAAAAAACAAATGGTTTTTCTAATATACAATAAGAAATGAAGATGTTGCTTATCATAAGACCAAGTGCTACACGGTAATATATCTTTCATTTTTGTCAGTGGCCAATGGAAATGAATATATATTGAACATTGTTTATGAAAATTATGTTCAAGAAACGATGGCAGTAGAGATCTTTACTCTCTTGAAGCCACAATAATACATTTCAATGACTAAATAAACCAAATTCACACCAAGTTGGTTGGCATTTTGAAGTGTGCTAACTCAGCACACTGCTGAAGTTTCTGCTGAATTGAGCACTTTTTATTCTTTGAAACAAACATCTGTGACTCAGTGTGATAGATTTTAGTATAGATAGAGAATACAACAAGATGTTTTTTAGAGAAAAACATCAGTATGAATGAATGGTTCTTGCAAGCTGCGCAATACCCATTTCTAAATTATATTGAATAATAGATTTCTCTCCAGATTATTTCTATCACATAAGAATAATCTTTTGTATTATTAAGTGAAGTCAACAGAGCAGATAAAGGAGTGTTTTTTTCCCAATACATGGTATCAACCATTTTAAATTGGAATTTTTACGTAGTATACTAAACTACAGCATTTGTATATGTCAGTGGTTTAGGGTGACTTAATGCACTGAATTAAAAGCTGCCAAGGCACAATATGTAGTGCAGCCAAGCACACTGCAAATCACAGAATCTTTAACTTCTATTGCTTGTTTTCACAGTCCCCCTAGGTAAGGTCACTCAAAGTAGTTGTAAACAAGAGCGAAGCAGGGAAAAAAGTAAATTCGTTCCGGAATCCTGAGGAAAAGGATTTTATTTTCCGCCTCCCAAGATAATTAACAAATATGAGCCCAAAGCTTGAACCAGTTTCAGCCTTGGCCTCTTAACATTTTCCTAATCAAATTAATCCCAACCACTAGCTATGTGTGGTATTTTACAGTTCTTCCCCCAGCTTTCATAAAGGATTTTACACAATGTGGGTCCCAAATCAGACAACTGCTTTAATTTCAAGGAGCACAGGCTGCAAGCAGAACATACGGTCATTACTCCTTGCAATCCCAGTCAAGGAAGCCTGAAAGTTCTCAAGATACTTGCAAAAGGCCATTGCATAACATTTAATTTGGTGTTAAGTAATAGTTTTGTCACTGGGTTCAGATGATAAAGTGGATACAGATGTTCATTAGCAGCAAGAACGTATGCAAACAACGAAGCATTCCAAGAAGCCGCTAGCAACTGAGAAGTCCAAGGGCTGACCATCACATGCTGCAGAGCCACAAACATCTCCCTTTAGACTGAAAGACAAACCTGACCACTCCACTACCTGTAGGAGTCCAAACTAGATTTTCTCTTCCTACCCATATGTCAAAGTTAAGGTGATTTTATACTGGCTGTCTTTAAGTCTCCATGGCCTAAGATGGATCTGGAGCACAGGTCCTCTGAGAAGTGGCTGAGGGAGCTGGGGATGTTCAGCCTGGAGAAGAGGAGGCTCAGGGGTTACTTTATCAACCTCTACAACTACCCGAAAGAAGGTTGCGGCCAGGTCAGCCTCTTGTCCCAAGTAACAATCACTAGAACAAGAAGAATTGGGCTTAAGTTACACCAGGGGAGGTTATTATTGGATATTAGGAAAAGTTTCTCCACTTAAAGGATGGTCAGACACTGGAAGAGAGTGCCCAGGGAAGTGGTGGAACCACCATCCCTGGAAGTGTTCAAAAGGCACATGCATGTGGCACTTGGGGACATGTTTTAACGGTGAATTTGGCAACGATGGTTTAACAGTTGGACACATCATTCTCAGGGGTCTTTTCCAACCTTAACAATTCTATTATTCAAGGCATGCAGAAGCATTTGCAACTTTCCAGCTGACCAGGATTTGCTTCTAGTCATCTTTCCATACAAACAGTCTTCCCCACCACCTCTTTTTCCAAAAAACTCCAGTGGCTGAGAGCCAGAGATTCACAGCCTGGCTTTGCTGATCTTATTTCTGGCAGCAACAGTAAGTAATGAGAAAGATTCCACCTGGGGCCTTTTCTAGAGGTATTTTTCTCTCAGCTTCCCAATGGAGGAGGAACACAAAGAAGATCATCTGCAGGGAGCGACAGCTTCTGTTTGTCACGTCAAGCATCCCAGGCTCTATCCCCATCCTCTGGAGGGAATCATTCACATGGAGAAGATTAGCCAAAAGGATTAGCATGCAGCCGGATTATTCACACACACAGCTCAGCCAACTAATAAACCAGCACCTTTATGCATTTTCTGCATTTTAACCTCCCGATTTCCAGACTTCTGATATTCATCCCTTTGAGCATCACCATATTTTAGGGGATGTTGAACGCACAATTGATGAAGATGAGCTTGTGGCTAATCTGGCACGTCTGAGCCATTTCTCATCAGCCACAAGATGTCAGTGTTGCTGAATGTTATTATTCTTACCTGCGCAGAGGCATCCATAGATACTGCTGATGGAGACTGTCAGCATCAGGCTCTGTTACACAGTAAGTCTAACAAAAACCCACAAGAAATAAAAATTTGCATATCAAAGTGTGATTTGGCATTAACCATAATAAATAAAATTTAAACTACATGGTAATTGCTGTCACCTACTCCTAATCTTCGTGTCTTTTTACAAGACCTAACTCATGAACACTTGAGCATGGTAGATGGTTCTTGCACAGCAACATCTCTGGGAAAGGAGCAAGCAGAAATGACACCAGAGCTATTTCATCATGAAAAAATTTGTCCATCCCTCCAGAAAGGGGGCTGTCCAGGAACCCTGACTCTATCAACTCTCTCTAAATATGATATCTGACATGAAAGAGCATGCCAATAGCCATCACCCTGTTGTACTTCCACACCCCTCTGGCTCTGGCAGCAAACTCTGCCCACCTGGCTCTGTCATGGAGATCTTTCCATGCCCAGACTTGCTTCCTCTCTGGATCACCTCCCTAATTGTATGAGCACACATTGTTGTAAGGCCAAAGCAGTTTACTGCACTATCTGGTTTTAAAACACCCTTTCCTCTTCCCAACCCTTCCCAAAAGGTCAAGGTCAGGCAGAAAGGGAACTTTTGAACTGATATTGTTGTGGACTTGGTGCATTGTGAAACTGCACCTCGGATTTCCTCTGCAGACTGACTGACCAATATGTTGATTATTTTTCTGCTTCCTTCTTCATTGCAGCAGATTTGCTTCACCAAACACTGACTTGACTTCCACTTCTAAGTATAGCAGAGCACGGGTACATTTAGCATGAGAATTCCTGTTTACATTGTTTGCTGCCATTCATGTCCTCTGACGCTGTTTACTTTTGGAATCACAGGAAGCATGACTTTGATGGGAGTGGAGACAGGACTGTTCGCCGTGCAAAAAAAATGAGGTGACTAGAGATAGATTAATCTATACACACTTGAAATTTTAAAAATATGCAATGGCAACGTGGCTACTTGAGCTCTGAAGTTAAGCAGACAATTTAATACATTTGATCCATCTATACTTTCTTTTCAAAAATAGAATCATAGCATCTTATAATGGTTTGGGTTGGAAGGGACCTTAAAGGTCATCTAGTTTCACCCCCACTGCCATGGGCACAGTCACATGTGTATCTTCCAATAGCAATATATAAAAATATCTCCATGAATATATCTCCCAATATACAAATATATCTCCCAATAGCAAATTCAAATATTTGAATTAAGGGAGGCATATTTAGGGACAAAAGGAGATTTTGTCTAATTCTTTTAACCTTTCCCTGGCTACTTTCCATGTCCCTCTTCTTCTCCCAGAAACACAACCTGTTCTTTGCAAAACACTGCCATAGGTAAAGCAACTAAAATAAACCCCAGATAAACTCTTTCCCATTTCCAAAGCTTCTCTCTGTTTGTGTTGAGCACTTCAAATAGGAGAATCTATTCCCAGTTCAATAAAAATCATTCTTCATAATGACAACTCCTGACAGCTCCACCCTGTTCCATTAAGCATTCAGGTTGTAGTGACCATAAATCCCTGTATTTGTCCCCATCCCATCTTTGCATTGAAGGCACTGGTTTCTCTCTTGGAGTCAGAGATCCTGTTTGCTTGATGCGTTCCTGCCTCTCTGTTAGTGACAGCAGGCACAAACGTGCCAATATTCACAGCTTTAGGTCGCTGGCGTGCCCGGCTGCTGGGCAGAGGCGCCTCTGGCTACTCACTGTGGCACAGTGACCATTTGTCTGCACTTTCCAGCTGCCTGGAAATCTGGTAGACTCATGCCCAAAGTGGCAGAGTTGGCAGGAGTGCAGCGGTGAGATTCTCAGAAAAGCCTCATGGTTTCTGTTGAACTGGCTTGCCTCATTAAAAAGTTGCATTTGCCGGGGTCATCTCAGGATGAGGATGACTGGGATTCATTTCTTTTTATTTTCCTGGGGTCCCACTTGGCTAAGAATGTTTTCGTGCAAATTCTAAAATTGCCAAGCTATTTACCAAAGCTACTTAGGCTTGCAGAGACCCTGCACTGCAACCCCGCGGGGAGATGGACATTAGTTTGCAATGGAATTCCTGGAAAAGTTAAAGAGGTGACTGGAGCAGGGTTATTTGATCCAGCTCATACTTAGGTAGCAGGCCAGCTTAGCTAAACAAGGTATTGTGCTTCAAATAACTAGGGCAGTCTGAGAGGTAAATGCTGGGACAGCATGGGAAAGGATTTCATCAGCCCCAAACTAATAAAATCAGGGATGGAAACACAAGACTTAGCAACTAGAGAGTGGAGGGGTATCTAATTTCAGGCACTCTGGTGTAAAGGTGAAACAGCCTCATTTCTGTGCACTCTGGCATAAGCCAGTTCTGGCATCAGAGCCCTGCCCTTGGGGTATGCCTTTGTCACCTGCTTTTGTTTTTGCTGCCCCCTAGCAAATTAGGAATTTTGCTGATGGGAGGTAGGGTAAGGAAAATACCAGATTTTTTTTTTCTTTTTTTGAGAGGGGACTTGAAGAAAGAAAAATGCAGTTTTTCTTTTAAATTGTAAAAGGGCAAACTTCAACTGGATGGCTTTATTCAGTTTCACATGCAATAACCTTTCAAATGGTGCTTGAAAGTCAAGTCAAATTTCAATATAAATGATATTGTCAGGTTAGCATTAACGTATGAGACACTGCCCTTTATGTTTCTCTGTCATCCCTTCGAATGCATTGAACAGTAATTTTAATAGAATCATAAAAATCTTCAATTTCCTCTGTAGATTTAACCAATGCCAAGAGCAGTAAAAGAGTTATGCTTCTGTCTCGTTTGTAAGCTTTGTGATTATTTTAACATCTCCATTTTTGCAGGTCTTGTGTACTTAGATCCTAAGTCTGCTACCTTTTTGCTTAGAAACACCTTCCCAGGAAGAACTGCTCAAACTCTTTTGTCCTTCCTTCCTTCTTCCAGCAGGGATGTTAGAATTGGAAGCTACAAGTGAAAAAAAAAAATAAAAAAAAAGGAGGTATGGAAATATCCAGACACCAATGTGTTTCATAGTTTGACTTCAGTGAATATTCAGTACTGTGAATTAAACAAGGGCACTGGAAAGTTATTTAAATATGCATCAGATGCAGAAATTTAAGCCCTCAAAGTAATTTCTTGAGAAACATTCAAATGACAAAAAAACAGTTGGGAGAGCAAAGATACAATCTCAGCTGAAACTGCAGCATTACAATGTGTGGCTCTGTCACTGCAGGAGGGAAAATGTGCCACCAGAATTCATCACGAGAACCATGGGGGCAAAGAGGGTGCAGGAAGGCTGCAGAAGTGCCACGCTGCATACACCAGCCCCATCACCGCAGCATCCAGCAGCCACCTCGCTCTGGTCCAAGCAGCCCCTCAAAGGGACGGGAGCCAGGGATGCAGCCACTGCTGTGCTGGAGGATGAAGTAGCAGAGGTGGATCAGGTGTGGAGAGCCTGACTCATCCTTTCCTGCAGTGCAGCAAACTCGGCCAGGAGCGAGATCTCCATCTCCCCAGCACGGGTGGGCACCCAGGGTGTATCATATCACCCACACCCAGTTCTTCCCAGCCTTCCTGCCCCACAAAACATCCCCTCTGAGGGTAGCTGGAGGTTTTGAGCAGCCGCCTCACTCATGCTTTCCTTGCCCAGTTTCAAAGAGAAGTCACTTGTACCTGCTGAGAGCCTTCAGAAAAAGTAAATGCTGCAGAAAGGAGTACAGATTTCCATTTTTTAATTAGTCTGCATTTGGGCTGTGAGAAAGAAGTGGATGCTTGGACAGAGGTCGCTTGATTAGCACTTCAAAATTCACAAATATATAGATCCACATTCAAAAAAAAAATTGGTAGCTTTTGGGAGATTTTTTCCTTTATATCTCCTGTGAAAATCTTTCATTAAAAGCTTCTTCGATGTTTCTTAAGGGAAAATATCGGTTTGGCCATCTGAAAAGGCAAAATGAAATATTCCATCTCACCCCAATGTTTCTGGGGCATCATTTCAGGGATAGAAGAGGCATTTTGCTGCTATTATGAATATTTGCCCAAACTTCATCTTACACAGTTTCAGTGAAATTCCAAAGAACTCTGGAAGTGTAACTCCACTTCCAGTATGCAGGCATAGAACTGGAGTTACTCAGGCTTCTTCTGCCAGGTATTGTGAGCTGCCCTCAGAAATGGGTTATGGCATTAAGCCATAGGTTTCACAGTATTCCAGAGCAAGTCTTCCCTTGGATGAGCACTGGCGGATCATCTTCGTTTTTGGATGCCTTACTACAGACACCAGCTGTATGATTTCCATGTATCTTTGCTATGAACACATAAAGGCTCTGAAATGGCATGTCATAATCATCTCATCCTGGTACTTTTTTGACACAGAAGTGTCTGGCTTCATTCGGTATCTGTACAATAGATCTAATAATGCCACTTTACAAGGCCATTGTGAACAGAAATGCAGTAGTTGGGGGGAATTGTTGAGATCCTGTAACAATGAGAAGGACTCAAAGAAGTCTAAAATGAACCTAATAATCCCACATTAGCTATTAAACAAAGTCAAAGGCAATATGTGAAAATGGGGAATAAAATACCTGTGACCACATGATCTGAGAGTTCAGCATAATGCAAAAGAATTGGTATAAAGCTGCAATTTAAAAAACAAATAAAATCTTTAATCATGTAATTTCTTAACCTTAAGCACTCGATTCACCCTTACTATTCACAGAGTGTAGAATTTGTGTATTCATGCATTAGCTATGCAACATCTCTCTAAATTCCCAGCCTTTTGGTCTAAAACAGCCTGAATATAAGGAGGTGATTTATTGTGAGCCTAATGATTGACTTCTTTTCTAATTACAGACTACTTCTAAATGCAGACTAATATTTTAATTTCTTAAGAATTGCCTTTAATGTTTTGCAAGGTAAGCAATGATTTCGTAGGATTGCGTATCCTTAGGTTAGGATTAGCTACACCCAGTCTTATCCTACATTTATTTTTAGAAAAGAATGTCCTGAGATTTTACACTTCTAGCACCCGTCATGCCATGAGACTAACCTACAGGAACAATCTGGATCTCCCATTCTTCAGAAAACAGGCATAGGTAATATCAGTAGGACATAAAGCTCTGAGTCCAGAAAATGCTGAATTGTGCTTCTGAATTGGGCCCTGGAAAACGCATCAGTTATGGTTATTTGCAAGTTACATTTCAATATCCAGCTTTTCAGGCTGTGTGTTTTTGTAGTTGCAACTTTCCACCTCCCCCGCACCGATTTAAGTGATGTTATTCTTGGCTAATAGTAATTGTGAGAAAATTGAATTCCATCTGTTTCCACCAAAAGCGGAAAATAGAATGTGAGAATCAATAGAAGACTGCACTTGTTATACACATTTGTCACAATCAGTGACTTTGCTAAGGAAACATGTCCGCAAGTATGATTTGCAAAATAAATAGCAAGTCACAGCATCTGATCACCAGCTGGCTTGTTTAGAAGTCAGAGCCTCCTCTGACAGCTACAGATCATGAACTTTTAGGCATTGCATGGCCCCTCCAGACTCGATGAAGGGGAAAGATGTCTTTCACCAAGCAAGTGGATGGATGATAACTTTCATACAAGTAGAGATCTGGATGTGTACTCATCACTAAAGTTTTGGGGTTGCATCTGGTAGCTTCCCCATCGTAGATGATGGCTTTCTCATATCCATGCTGATTACTCCACATCCCTTGTCATTTCATACGTTGTTACTGTGCATCACCAAAGGCTTCTCTATTACTAATACCAGCATCATTTCAGGTTTTCTCCTCAGCTAATGTTGCCAGAATTGAAATCTCTGTGGTTCTCTGTGGCTGAGCTGTCCAACCCGAGCCATTCAATGATTCATGGTCATGACTGAACCACAGAGAGGCCAACACACAGCACTTTAATAAGTGCCAGCAAGCCTGTGTTTCATGTGCAGGCACAGCACCACTCTATTTTTTCAAATCCATATTCTAGCCACCCCATAGGATATACTGTTGTCTTACCTACCTGTTTTTCTCTCAACTATTGCCTGAGTGGATTATTTCGGAGTCCTTCAGCAAGAACTGCTAGATTCCTTCCCAGAGCGTGGTGTGTTTGCTATGTACTTTATCACAGTTTGCAACACCTTTGCCTAATTCTGCTACAGTCCCTGTGCAATACAGTGTATTTTTGCCAGTCTCAGCTCATGATTTCTTGCTGTGTCAACAAACCCCAGTTTAGCAGTGCTAGGAGAGCACCTCTCATCTCCCCTAGGCACCATCTCCCTTCCCAAGCAGGCAATGTACGCTCTGCAGGCTGCCTAAATAAAGCACAGCTCGGGGGTGCAGGAAGGTAGGACCCATCCCTCCCTCCGACTGGTTGCTCTGTAGGCTGGGATCTCCTCAGCACTGTGCAAACCTCACCTTCAGGTCAGTGGCACAGGGTGAAGCTGGGCTCGCCTCCCCGCAGTGCCACCGGGAGGAGGACCAAGGCCACCCTAGTCACGTCAGCCAAAAGTCCCTCCCAAGAATAACAGGCATAGCTCACAAATTTAAAAGATGATTTGAGGATTCCTTGACCATTACAAGACTTACAATCATATAAATAGTATGGTTTTCATGAAACTCAGATGTTCGACCTTAAAGGCTCAAGTGCCTTGAGCTTCAAAGTTTGTGCCTGTTTGCCAAAATGCGTAGGGAAAAGGTGTGTTTGACTGCTGCACAGCAACAGGGAAAAGAGAAGTCATTAAAAAGGAACACTGCTCCATGAATAATGCCATTCTGTTAGTTAACAGTACCCCTGCCTCTGGAACTCTCTTTGCCATACCTGGGCTTGAATTTTAGCAGAGCATACATGCTGTAAAATGGAGAAAGTCCAAAGTGGTTAATTACAGTGTTCAGCAGCCTAAAAAGACTCCCATAGGCAGAGAGATTTAAGGCAGTACAACAACCTGCAATTTAGAGGGAAGCAAGTAAAAGGTGACAAAACAGAGATGTGTAACACAAAGAACCACTTGGGACAAATAGGGTAAAATTGGGTGTTTAGTTTTTCCTAGAAGCTTCCCTATAGGTCAATGCAGTTGTAACATAAAAATTCTTAAACAAGTCAAAGAAATATTTTCTGTGGTGACTAGCAGCTATGAAAATCTTGGAGGGAACAAGAAGTCAACAGCTTTAAAAGGGGGCAGATGCTTAAATTTATATCTGTAATTATCCTAACTAAACTAAAACATATGGAGATCGATCTGCAGCAGGGTGCAGAACAAAAGCCAGTTGCTGACTGCCAAGCTCCATATGATATGGGCTTATCATATCAGCTGACAGTAAGGTGAAGCTTTGAAAATGCCCTAACCATAAGCCACAGTTCCACAGTGCAGTGAGTGCCATATGCAAACAAGATTTTCCAAGTCTTAACTTTTAAAGTTCAGAGGGTTTACAAATGTTAGTAACACATACATTAGCAGAATAGTCACAGAGGCTATGCAGGTATTATTTCCTTCCCAGTCAGTGCAGAATCTCTCCCTGCCTTTTCCAGCAGGAAATGGCCAGCTTAGGAGCAGGGACAGCATGTGGTTCCAGTCGAAGGGAACATAATGGAAAATGGAAAACCCTGAATGGGACAGAAGTTCATGAGTTTGGTGCCAGTAATTGGATACTTCTAAGCTTGTTTTGGCTTTGTTAGGTTTTTGGTGGGCTTTTTTAAGGAAGAAAAAAAAAAAACCAAACAACGAAATAAATCATATCTGGGAAGAAAATTAAACTCTCTGAGCATGAAAGCGTAAGTCAACGGAAGAGCCAAGATCTGAAGGCAAAAGTTGTGGCAGATCCATATCCTACATTAATCAAGCAGATACAGAGAGATGTACTGTACTGCCCAGCTGGTTATCTGTTTCCTGTCTTCAGAGGCAAAATGTCCTGACCACATGTGCCCCAGCACAGGCTGAACTCTAAACCAAACCCCACAGAAATGATAACCAACATCTATCTTGAGAACAGCAACTGAAGCCAGGACATCTCCAACTGAAATTGTGAGCCTCTGCAGCCAGGCAGAAAAGTAAATGCCATTGCAGGGCTCAAAGAAAGCCACGTCCTCTGTATACCGCGCACAGAAGAAGGGAAATCTAATGCATATATATATATGTATGTATATATATAGCTATACACATGCATATAGGTGTTGAGCAGATAATTACACCCACAACATTTTAAGTCCAAGAATAGTAAGGTTTGAAGGGGTCAGCATCTTCTCAGATGAGATTTCACTGCTTGCCAGTTACCCATCTGTACATGTTTTTCCTTTAAATAACCATGGCAGATTCATATTAATGCAGGTTTCTTAAAGGATTGCAAAAGATCCCTATATTTTGTTACAAATGAGTTGTGAGGGGTTTTTGAAACATCCTGGTTTTAAAGATTTGCTGTCTATTCTTCCTGCACAAGATTCTGAGTTTGAATCTTTCGGATGTACTCAAGACTGATTTCCAGGTCACTTCTCATGACTTGGTTCTTGATTCTTTTTTTTTACTACCATCTGCTTCCAGCTGCCCTGTTTCCCAGCTCAGGCTGCAGAGGTATTTAGTGTTTCTGACTGCAGGCAGGTAAATTCCCAACACCCACTGCAGCAAAGTTCTGATTGCGAACTGTGTCATTAGGGTGCTGGGACCGCTCCTCAAGGAGCAAAAAGACATATATTGACCCAAGAAACATCCAGGGGAGCCACTGCATAGATAGATAGATAGATAGATAGATAGATAGATAGATAGATAGATAGATAGATAGATAGATAGATAGATAGATATAAAGATGATAAAGATGATAAAGATTAAATTATTCGATTATATACATACAAGTAAAAGATGCATATATATATATTGATATCAAAAACACCCTAAAATGGAGGTGTGCTGGTTCACAGGGTTCTCCAAAAAACTAAACATGAATGCTGGTTTGGCACCCATGACAGTCACGCTCCAGTTTCTCAAACTGAATAACAGATAAACTCTGTGTAAAAAATTTTTTCCTAATGTCTACTCTAAATCTGCCCTCTTCCAGTTTAAAGCCATTGCCCCTTGGCCTGTCACTGCCTGTATAAATTCTCCATCCTTTTTATAAACCCCCCTAAAGTACTGGAATATTTCTAACGCTTCCCCCAACAGCTTGCACTTGCAACCTGTTGTCAGTGGTGCTGCCCACCATGCCACAAGCTGACCAGACCTTGTGAGATGTGAATGTCCCTGTACAGAACCCCTGTTTGCTCTGGGAAATCCCCTCTCCAGGGGCACTCTGCTGTTCCTCTCTTCTTCAGCAAAAGCAGCAGAAACAATTCACAAAGGTCACACTAACACTGATTTTTGGATATATTTAAACAACATTTCAGCAGTGCTCGGCACATCCTCTGAAGGTTCATGCTGCAATGAGTGGGTGAGTGTCCTGAGCAAAGCAGCTCTGTCTCCGGGCAATTTGTGAAGAGCAAAACTGGTTCCAGCTCATTCTCACAAGAGCATCTCAGCACCAAGCTTAGCCACAAAACATTTCCTGTCCTGTGATATTTATCAGCCGAGCAATCTGCAAAAATCCCTGAATTTCAAGGGGAAAATGTGACAGATTGTTTGCTGAATGCAAGCTCCTAAAAGTGGTAAATGGCTTTTTTTTACTACCTCTCCCGATACATGCAGCTGAACACACAAATCACTGAGTTCACTGGAAGTCTGGAAAAACTCACAGTTCCGGAGTTAATCATTAATATTGTGGGGTTACAAGGAGGTATTTTTAAGATTGCCACAGCATGTGGGAAATTCCCATGTGCATTCCCTGCAGGTTTTCAAGAAATAGCCTTCTCTCTTTGGCTCAGATGCTTTTGTAATTGTTTACATAAACTGAATATGAAGTATCAAGGTCAGATATTTTCCAGAAAGCCAAAGCAAACAGTTTACCATTCTGTTGTAGAAGAAAACACCAGAACAATTCCAGCATAGGCCGACTTCCTTTTCTTTCTCTTGCTTTATGTGGTATAGTACACAATATAGAGCAGAAAACACTGAAACTCTGATTACTTAAAAGCATGTGCAACCTACTGGATACAGAAATCCCTCACTAAGAGAGTCAGCAACAAGTTTAACCTTACATATTCAAAGCAAAGCTACTTCCCTTCATTTTATTTTCCAGATAGCTGCAGTATCAGCTCAGTTCCCAGAAAAAGCAACGGGAACTTAAAAAAAAAAAAATTACATTCATGCAATTATAATTGCATTTTTTAAGGGATCTCTATCTCCCAGTTAACATCGGTGGAAAGGATAGCTAACAAAAATCTTCTTTTTACTCTCAAATTAATAAAGTTCCTACCAAGTCAAAGCATTATCTGCTGACATCTTTTCCCCAAAAAACCACTCAGACAATGATCTTTGTGCTGCCTAACCCCAGCAGCCCTTTTTGGATGGTATGTAACTGGAAAAGTCATCCAGTCCTTCAGCTGCTCTGGGAAGGGAAACCCTTTTCCACACTAACCCTACTCAACTGGGATAGAAACCTACTGTAGGACACCCTGGCCGTGACCCCTAACCAGCTGAAAATGTCAGTACTTTTCCCAGGAGGGGACAATCCTCTCGGCCAACCCCCATAATACATCCACCATGAATTCTGTAGGGATGTTTAGCTGAAGTTTGCATCACAGCTGGCTCTCCTGACCTGCCCTCATGCTCAGAGGCTCATGCTGAGAAGACATTTCTGTAGACAGAATCCTTTAGGTTGGAAAAGACCTTTAAGATCACCTCCTACTATGAACCAGCACTGCCAAGCACACCACATTATAAGCCAATACATTAACAGCAAAAGGTATTTAAAAAAAAAATTAAGATCACATGAAGTGATCCTGCTATGCAACACTAGCAGGTTAGAGATTATGCATCTAATAAAAGTCTAATACTTAATGAAAGAAAATGAATTAAGAAGCAGTAATAGTTGAACAATAGCCACCCCAATACATTCACAGAACAGAGTACTAAAATAATATTAGGAATCCAGGGAAATGATGCATGGGTCAACTTGAAAAAAAAAATAATCCAACAACACAGAAACACCAGGAAGCCCAAATTTCACTTTGAATACATATTTGAGCATCTTCATCTCCAATTCTGTCTTCAGCAAGCTGAGCACCCAGCATTTGCACTGCTTGAGAAATTTCACCTGACATATACAGAGGGAAACAAACACTGGTCAGTGAAGCATTTCTAAGAATTAGACATCTTTAAGAATGGCACCAACTGTGTGGTTTTACCATCTTCCTTTCACCTCCTCTTCCCTCTTTAAATTTAGCACTCCTTAGGGTACCAGAGTTCAGCAAAGATGTGGAAGCTTCCTTAGGGGGCACTGCCTGCCCAAACTCCACGTCATATCCCACACTGGCCATTTACCAAAGGCTGCTTTAACAAAACCTTCTGACAATCCTCACTGCAATGGGCAAGGGAAGCCCTTGAAAAATAGATATCAGGATGAGAAAATACAGCCCCTGAAACATAGGTTTGGGCCAGTGTTCTCAGGAAGGACCCAGATCAATTAGTCTGAGTCCAGGCTAATGAGGGAAGGTTTAAACATCATAAATAATGAAGAAAGATTAAAAAGATGGGATTTGTTTAGTCTAGGAAGGAGAAAATTAGGAGGAATCATGATAGCAGTCTCCAAACAGAGGGACTTGTAGCTGCAGAAGAAAGGAAATGGCCATGCCTTGTGATCCCTGGGAGCCTGGAAAGAAGCAGTGGTGTCACACTGGCCTCGGGGGAAACAGGAGCAGGGCAGTAGGAAAGGAGTTTACCTAACATTAAGGAGTGATGAGCCCTGAAGGTTGTGGGATCTCTGGCACTGAGGTTTCTGAAAACATGTGGGGCAAACATAAGCCAGGAGTAGTGAGTGTGAAGCCAGTCCCACCTGGGCGAGGCAATGGACCGGGTGACCTCCCCAGAGCTCTCCCAGCCCTATTTTCAATTATTCTGTTCTTCCTTTCTTAGGATCTGTGGAGTGATGTGCAACTGCTTGTCACAACCTGTTTATAAAAAGCGATTCTCTTATAAAATTACAACAGGACACCCCAAGACAGCACATTGGAAGCAAATGCTAAATCTTATCTCATTTCTTTACGTGACTGCCTTGACACCACAGACTTCTTGTCCAGTCCTGTTTTTCATCTAGCTGTCATAGGTTGGCTCCAAGATTTTTAAGAGCATATTCAGAAATCCTGTTAAAATATAAGTCTCTGTCTCAATGAGTAATTAAAAGCAAAACTCCAGATGTTTTCAGAAATAGAAAACATTGTTAACTAATGCTGCAATTGATAGTAAAACATTAGGAAGGAAAGGCACCCTGACTAAGATACATCCTCCAGTCATGTACTTCACTCTAAGATAAAAAGATATCAAAATTAATTCAGCAATTTGGTTGTGATTCACCAAAAATATCTCTGGAAAGAATATGTGTATACTGGTCTAAACTACTCCCCATCCAGCGCTCTCATTAATTCAGGACCAAAACTATTATTTATCAGGTATTTAACTTTGTAACTCTATTCCATTGGGAACAGAGCTGAGCCCAGATTCACACCTCAAGTCCAATGTTATCCTGAAGAATCTTCCCAAGGTTGGCTGGTCATGGCAGGGCCCACCAAAGGACTCCAAGCACTGTCTGCCCACACTGTGATCATGAAGATGTTCTCTGAGCAGGCTTTACCTAAGTGTAAACAAATCCACCCCACAGCCTGACATGTCATGCAGGCCTGGAGTGCTTGGTAAAAGATCAGAAAAATACCAGAAAAACATTTCTGAGTGTTTTTCTTTACTTCCTCCCACCTAAAAATGTTCCTCTGCTTTTGAGGCTGAGATCTTTCTTTTCAGAAACATGTAGACACTAAAATCTTTCTTATTCCAGGTCCACATCTCTTTTTTAACCCCTCTTTTTAGAAACACAACTTCCCTTATTTTTCAGGAATTCTTATGGAAATGCAAATAGTTTCTTTTGGAGTTAATGACTGTGCAATATCTATAAAAACATATGAGCAACCATGCTGTTGTTTGGGCTGACCATCTGAATGACGTCTCTTTTCCTTTCTTTTTTTGAGGGTTCCATTCAGATTCCTTGTGATTGTTTGGACATGTGTTGCATCCTGCAGACACTGCTGTCATTTGGAGGCTTGGGAAGATCAAAGAATCATTTCTAGCCTTTGAAGATCACCTCTTTAAAATCTACCTTCCAAGTTACTGGAAGAGCTTTTTGTTAGCATCCTGCCTTCCTATGCCACCTCTATAAGCTTCTCTCATGACCCACATGAGCCCAATGCCTACCTTAATGTCACCATTGATTTAATGCAGTTGAAGAGCAGTGCCTGTCCCTCTGCTCAGTCACACATGGAACCCTGCAAGGCAAAAGCAAGAGAGGCAAAGAAGATTATCTCCAGGTTGTGGCTGGAATGCAGGAAATGTAGTTTGCCACACTGATTGCCCACTTAGTGTCAGCTCAAAGTGGAAGTCTCTTGTGAAGCTCGGCCTCAAAGATCCTGACAGATCATAGAATCATAAAGTGATTTGAGTTGGAAGGGACCTTAAGGATCATCCATTTCCAAACCCCTGCCATGGGCAGGGACACCTTCCCCTAGACCAGGTTGGTCAAAGCCCCACCCAACTTGGGCTTGAACACTTCCAGGGATGGGGAGTTCACGGCCTCTCTGGGCAATTGGCAATCAATGATGATTGATCTTAGAGTGTATTATTTTACCTTTGTCCAGCCCATCACAGGGGGACTCCATCTCAGACAGAGTGGTAACACAGGCTCGTGTTTAGCCATCCATAACTATTTGTAGCCTGTGAAGATGTGTGTGTTTTGCAGTTTTAAGTGAATTGCTTTTTAAGCTTTCTTTTTCTTTTCCTAATTCACAATATCAGAATAATGATGGGAATATTTTAAACTAATGAAAGGATATGTTCTGATCATAACTCATTAACTCTGGAGTGAAAAGTGCTACTATCCAATAATCCTAATTGCAAGTAATAACTTCTCTCTCCTTGGAGTGGAGAATTTCAATTCACTGCAAATTCAAAGCAATTTAACAAAAAGATTGACAATGGGAACAAGAGAAGAGCCACATCTATTTAGACAACATAAAGCAGTGTTTGCTGTACAACAGTGTTTTGTGAGTGACTGAACAACTGGGAAAACTCAGCAGGGCTGCTTTTTGAAGGCAAAGATGGATATACGGAAATTCATTTGGGCACAACAAGCCGATAGCGAACGCAACAGCAACGCAATTATCCGCCTTCAGAAAACAATGTGGAAGGCACATTTCTTTATTCATATGATGCTATTAAAAACAAATCAACTAACAAAGTGGCAAAAGGCACGTGGCTGCAGTGCTATTCCATCGTGAAACATTCGCTTCTGGAGAGACCTTCTGCAAGGACAGGAGTCCCCCAGGCTCTGCCGTGGAGGACGCAGATCTGCGCTGCCGGGAAAAGCTCTTCCACAGAATAATTAGACAACAAACCCAACTGTGAAAAGCTTTGGGAGTCAGAGTCCCCTGTCCTCATCCTTCTCAGTAAATAAAGGGTAAGTGATTGCCTTTGTATGAAAACAGCCTTCCCGTCCACGGCAATGGGAATTACAGAAACCTCCAAGTTTGCTCAGATCTCACGGCACAGAGCTGTGGCAGGCAAGCCTGGAGGATTACAAGCAAGTAATCACTCTCCACAGTAGTTTCTCTTTGTTTTCCTTTGCTATGGATGCTGTACGGACTGGTGTCCCCTCAGGCCCTTAAGCGAATTACCCCCACCAGCCTGTGAGCCTTTCCATCAGATGTTTCTGGGATATCCTGGAACAAAGTGGCTCAAGGCTGAGGTCTGATAGGAACCCAGAGATGTCCAGCCTGGGGTGTGTGTAAGTCATCACATGCATATTGCAAAACAAATGTCAAAAGTTTTCCGTATTCACAGGCAAACACAGAACAGCCTTAAAAAATAAAAATAAATGCTTTATTGTTTCTTCTCCATCAGCGTGAGTGTCTCTTCATGCCACGCCGATTCACCAAGGATCCCCCCTTTTCCCTGTTCTCACATTTACACTGCATTCCACCCACCTCCCCATCTCACTTTGAAGCAAGGAGGACCAGCTGATGTGTCCTCCGAGACCACAAATATGATAGCAAGCCCAGCAAGCAGAATCACAGGCCATTATGGGACCAGATTTTGCAATCCTTTTTGCTCCACTTCCTCCCTTGAAATGAAAGCCTCATGTGTCAGTGTCACACCACTGCAGCCAGAATCCTTCTCCTCCTCCCTCCAGCCCAATTTCTTCTGCTCTGAGCTGACATCAAGGACGCAGCTCCCAACAGCAGCAGACTGAACTCTGGAAGGGAAGGTTGGTGGGGTTTTTCCCATATCCCCAGTGCTGGACAGAACAAATTCAATCCATAATACAGAGGTTCTTCCCACATCCTTTTCTGGGAATATGGCAGAGTTATTGATTTCCTCTCTTTCCTGTAAGGCTTATTTCCTGTGATGCTTTTGAAAGCAAGTTTAGAAAATGTACAGTTGGCTGAACAAAACATGAAATACTCTTGTGCTGGGGATGGGAGCTGAGGGGATTTTGAGACTTTTCAGCCTAAGCAATGTCAGTCTTTGAAAAAATTTAAATTACACTGTCCACAGTAGTCGGGATTAATTAGCCTTATTTTCTCAAGCTTTTCCCTTAGATTAATAGGCTGCCAAGAGGAAAGAACACAAAGGTGCTCATACCACCACATTTCATGGCATTTATTCATCCTTGATATTTAGTCCTCCTAGAGCCCAGTCTGTAGCCAAAGGAGACATCTTAAAAGGGCAGCACAAAGCCCAGTGCAGGGAATGGGCAGCCAGCAATCCCTGGGCAGTGCAGTGAAGGTTGTATCACCTTTCTATATGTTTGACAAGAGATCTTGGTTTTGGAAGGCTAATGCTGGCTGAGATGAGAGTAAAGGAATGCGTTTACAAAGGACTTAGCCTGAGCTCCTACCCAAGTGCTGTTTCTACTCTTCCCCTCTGTTTGGCACAAAATATCTTGCACCCAGTCCTACTGTGCCTTCAGCCCTTCCTGTCTCGTTTACTGGGGGGAGAAGGATCACAGGTTCTGATGGAACCAGGGCTGGAAACAAACCTGCTGTTGGAGGCAGCTCTCAGAAATTAACAAGCAAACAAACAAACAAACACAACCCAAACAAAACAAAAAAACCCACCAAACAGCAAAGACAAACAAACTTGTTCCATGAAGACCAAAATGTTGCAATGTGCAAACCTAAACCATGCAAAACTCAGGCTGGCCAGGCACAGCACTTCGTCTCTGTGTTTCTGAGAAGTTCAGTGAAATACCAACCTTTTATTGCTTTTTGTTTCCAGAAGGGATGTGGCAATTTCAGAATATCAATTTTTAAATGTCACTGTCTTTCAAACAGACCAATCTGCTGAAGCTTAGCCTTTTCTGCCAGTACTTTTCACTTCAAACAATTGGCAGGTCCTGAGGAAATAATATTTAGGTAAAAAAAAAAAAGGCTTCTGACCAGTTTTGCAAACCTTGCAGAGCACACCACATTGTGAATGTAAGCTGCATCACTCAAGTGCAAATATTTCCTTGGCTCTTTCCCACAGCTTCCCAAATGGCTCTTGGTCCTTCCATCCAGCCAGCAAAGTGAGCAGGTGACTTGGGGGCCATTGCACCCCTGCTGCATTCAAAGAAACCACACAATATAATAACCAGGAAGGTTATGCCTCAAGTTTCTATTTTGCTGCACATGAAGCATATAGAAAGCTAGTGCTGAAGATGGTGGCTTGAGAGGACAAGTGAGTCTTTCTTCAGTCATGGTTTAGATTCTTTTTTGAAAGATCCACCTGGCAGTTTAGGGTATTTTAATCTGTCCTGCATTTGGATGACAGGATTTTCTTAAGAGTTAGCCTCAAAAAACAGGCATCCATGTGCATGTTCACTCCACCTCACCCTTCCCCAGACCCCTCTGTCCTCCCAGTCACCAGCATGTGGCTGGGCATGTTTCTGCCTTGGAAGGACACACATCCTCTCTGCCTGCTGAAAAACTAAAAGCAGTTCCTGATACTCATTCAAATTCTTGGAAGAGTGCATTATTCCCATTTGCAGCTAATTATCAGGTTAGAGATTCATAATGGAGACACAAAGGGTACAGGTGCACACCTTCAGCAAAGCTGTTCATACAGCAAAATCATAGAAAAGGGTCATATACTATCCTGGAGCTGGAAGAAAACCACAAGGGTCATCAAAGTCCAACTCCTGGCCCTGCACAGGACCACACCAAGAATCACACCACGAATCACACCACGTGTCTGAGAGCATTGTTCAGATGTTTTTGAACTCTGTCTGACTTGGTGCTGTGACCACTGCCCTGGGGAGCCTCTTCAGTGCCCAACCACCCTCTGGGGGAAGAATCTTTTTCTATTCAACCTCAGCTTCCCCTGACACCACTTCAGGCCATTCCCTCAGGTCCTATCACTGGTCCCCACAGAGAAGAGATCAATGCCTGCTCCAGATCCCCTAACAAGAAAGTTGTCCCTGCAATGAGGTTTCCTTCAGCCTCCTCTTCTCCATCTGAACCCACCAGGTGCCCTCAGCCACTCCTCTTACAGCTTTCCCTCAAGGCCCTTCACCATTTCTGTAGCCTTCCTTTGGACACTCTCTAATAGCTCAGTATCTTTCTTACATTGTGACACCCAGAACTGCACCCAGGACTTGAGGTGAGGCCGCACCAGCACAGAGCAGAGCGGGGCAATCACCTCCCTCGACAGGCTCGTGATGCTGTGCTTGATGCACCCCGTCCAAAGCCCTGTCCTGATCCCAGGCTGCCAGTAGACAGGAGCTGATATCCCGAAATCATTCTCACAAATGTTACGGGTGCGAGTTCAGTCTGGGTGGCAAAAGGTTCAGAGGTGTGTACACCTTGAGATCGTCTCCCAGGGGAGGATGCTCAGCTGCGTGTGTGCAGATCCGACACGGGGCCGGGCTCTCTGCTCCCCCACCTTCAGCCTTTGTGTAAGGGTGTGTTTATCTTCAGGCATAAAGTTTTTTAAAGTGCTTTCATTGGCTTGCACAGGGTGCTAGACGGCAGGATTAATGGCTGCTCTTCAAAGCTATAAACTGCACGGTGTGTTTGCTCAGACTTTGAGCCATGAGTTACTGCTGTAATTAAATCCAGAAGGAGAGACCATAATAACATTCTGACTTGATTTCCAGTGGCAGAGCATTGATTAAGAGAGCTACATAATAAATGAGAGGCATTTCAGAATCACACTGTTGATGTTATCTGTAATTTTTTAATAATTAGAAAAGCCTAAAGAAAATTGTATATTATAATTACATGCATTATTAATCCTACTCAGTTATAATATGAATTCTTCTATGATTACAGGTTGCAGCAAGATTTTTGTAAATTTTTATAAGAGGTTCAGTAAGTGTGTCCAGGTTTAAAAAAGCCCTTGGAAGCCACAGATAAATTGAATTATATTCTCCCAAACTGGTGCAAAAGCAAAGTGTGAGTTTATGACTAAAAAATCCAAAAGGGAACAAATAGTTTAGGGTCAATCATTTTCCTGTTTAAAGTCCATGGCACAATGAAAAGAACATCAGTGTAGCTACCTTCTATGCAGTCCTTTGCACAGAAGTCTTGAATAATTGAATGTGGAAGGAGGTACACAGGATATTTAATGATTAAAACCCAACAATTTATGGTTCATTCAGCTCCTTTGGAGCAGTGACCTAAGCACAGGGGTTTGTTCTTGAATAAAATTGTATTCTACCATCCTCTATGATTATTTACAGTATAATATATTTTTTCAACTCTCTTTGTTTAAATAAGAACAGTGTTAGCAGAAGATAAACAGAGGTTCTTAATTCATCAGGAAAACTGACCTCAGCATAAAGAAAAAAAGAAGACCTGAGGAACTACAGACCAGACCCTTCTCACCTCTGTGCCTGGCAAGATCATGGAGCAGATGACACCAGTCTGAGTGGTGGGGTGAACACACTGGAGGGAAAGGATTTCATCCAGAGGGACGTTGACAGGCTGGAGAGCTGAGCCCATGGGAACCTTGTGAAGTTCAGCAAAGTCCTACAGCTGGGTTGGGGCAACCACAAACACAAATACAGACTGGGTGGAGAGTGGACTGAGAACAGTCCTGTGGAGAAGGACTTGGGGTGTTGGTGAACAAGAAGCTCAATTGTGTGCACTCACAGCCCAGAAACATCCCAAATCATCCTGGGATGCATCAAAAGGACTGTGACCAGCAGGCCAAGGGAGGAGATTCTGCCCCTCCACTTCACTCTGATGAGACCACACCTGAAATTCTGTATGCAAGTCTGGGACCCCCAGCATACAAAGTCACATGGACCTGAGGTGACCTTAGACCACCTTCCAGTACCTAAAGGGGCTACAGGAGAGCTGAAGAGGGACTTTTGACAAGGTCACGTAGTGACAGGACAAGGAAGAATGGTTTCAAACTGACAGAGGGCGGATTTGGATTGGATGTTAGGAAGAAATTCTTGACTGTGAGAGTGGTGAGATGCTGGAAGAGGTTGCCTAGAAAAGCTGTGGATGCTCCATCCCTGGAAGTGTCCAAGGCCAGGCTGGATGGGGCTTGGAGAAACCTGGTCTAGTGGAAGGTTCCCTGTCCATGACAGGGGGTTGGAACGGGGTGATCTTTAAGGTCCCTTCCAACCCAAACCATTCTATGAATCTATGAACTAAGCTGTGCCTTTCATCACCTGTTTTCTATTCAAAGATTAATTACAGGTAGAAAACCAGTAGGAGAAACAGCACGATGCATTAATAGCCCTTTGAGTGCTTGATGGTTACCACAGCATCTCTAAGGCTTCATGCAATCACATCAGACAGCAGGCAGATCTCATACAGTACTGGAGCCAAATCATTAGACACATTTGGGTCAACTTCAACATGTCTGATAATGCCTGATTCCCATTTTAAATACCTTCACCATCCCCACGTAGAGAGAGATAACAGGATCTACTTGTAGTTAATCACAGATCTACCCCAAAACATCAACAATGAGAAAGAATATGAAGCTGCCAGAGAGTGGAAGTGGAAAAGTACAAATACAAATAGGCAATTCTCTCGTTTCTGACCCAGTGACATCAGTAATCACCCAACCTCAGCAAGAACAGCCATCGTGCAGAACAGATCTCCAGATCACTTGTTCCCAGAACTGAAATCCGTGTGCCAAGACCACCAACATCACAGGACCACCCAACACCAGCCTCTGCCAGCCAGAACCACACAACTCCCATATGGCTCATGGAAATAAGGCTGCGTTAATGCCTGGTAAAGACCATTTGGAGAATTGTTAAAAGGAGGTTCTGAACATGTTCCAGTCACTGAGTGTTGATTCTGGCAGGCACAGACTGAGTCATGCTCGGTCCCACACTGAGTCGCTGCACTGCAGTCTGGGGCTCCCTCCAGATGGTTACAGATGCCTCTGAATGGGGCCCAGCTGGTTAATGTTTTCTTGCCTTGGTTACATGCAGATAAAACCATTTGCGTCATGGTTACTGTTGACGGAAAGTGGTTTTGCTTAATTCGCTTTTGGCTCAATAAAGGGAGTTTTTTAGCTGGAGACAAAAGGGTTATTCTGGCAGGTTATGGAAATGTCTTGCAGGTTTGCCTGTGAATTAAATGCTTGATCCAAACTTGACTGAACTTTCTTAAGACAGACGCAGATGTCCCAAGTGGTGCTGTCACATGAAATACATTGATTGTCTCATTCACTTATTAGTTGTGTTTTGCCATAACATGCCCTGACTGGCAACGAGCTTTGATTTCAAGACTGCTGGAGAGATTCCAGACTAGAAGAGCATTACTCACCATCTGAGTTTGTCTTCACCGGTCTGTCAGGGTATTTTAAGATGTTTACCTTGAAGATCAATTCTTCCAGCCTGAATTCTTGTAGGCAAAAGATTTCCTTCTTTAGTTTTTGTAACTGCTAATAATTAAGAGGTATTAAGAAGCAACATGAAGGAGAAGTCCTCTTGCTTCCCAGCTGCTCAGGATTGTATCAGGACAGAGGCTCATCTAGCTGAAACAACACTGATTAGATTGGGAAGTGGCACCGTGTCTGATTTTACCTTGGAAGTTTCAATGCCAGATCTCATCCCCAGAATATATCTGACTTTTATCTTTATTATAAAGCAAAGATCCCTTCTATCAAGTAAGATTTTTCTGGTTTTCTCCCTCCTGTGGGAAGAATTTGCTTTTTTCTGACCTGTCAGATCCCACTGTATCAAATTTCCCTTTATATCAGATTCCTTCACCAAAGACTTTTGAAGGACAGGAGTTATTCTTTAGACATTTACTGGGATAATCCAATTCACCTGACTAGATTTAAATGCTAACTGATGATTAATCAGTTAGATTTTCTTTCTTAATTCCTAGATTTTCTTAATAGTATGATTAGAAAATTATTCATTCCTTAATACATTGCATAAAAAGTCAAATATTAATATTTTCCTTGGTCATCCACAAACAGATAAAATATCTCATCCTCTAAAGAACTTTTTATTCCCCTTTGACAATGAGCTCAAGACACACAGCACCGGGAGTGCAGATTTCTATTTTTGGCCAAATTAATCCTTAGTGAGTCTGGATGAACCTTGAGAATTATAAAAACAGACCTGCTATAAGCATGAAGAATGGGTGCCACAATAACAGCTTGTTTAAACAGGAAAAAATGATTTCTTGTGATGAGTTATCATTGACAACGATATAAAAACAACCACAGATTACCTTAGCTGTGCTGAGAAGTGTGCTTTGCTCCTACCCTAGACATGGAAGTGCAATATAAATTGTATACATTTTCTTTTTCCACTAACTGTTTTCTCTGCCATAAAAAGAGTCTCAGACTGCTAAAGCAAATTGATTCCATGTGCCAACTCCCTCACAAAACCAGTGAATCTAGGAGTGGATGCACTGCCCCTTTATGGAAGCCCATATCACTTCCTGCTCTGGGAATAAGTCTGATGGGGTGATTCAAGATGATCTTAACGTGGTGCACAAGCAATTATTGCTGGGACAAGAACCCACTTTATACCAAGCTGTATTTATCCTTTGTTTGAAATGACACTGCCTCAAATTACCCAAGTGACTCTACAGAGACTACGTTCAGCAGTTAACTCATTAACGTTGCAGTCTCCAGATGGGTGAAGACAGATCACATGGATTTATACATTTAATGAATAGCCAAATACTCCTTTAGAATGCCATCTAAATATTTTCTAACAAAGCCAAGAGGCCACTCTGATCTATTTTGGTGTGCTGCTTACAAAATCCATACCGCCTTTGAAAGCAATCCATGGCCTGGGTTTTCTTTAAAGGTGCTGTAATTCTTGCTGAATATAATTAGCCACATTACTTTCCAAGTTATGGCAAAAACTGACATCCCCTGCCTTTGAATAAACTTTGCTTTGTGTGTTTAAACTCCAAATGTGGGTAATACTTGTGACTGATCTACATGTGGTTGCATTTCAGCTGCTGGCCTGAGTTTTCAGAGCTAAATCAAGTCTGACAGGCTGAGACGTGACACTGTGTTCCCACTTCAGAGACTGTGGAGCTTCTCACAGGAGAAGCCCAGAAAATATTTACTTCTGCAGTGTTCCAAATCACCTAAGGAAAAGCTGAATGCAGAGTTTAACTGAGCTGTTTGATTTAAAAATTAAACCAAAAAATAACAAACCAAAAAAAATGGGAAGAAAGATTTATTAAAGACAGATTAGAAGTGATAGATCAGAATAGGAGTATTAAAACACTTAAAAATGCTGGAGTTTTCATTCCTTGGAAGATAGATCATGGTACAAACCTACCCTCCAGCTTCCCATTCCTAATTTCTACACTAACAAAACACCATTATGCAGGAAGGCCTGTGCCTGTAAACAGAGTGTTGTATCATGCAAAGCCACCACCTGTCCAACTCTATGCCCAGTGTCTTCATTTAAGCCTTTTCCCAAATCAAAGCACACAGAATCGGGCCCATGGTTTGCTGTAGTGCCCCAAGTTGCTTCAGCAGAGGTACAATCAGGACTAAACCCAGGGCTTTTCACTGCACCGTGGATGAGATTCTCTGCTTAGAACTGAAGACAAGGCAAACCAAAACAATTATCATCGTTATAAATATGTGTCTTCAAAGAGCTGGAACAAGCTTCCCAGTGATGGTGAACTCTGCCTCCTCCAGTGCCCCAGTGAAGAGAGATACTGGTCAGAAATCAAGCAGAAGTTATGGAGAAAGGATCCATTGGGTGAGTGTTCATGGCCAGGGTTGTGATATTTTGTGATTTGATTGTATGTTTTGCACCAAATATCCATGAACTAAACCTTTTCAAGGGTCATGATTTTGATTATGTCATCCTTCTCCTCACTATGACACTGTTAAGCAATTTACAGGACTCTTGCCTGATCCTTTTGTCTCTCCTAAGAGAAGTCTGCTGTTTCACAGAGAGAAATGTGTGAGGTTACCTACTCATGTGTTGTTGAAGTCTCTTTGCTCATAGATAGATGCATGCTCATATGTTGCCATGTTAACAGGAGTTACATGAAACATGGTCTCATAAGTTCTTGGGAGCTCCTGGAATAAAAAGATTACTTCAGCTACATAATACTGATTTTTTGTGATCATTGAACATCCCATCCTACCTTGCTCCCTGACAACAGCCTTACTGTGAATGTGAAGATCAGAGAGAGAGAAAATGGAAACTAGCACCTTGTTTAATTTTTAGCCTGGTGCCAATACTCTTCTTATTGCAAGACAGAATAATCAAGGACCCAAAGTAAATTAATTCTCTATTCAAACACTCCTATCAGAAATTATGTATGGCAGAGTTCCCTGAAAATCACCAGCATATGGAGAATTTCTTCAGAGTTTTACAGCTCCCCAGGCTCTCTCAGATAAAGACAACATATTTAGAGAAGGGAATAGCAAGTAAGAGTGACAAACAGCATCATGTTGCCTTTACAGAATGTCTACCATCCAAGTGACAGCATCTTGGATAAGTTGGAGCCAAGTCCTCCCATGATAGTGTTTGACAACTGTCCTCTCCCTGCTCACCTCGGGTGTTTAATGACACATAAATGAACAGCAACAAATGAATGGAATTAGGCAAAGCACTCCCCTCTCAGGACAGAGGTGATGTCACAGTCATGAGAATTTCTCCCAGTAAGTTACTTACACCTCTACATTTGGACAAATTTATTGAGCAACAGCCCTGGAGGGAATGAAAGATGCCTTTAGTTGAGGGCAGTATCAGCGTGTGTCATTCCTGACAGGTGTTTGTCCAGTCTGTTCCTAATGACCCTACAATGGTAGGAACTCCACAACCTCTCCAAGACACCTACTCCACAGGTTTACTGCCCTTGCCCTTCAAGAGCTTTTTCTAACACTCAATTTAAATGGCCCTTATGTTGATTTACAAACACCACTGTTTGTCCTGACCATCATGAACACAGAAAACCTCCTTGTCCTCTTTGAAATGGCCTTTTATGTATCTAAAGGTGGTGAGCATGCCTTGCATCAGCCTTTTTTGTGCCACTACATAACCCCAGGTCTTTCAATATTTACTTACAGATCAGAGACTTTAAAAAAAAAAAAGAGCAAACCACCTACAATCTTTATCAGAAGAGGACATTGAACTCTGTCCTGTACATCCAAAATTCTCTTAAATATTCACTAATAAAAACTGTCCATAGGATTCCCATGCTGAGCAGAGCAGAGAGCCCTCCCGTGTGAACCCACGGGTGGGATGTTTGTCATTCTCACAACACACCATTGTCCACGTGCAGGTAATTTTTGATCTGTTAGAACAAAAGATGGTTTTCTGGAGGACTGCTTGCTAGCCAGTTCTTTCCCAGCCTATTTGCTTAGCAAAGTGTGTCTGGTTAAGGAAACTTTGCACTCATCCCCTGCTGAATATAACCCTGTTTGTTCAGAAATTTCTATAATGTATCACACAAATATAACCCTTTCTCCAATATGCTTGCAGTTCTTCTCACTTTTATGCCTGCTGCAAATTTACCAAGCAAACCTTTAATTTTTTTCTGAATCAAGTTATTTGACCTTTGTGCCTCCCCAAACCAATCCACAAGGGCTTTTTTCACAGTAAAGGAAATTAAAATGGTTTAGCACAACTTATTTTTGACCAACCCATGTTGACTGCTATTTATCTTCCAATTATTTTTGTAAATGTTACAGGCAATATGTGATGGTTGGAGTTTTTTTGCTGGTTATTTTTCCTCCTCTAGAAGTGCTGTTAATCTGACTGGACTGTAATTGCCAAGCTACTTTGGGAAAAAAATGTTTTTTCTCCTTCTCCAGTATTCTTCAAGCTTATTGTAATTATCTGCAGACAGCTTTCATTCTCCACTGAGCAGCAGACCAATCCTCCCTTTGATCCTCCTCATTCTATTAATGGATCTTACAGAATTATTTCTGGTTATCTTTGAGGTCTCATTTTGTGCCTTGGCCTTCCTGGTTTTATCCCTGAATGCTTATGCAGTTCTTTCAGATTTATTCTTGGAAATCTAACCTCTTCTTTTTTTTCTGGGTGTTTCTGTCTGGTGTTAAAGTTACAGAAAAACCCTTCATCATCTACCCAGCTTGGCACCTACTGAATTTCCTATTCTTGCATTTGCACAGTCTGAATTCAGCCCAGAACTTACTCTGAAAAACTGACAACTTTATCTTCTATTAGCCTTACCTCTTAGGAGTTCTTACTTATCAAATCTGAGTTCATTTCTATCCATCTTTTGAAATCCACTTCTTTCATCATGATCTCTCCCACCTTCCCCTTCTGACAAAGAAGTCCTTAGGCAAGTAAAAAAAAAAAATAAGAAATCATCCAGCAAGTATTATAGTCCCTCACCATTTAAAAATAATAAAGTTGAATATACAGAGGAACAAAATGTGGTACTTCAGCTGCCAAGCAGGAAGAAACAGTAGTTAGGAGGGGAAGCTCTATGAGAAAGGAGAACCTACCAGCAAGTGCCCATCTAGTGTGAGAGCAACCCACAGCTTCAGAGGGCCTTGAGATTGTCCCCACCCAAACCCATGAGAAGGTTTCTATCCTTTATTCAGTGAGCCATACTCTCTCAGTCCTAAAGTTCTGATCTCCTGATTAGCCAAAAAACAAAGTGATAATCTGAACAGTGCAACCAACACAGACAGCATGAGAAATGACACTGTATTTCAGCTCATTTTCAATACCCTTCTGCATCAACAGCTTTCAATTTCTTCTGTGAACAAAGCAGAAGTTTTAACCTCGAACCACTTAGGACTCATTCACAAAAATAAAGCATTTCTTGTGCCCCAGCACAGAAAGGGCACTCAGCTGGGTCTTTTTTCAGGTGCCATTCATCAGTGGGCAAGTTAGATTTCAAGCACTTGCTTAAAGACACAGCTTTCCCTAATGGGCCATTTAACCTCCAAGGGAATAACTTCACAAAACATGGTAATTAGTCCAAATCAGCCTTTGACTTGCAAGCTTTCAACCACCACCCCAGAAGCAGATAGTTGAACAACTGTGGGTTTGGAGCAGCATCCCCCAGAGCTTCAAATAGCTCAGCAAGACCTAGAATTGTAGAAATCAGCAGTGACATGAACCTCTCCTTCTGCACTGTTTACTCCATACCAGTCTGCCAATCCCAGACCTGCTGCCATTTCTCCATGGATGGAAAGTGACAGAGGCTCATCATCTTCTCAAGGAATTTTGCAGCTCCTCATGGAGGTTTCGTTCCTAGGCAGACAAATCCCAGAGGTGTAACAAACTCCCCATGTGGGATGGACCCTGTTTGTTTCCATGTGGTCATCTCACCTCCTGATGCTGCTGAGAGACCCTTTTGGCTGTTGGGAAGGCACACAGAGGGTTCCAGGGACTGGGCATGGTGTGCAGCAGCTGATGCCCGTGGAGATGGTGCGTGCCAGCAGAGCTGGCTGCAGCACACAGCACACTCTAGAATCAGCTCTTTGGGTGCCCTCAACACCACAGGAGATGGATGTTTGTTCCATGCCTTCCCCTCATAACACAAGGCTTGTGACATTGAGAAAGAAAGCAAAATAGGGATAGGAGTGTTTCAGATGCCTGTAAAACAATAAAACCAAGTTGTAAAGAACTAAGCCCCCTCAGCCTTTCTCTTCAATATGCCTGGAAACATAGGAAGACAAAACCTCTATTTTTATTTGCTTTTTTCTGCAGTTACACATTTTAGTCTCTGACCTGTAGAATTATAGGCAACAGCTGCCCTTTTGGCTGGACAGACGAGCCCCAAAACACTGTAGGCACACCAATGGCCAGTTATTTCTGGGAAGTTGTCCAGGGGCTGACCTCCATCCCCAGCCTTCTGCAGGGCTTGGGAGCAGCCTCTCTAGGAAAGCACATGCTTTCCTTTTTTCCTCTAGCCTTTTGGGGTGATTATCAGCAAAGAGCCATTCTCATAATGTATCTGTCTCAACATTTGAAGAGGCAGCAGAATCCCCTCCATGGAAAATCCCCACATCTGAAAGATCCTGTGCCTGGAATCTGTCCAGGGCTTGCTGGCCTGCAGACCAGATTGCGAGATTCATCTTTGCAGCCAGGAATTTTCCCCACTGGACCAAAGAAATGCAGGGGTCAATTTCCAAGCAGCAACAAGCAGGGAAAAAAGAAGTGCATGGGGTGAGATGAGTCCAGTCAGCCCACAGAAGAATAATGTAAGTCGATATTTTGCATCCCTAAACCCCACCTGCTGTGTGGCCCAGCAGCATCAATGTGTGTGTTCATGTTTCCTAGGCAAGGGGATGGCAAGATGCAGCAGATGTTGAGAAGACAACAAACCTGAGCCCTCCCAGGGAGAGCTGCCTGCTCTGACCATGGGAGAATGAGAAGGGAAGAACCGGGTTAAACCCCTTTTCCTCCTTCCCACACGCGTACCACTGAATCCACCAACTCTGCCCCAGAACCTGGGCACCAAATGGTCTTCTCTTGAACAGCTTCCAGCCAGGGGAGATGGTGGCTCTCTTTACTCAGTCATCTCTGGATAAATTACTCACTTATGACTCAGGTATAATTCCTAAATTAACCCAAGACAGTTTAAGCCCCACCTTCCAGAAACTGTGGAATATTTGCCTGTGGGATGGGACACTGTTAAATTCCTGAAAAATTGCATAAGGAGCAATTACTTGGAAGCAACTTTCCCTACCCCACCCTTTCTTTTAATGTGCTTATCAACAGTGCAGTCCTGGGCAATGCAAAGGGATGAGGTCTTCCTGTTACAGTACTGACATCCAGCCCAGCCTGTGAGATCAGTCCTGCTGGAGTGAGGGATTCCCCCATCCACCCAAACTTCATAACTTGTCCATCTCACTACCACTCACTCCCCACAGCAGCTCTTGGCCCAGATGGGTAAGAAGTGTGCTGAAAAATTAATGAGGAGATTTAAATATCTGATTAAAGGATGGGTAGATGGAGGGAGATAAGAGAGAAGGAGGAAGATGTGTTTAAAGGAGAGAGCAGACTTAAGGATGCCTCTGGTTCAGGTGTAACCTGTCCCTGCAGTAAAGATGGATCCAAATGCCTCCTCTACTTCAGAGCCCAGATTCCTGTCAGGATCTTCCTACTGTCCTCCATTTTCACGAGGCCAAACTGCCCTTCCTGGCAGTCCAGACTGACCTCTGCTGCACCAACTCTCCTTTAAAATTTTCTATTACTTCTTTTTGAGATGATTGTAGTGGTTAATACTAGGAGAAATTACGTGTCCTTTGTTTTCAGTAACAGCATCTCCCACAGTGTAGTGGGCCAGAGAGATGTAAGTTTTTATTAGCAAACCTGTTTTTTAATTATTAAACCAGTTCCATCACTGCTTTAGGGAAATGAATTGATTGACCATGTTTGAAGGTCCAGCTTTGGGTGTCAACAGGCTTGAATCAGTCATTGTACTGACTGTGCTCTGCCCAGAAAACTTCCCATTCATTAAAGCTGATCATATCTTTTCCCTTCCTTTGCTGAGAAAAGAGAGAGCAATTAAAAAAATAGTAGCTGGAAATAAATTAACACTACAATAATGAAATAGAACTATATTAGAGGCAGAGTGTCGTGCAGAAGGGCATGAGAGCTGAGCGCTCAGAGTGCCACGCTGTTCCCCATGGGCCTCTGCACTGGGCAGGCTCTGATCAATGACACATGCCATTTCTGCTGAAGGCAGCCCAAAGGCACGTCACGGTGAATTAGAGACACAATTTCAGCCCTCTCCTGATCTTCCCACTTTTATGAGTTTAAATCTGATCTAGAAGTTTGTTTGAAAACAATTTTTGTGGCTTGATTAGCTATAGTGACAATAAGTCAATAGCCCGTCTAACATCCTCTGGTCTCCTGGCTGGAAACAGTGAGGGACCAAGTCTGTGGCAGAACTAGGAGCCCATCGACACATCCTAAAAGCCTTCCAGCTTGGCTCACTCTTCCACGTGTACCACTCTGCTAAAAGTCCCTATACGTGCTAATATTTTCAGTTACCACCTTCTAAAGCTTGAAATAACACATACATGGTTTTGTTCTAAACCCACATCTAACAGCCTGTGATTTGATAGTTTGAATCTTCTCTTGGATTTGTCTAGGGCTGCATTAATTTGCAGGGGAGGCACGATTCAATCTCAACCTTATTGATAAAACCAACTAATGGCTGGAATTTACATAGAAATAATACAGGCATCAAAAGCTATCCAGGAGTTTGAAGCATCAGAAACAATCACAGTGCATTGAATAAGATCATATGAATAATTCAAGAGCTTCAGCATCACTGTTTTGGATTCCTATAAGATCACTGTTCTCTTTTCCAGAATTGTAAGCTTAAAAAAAAAGAGAAGAAACAAAACACATCAATTCTGGCACATATATTTAGCTCATCTTAAAAAACATTGCCCTCCTAGTAGCTCACCATGTACTCTTATCTACCATAAGAGTAGATGTAGGTGTGCCAGGCCAAAACCAGTACTTCTTCACACTGAAGTTTTCTAAAATATCTGCTAACCACAAGGCAACAAAACTTCAGATAAGACATAAAAAATGGATATCACCCTTGATTTTTATTTTATTTTATTTTTAACAATTTGCCCTAAGTTTTTCTGTCCTGCTCTACCATTAACATGGGACAAGAGCAGAACAGTGGGTTAGCCCTGGGCATTCTCTGGCTACTATAAATACTCTTTTTCAAACAATCTCACACAATTCAATTCCTTTTTGAATGCAGCCTGCGTGGGAGCTGTGCCAAAATGCTTTCTGCAGTGGCTGTGCCCAGGTCTCTGCTCTGCCCCTGCACCCACTGTCACAGTCCAAACTGCTGCTCAGTTCTTTCCTCTCCTTGGTTCACTCAGTAAAAGTGTCTGGGCAAAGAGAATTTCTGGATTCCCCATCCCTGGAAGTGTCCAAGGCCAGGTTGGGTGGGGCTTTCAGCAACCTGGACTAGTGGAAGGTGTCCATGCCCATGGCAGGGGGTTGGAACTGGAACATCTTTAAGGTCACTTCCAACACAAACCATTCTGTGATTCTATGATCTTTCTCACACCTGAATTTTAACATGGCTCTATGAGCCATTTTTATTCTCTATTGCCCATTTTTATTCCCTATTGCCCATTTTTATTCCCTATTGCCCTTTCCTCGATGACTCAGCCCCCCTTGTCTCCACACTCAGCAGGTTGCTTTGGCCCTTGCATTGCGTGGGAAAGGTGGCCCAGATTGCAGGAATGAGCTGCTCTTGGAGAGGGGGAGAGGGCAGGCAGAGATTTCAGCCCTGTCTCTAAGTGTATTTATTATAAACGATACAGCAGGATCTTGTTTGGATAGACAATAGACAGGAAATTAACAGTTAAGGCTGAAACTCTAGTCCTTCATTCCTGTGATAAAAAGAAAACAGATATCATGCTGAAAGAGAAATACAATTTCAGCTTTCATGTAGCACTGTCCCTTAAACAGTGCTTCCTATCAGGCATTATTTCTCTGCAGAATTTAGCCATTAATTTCCTTCATTTCAAGTAAAAAATATCCTCAGATTATAAAACACTCTGTATTCCCAAACAGACAGATCATAATGGCTCATCCTGAATATGCCATTCTGTCCCTCCACACAGATATTAAATGGCTGAGATAAATTGTGGCTTGGGGGTTTACAGAGGCATCATGTCAGCGATAGCAATGGATTACAAACTTCCTCCTTTAGACAGCAAACACCCAATTACCAGCATCATCTTCCTTCATGCTCTGAATAGTGAAGGAGGGGCTGTCAACCATAATTTTTCATTTCTCAATAGATGGAGGCTGATATGGTAATGCATGTTGCAAACAAATGCGTTGATATCCAAAGTCATTCATAAACAAAATGCCACGCTGCACATCCCGTGGGGAGAGCAAGGAGCCTGTTCCATCTTTGCATCCCTGTAAAGTGTGGGCATGCACCACCACAGCCTCCCCAAGCATGCCCAATGTCCTGGGCATGTCTGCACCAGGAGCAAATACAACACTTGTGACAAAAACATATTCTTCACCATAGCACGTACAATAACCTGGTCTGATTTCATAGTTCGAGCAGGAGGCTGGACTAGAGACCTCCTGAGGTCCCTCCCAGCCTGAATTATCCTACATAATGGAGGGGAATGGCTTATATGTGGGCAGCTGAAATGAGTCTTTACTGTTTTTTCTCTCCATAGCTCAAGTAAACAAACAGTTCAGAAAAGTTAATTATACTGAGCAATAACAATTAAACACCAATTAGTTAATGAGAAATTAAATGTTTATTAGGAAATCAGGGTGTTGCCAAAAAGCTTTTTGAGTCCATGGCATTTCTTTTTGGCCACATACAATAGCAGGGGTCTTTGAACAGTGACTCTGGTGAACATTCCTCCTCCACAATGATAGAAAGGCAATACACAATACCAGAGAGATGTGCCACTCTGAGCCTCCTGCCACAGTAGAGCTCACCAGCTCTTGACCCCTTTTCTTTCAGGGAATGGTGCTGGGGGACTCAAATCTTTACCTCTCTATGTGTCTTTTAAGTCAGAGCCATTACATTAAGCAGCCACAGGCTGCACCCTGCCATCAGCTCTGCTTGGCCAGCCCTCCGCACACTCTCACCAAGGGTGCACCACCACCAGCCTGGATCAGTGGTTGTCAGGTTGGAGTCAGGGCTTAATTCAGAAGAGTCTGGACAGGCTGGAGAAACAGGCTGATGGGAACCTCGTGGAGTTCAACACAGCAAATACCAAGTCCTGCCTCTGGGATGGGATAACCCTGCACAACAGTAGAGCACGGGGATAAACTGGTGCTGGAATCAGGGCTCTGAAATCTTCTTTGGAAATAACCAAAATTTGACTGGGCAAGGCTTGAGCAACCTCAGTCTCCTCTGAAGACAGTCCAGCTGTAAGCACAAGTCAGACAAGATATCCTCCAACCAAAATATTTCAGTGAATTCAACCCCTGACCTTCTCAAGAGCTCCAAGCAAGGGAGAGGTCTCCTAACTGAAGCTCCTTCTTGCTGGATGATGTCAGGCTCTTCAGTTCAAGCTTAAAAAATGTTCTTCAGAAACTTGCTAGCAGTAAAACACAAGAGAGCTATCTGGAAACAATAATTAAACATAAATGATTAAAAAAAGATTGATCCCACTTGCAAGCATTGAAATATGCCAGCTGCTAAATTACAGCATTGGCACAGACCTGGATGCCTGTGCCCATTTTAAACAGCACTCAATGAGAGCTGTGCAGAGAGCAGGCTGCCCGTGCTGGCCCTTGTCCTGTGAGCAGATCAGCATGTTTGAACCCCCAGTGACCACAGGAGCATGGAAAAGAAACCCCCTTGACTTTATGGGGACACAAGGATGGGACAAGTGTTCATCAGCATGGCCTGGACCATGGGATCACAACTTAAAACAGCCTGGTGTCATTAGAAGGGTCTGGAAATTCTCCTTAAAGTTTCTTCTCAGGGAAAGGCATCCAAAACTTAGGCAGAAGGAAATGCAGAGCAAGTGGTGCCTGGAAGGGAATGGCTAGCATGTGGGCACATCTCTTATCACAGAATAACAGAATGGTTTGGGTTGGAAGGGAACATAAAGGTCATCCAGTTCCAAGTCCCATGCCACAGGCAGGGACAACTTTACCAGACCAGGCTGCTCATAGCTCCATCTAACCTGGCCTTGAACATTTCCAGGGATAGAGTATCCACAACTCCTCTGGGCAACCCATGCCAGTGCTGCAGTTGTAACCTATGTATTGGAAGTGAAGCCCACACTCAACTCCAGCACCATCCAAACCACCTCTCCAGCAGTTACCCTGATCCCATTTTTTGCTGCCCAGCAGAACTTTCCATTTTTTTCAATATTAAGGCATAGCACTGGTATGCATTCCCAGGAACAAACGTAGGATAAAGCTGCAGATGGGAAGGAAGCATTACATACATACATTAATCCCTTCAAATAGGAACTGAGCACACAGATTGACTGCATCTCTTACTCCACCTGCTTCATTTGCAGGTTGAATCATTCCAGCACAAAGAAGAGCACTCAGAAGGGTACAGGGCCCATACAAAGGGGCTCCTCTCTCAGTTAGGGCTCATGGTGCACCCTGTCTAATTGCTGAAATCACAGCACGAGGTTTCCATACACCCATGCTGCCAGCTGGAAACAAAAGGAACATAGGCATGTACAGCCCATCCTCAGGAATCATCTCAGGTCCCTTTCACCATGGCTGCTGCTCACAGGCATGTGTCAGGCTGCATGTCGTGTGTCTCCTGCTTTTGTTAGTCATTTCATTTGTAGGCAAGGGATAGCGTCTGTTGCTCCCTTAATTATGGAAAAGTTGTCTGTGCACAATTTGAACAAGCCCCCGTTCTGCTCTTTACCAATATTGAACACGCTTCCTGTCTCTCCAGTGCTCCAGCTTGCAGCCACGCAACATTTGTTCATAGCTGCAGGCTATGTCAGCAAGACTTTGATAGAGCAACAAAAGAGCTCCCCATTCAAACAAACAGCACTGGTGAATCGACCAGAGAGGCACAAACGCCGTCGGGATTGCAGCTGGCTGGAGAAAGGGGATTTGTCAATATCTGCAGTGAACGCTGGCACAGCACCTGCAGCTCCCGTGGGAGGTGTTGCCAGTGGTCCTGTCCAACCTGGGCTTTCAGCTGTGAGTGAGCACCCAGCCATGTATTGCAGCTCTTCAGGAGGCCGGGGTGCTCCTCTGCGAGATGTCACATGGAGATACAGGAGAGGAACACCTCCCGTGCAATGGAGGGACACGCCTCCTGCACACATACACCAAGTACCTTGAAGGACTTGAACATCCTTCCCACTGTTCATAGGGAAATCAAGCTTTCATCTTAGGTCTCTAATTTGGGCACGCAGAGCTCACTGCTGTCAACACTTCCAGGCAGCATTCACAGGACAGGGCACCAGCCCATGTGTTTGGCAGAGATTCCTTCTGACCTTCCCATCCCTGGAAGTGTTTATGGCCAGGTTGGATGGGTCCCTGAGCAACCTGGTCTAGTGGATGGTGGAGGGGTTGGAACTAGATTAATTTTAAGATCCATTTCAACCCAAACCATTTTGTGATTCTATGATTCTCCAGATCCAGACCTGTGGATATAACCAAGAGCAAGCAGGAAGAACAAACCCTGAGGACACCAAGTTAGCTGGTTACAGAATGGTGACAGATGACATCTAAGGGTAATTTTTCATCACAAGTTATGTATGCTGCTCTAAATTGTTGCAGTATGGCAGCAGGGAGGAAGGTTATCTGCTGACCTTGTTCTTGCAGCTTTGGTGTGGGAAATGCGGGAATATTGGGCTGGCTGGGAAAGCTGTCTGCCCCAAAATTAGGCATACTTGCTTAACAGAGTCTTCTGCAAAGGCAATGGGCAGCTTTGCTTGCAAATCTTTGCTCCCCATCCCCATCCCCAGGAAATCTGAGCTCTCTAGCTCTAGTTCATGTCCCGAGCAGATATTCTGTAGAGATTTGGGATGCAGGTCAGGCTTTGCCCCACAGAGGTGAGTACAAGACACAAAGGAGCCTGGGGGAGGCGTGCTGACCAGGGCCTGGCACTGCCAGCAGAGTACAGGAGCTGATGGTGGCATCGTGAGCAAGTGGGAGGATTCCAAATGAGGGGGGAATTGTGGCTAATCCCAGAGGCCCTGACACATCCACACAACATGCATGGTCTGAATGCCCAACCCAGAGAGCTGCAGCTGTAAATGCTGTCATGCATGGAAATGGTATTACAGAGGAACCCAAACTCCACCCATATTTTCACATGGATGGGGGGAATGGTTTCAAACTAAAAGAGGAGCGTTTAGATTAGATGTTAGGAAGAAATTTGTTCCTCAGGGGTTGATGAGGCACTGGCACAGGTTGCCCAAAGAAGCTGTGAATGCCTGGTCCCTGGAAGTGTTCAAGGCCAGGCTGAATGGGGCTTGGAGAAACCTGGTAGAGGGGTTACAATGAGATGATCTTTAAGGTCCCTTCCAACCCAAACCATTCTATGATTCTATGATCTTCAGCAACAAAGGTGTAAAGTTTATGATAGGTTTTCCTATTTTGCTTCTCTCCAGTTAGAGGAACATTTGCAAACATGAACTGTGCACCAGCATCATTACACACACTGAGAAACACTGTACTTATGCCTTGAGTTGTTTCATCACAGACACAAAATCAGGCCTTTGCTGACTGCCAAATGCCAGGAAACATTAACTAATCTTCTTTGTTATAGAGGATAAATGCCAACAAATCTATCACATCCTGAGTGAGGGCTTACCTTTCATTTGCATAATGATTAAAACAAACTTGTGAATCACATTCTTACCAAGGTAATAATTACCTGCAGTTTTTCTGTGAGGGTTGATTAATTCCTGGTGGCATTAGCACCAGTTTTCAAGTGATTGGTGGTTTTGGGCCCTTCTGTTCTGAGCTGTCCAGGCTGACCTAATCTTGAAAAGGCTTGGAAGGCCAGCACTTTCTGAAATTGAAACTTTGCCAAAGTTCTCCTCCTGCACATACAGAAAAATCACAATTTGCTTTTTTAATCCCCAGCTGTCACTGCTCAGTCTCATGACCATGAATGAGCAAGAAGAAAGGAAATAGAAGATTCATAGCCCACAAAAATGCTAGCAGGGTGTGACTGGCTTACTGCAGAAACAATACAAGGGTGTATAACTCTACACACAGAAGAAAAATTACACTAACCAGGGCAATCCAAACAAATGTCACATCCCTGACAAGTGCTGGACCTTCAGTTTTAACTTATGTCATTGGGACTTGCTGCCAGGCAAACTCCAAGTGTCAGAGCCTGAACATTAGTCAGAGCAAAGATCCATCCACAGCCCAAGGCCTTGTGACTTGCACGAGAAGGAGAGAACGTAACTCTTGGCCAAACCCCCAAGCTTCTGACAAATCTGGAGTTTAGCAACAGCTCGAGGAGGATGTGGCATCTGGACCCCTGTTTTACTTTGGTTGTCATCGTGTACTGACCTCATGGCAATTTGTCAAAGCCCTTTCTGAGTCCACCTTTGCTTTTGTAACAACCTGTGCCAAGAGGGTCAAGCAACCTCTGTTATATTCTGAGTTAAAACTACTGCAGTGAAATAATTTTGTTGCTACTAGTTCTTGCTTTGTGAAAAGAGCAATGAGTCAAAACCATGTCTTGGCTGACCAGATCCTAACCTCAGAGAAGACCTTCTCCAAAGGCCCTTCTTCTCCCACAGCCATTTGCCAATTCTTGGACCTTTTCCTGTTCTGTTTGGTTCTCTTCAGAGAGTGTGGCCAGCTCTGCGGGAAGCACTGAGGCTGTGAGCCTAAAATGCCTTCATACAAGAGTGAAAGGAGGCTCAGTTTACCTTGCCTGGAGGTGTCTGGATGCATATGCAGACACCTTCATATCAAGTACTCAAGGCCACAGATGAGACTGCAGATGTAAAAGCTACAGATTTATGTGGACTTACAGCAGCTTTGATTCCAGTTCTCCACTGCACCTCAAAGTATAATGCCAGGGGCCAAGAGAAACACAGTCCTAAAATTTAGAAAGCACGCTCAGCATGTCAGGGCCCATGTGATTCCCACTGCTGACTATGAGGTTGGTTTAACACATGCAGCACTGCACTTTGGGGAAACAAGCTGGAATCATCTGTTGATTGGAGGGGCTGTGGTGCACTGATGTGTCCAGAGCACATGAATGAAACTTCTGGTCCAGCAAAGACAGACCAACAATCAGATGATGCTGGCTCCTGCTCCCCTTTGGAGCTGGAACCGAGGTCACCTTCTGGTTTAGGTTTGAGGTTTCACAATACAACTGACCAAGTGCTTAACTCAGAGCTCCCTCCCCACGCTCTGCCTGGCTTTGGTGCAGCTAAAGCCAGAATGTGCAGTTTGATACCATTAGAATAACATGCTCAGTTGTTCCATCAATGGAGAAACACACATCTCAGGAATGTTCTTTGCTCAAAGTCTCCCCTTTTTGTTGCAATTAGCCTGTTGTCAGTCCCTCAACCAGGAGTGCCCTTCATCACTGTGCTGCAGCCCCACAGCCCCCCTCTGGCACTGCAGCTCCAGCAGAAAAGGCCTGAGAGTGTCACCAAGGCACAGCAGGCAGCACAGCTTCCCCCTCCTACATCCCAGCAGGCACACATCCTCCTTCCACCACAGGAGAGGGAGCAAAGGGGGATAATTCTTCATCTCCAGAACCTTGTAGGCAGCTTTCTCTTTCAGAAATTAAGGTGGTGCAAGTACTCACGTGAATATGCAGGAAGCCTATAAATTATTTTGGGGCTGCTTGTGGATGTCTCATGAAGGAAAGGTGAGGCAGAGAACAGTGCTGTATAAGCTGCAGATAAGGACTTGACCAGAAGGTTTGTTGATGGGAATGTGGTAAGCAAAAATGGATGGCAAGCACTGAAAAGATGGTCCCACTTCCAAAGAGTGAGCAGAAAAGAATGTTTAGCTGCCTTTGTAATGATGTGGCTTTTATTTCTAGCTGCAGTTGGGTGTCGCCTGGTGTTATGCAGAAATTGGGACTAACACAATTAGAGGTCCTTTCCCATGTGCAATTTTCAAGTGCCTGTAGGATGTTTTACTGCTCAGAAGACAGCTAACACTTCTGAAGGCATACAAGTCAGGTAGGAAAGCTTTCCTTTTCAGTCATGACTTGGATCCCAATCTGCAGGGTATTCAGGCAGTTAACTTCTGGTAAGGCATTCAGTTTTCACCAACACTCATAAAAATCAAAATGGGGTGAATAGAAAGGAGAAAAGATATTAAGAATTTTTCTGTACCAGGGTTTTAGGGGTCTAAGTCCAAATGCTCTTCAAATCCAAAACTGATTTCCAAAGACGGAGCCACAAACCATCACCATGGGCTCTGCAGACTCACCTTCCCACTCGTATCACAGCAGGCAGGACTTTTTAACAGGGCTGCAGAGAAACAGGAGGTCTTGTCTCCTGGTTCATTCAGCAGTACTGGGACCTTCAGCTGTGGCCTCATTATCCTGCCTTTGCAACCAAACGCCTTTAAAAGACATGGCTCAGAATCAAGCAGAACTGAACTACCCCCAGTGTTTAAACACCTTTCTTCTACATTATCTGTCCATGCAGAAAAGTGCTTGAGAAGTGGTTTTCTCTTTTCCTGGGATATCTTGAGATTTTTTTTTTTTTACAACAGTGCAGCTTCTCTGTAAGACCACTTGGAAGATGACCTTTTGGCTCAAAAGTGTGCGTGGGAACATACGGCCAATCTTTATCTTGGCATGCTGGAGGGGTTAGCAGAGGTTGCTCCCAAACCAGGTCACTGCTGCTGCACACCTGCTACCCAGCTGGAGCTGTGTGTGCTGGATCCAGCACAGCTCTGCAGTGCAGAAGGGGCCATCCCCTGCTCAGGGGACCACTGTGGACGATTCACAAGACCCCAGACAACTTCTACCTCCCACTCCCTACCCGCTCGTCTCAGTGCCTGCTCAATTTAACCAGCCACTATGAAATTTAGGCTTGGAGTTTAGTGGGATGGGAACTTGCACTGTAGATGTCAACAGCACAAAGGGTGTATTTTAGTGCTCAGAATTCCTGCCTCGGCCTGGAAGTCCATGGAAATGCCAGAGCATTGCACTGCTCCTGTAAATCACAGTCAGCAGAGAGGCTGCAGCTGTATGAAATACTGACATCACTCTGAAATGATATATCCCTGCAGTGCCCCTGCTCTGCAAAGTGCAGCATCAGCCCCACAGCTGAGTCTTTCTAAAATGGTCATCAGATGACTCATGCAAGTTCCTTCTTCAGGAAAATATAAATGGGGTGGGTGAACGCAATGAGGCAAAAAAAGCCACAGACGACACATCTTCAATAAAGTCTTGCAAATGCAACTGAGCCCTGATAGATTATGGCAACACACCTGCCAGCATAAGACTCTTGCATCACCTCTTGAGGCCTAATACAGACTATGGCTTAAAGCATTGCATGAGATCAAGCACTCTTGAGGTTCTGGTGATACTGATGGCTGGAGAAAGCTGAGTTCACATCTCTAGAGGACCCTGCAGAAAGTCATGTACAGGCATTTGAGGAGCAGCAATTCCCTGACCCATGAAGGTGCAGTAGGACGAGTGGTTATTGTTCAGTCCAGCCACCTTGGCTTCGCTTCTACAATGCAGCTGCATCTAAGACCACTGACACGCTACATGAAGCACAGTGTACTGAAACACAGTGTCCCTGTGACACCACTAGCCCTACAGATGTCCCACATCTTCTCTGCTCACTGTGTCAAAGCTTTTAGGAAGGAGACAAGGCTGGTTTGTTCACATGATACCATGGGATATAGAGCAGCCAACTTAATTCAGGCCCTTGCTCCTGGCTTAACCCATAAGTAGAAGCACACTTGAGTAGCACAAATAGATAGTCTGGACCCAAGTTTCTGTCCCTGCTGTCTGTAGCTGCCATGTACTTAAAATAGCAATTAGATGTGGCCTCCAGTGTTAATGGTAATATAAGCACTTGAGATTGGACAGACATCACAGTTTTTCCCACTTAAAGGCAGCTCATTTTACCAGCAATCTGCATATTAGTCTTACTTATATTAAAGGCACTAAAAAATCCCCAAACAAATTCCAACATCTTGAAACACCACTATCAAGACCAGTAAAACAGAAGACATTCAAAACACACATTAAGAATGAGGCACCATTGGGAATGAAACACATGTATCAGCACTTAATATTTATCTAATACAAAACATGGCATTGTACAACCTTGCACAAACTCAACTGATGGGTCAAGGCTGGACTTGGTAGGTAGAAGGTACCTTCTTCTACTTGCAGGTAGAAGAACAGGCTGCCAGGGCTCTACTACCTTCATGAATATTTCTGATGTGGTGGCTTGGAGGAGAGAAAGTGGAAGAGTTGTTTCCTAACGTGCTGCCCCAGAAGAGGGGCCAGGAACAGGCCCTTCCTGCTGGTGCTGCTCAGTGAACCACCTGCAGGACTCTGCTCTGAGCTGGGAGCAGCCAACAAAGCTCTGAGCAGATCCAGCCTGATGGAGACATGATGGGAAAAAGTCCCTATTTGTTTTGTGCTGGATTCTTCCCAGCCACCCTGGATCCGCTCTTACCACATCTGCTCTTCACAGCCAGTTGGTCAGTCCTGAAGACAAGACAGAGCTCTGCAAGACATCCCTGGAGACTTGTTTTACTGCAACTTGTTCTGTCATTGGCAATCACAACAATCCATACAGAACACTGATGTAATTCGCTATTTGGTTTCCAGCATTAGTGGCAAGATACTGTCTTCTGTTATATTGAATTAATCCCATTTACCTGCTTTTGAGATGCACCTGGAGACTGGTAGAGTAAGTCCTCTATGCATAATAAATACTATGCATAACTTAAGTGGAGACTGCTCAAATGAAACTTTGTGTTCCCAAAAGAAATCCAAACCAAACCAAACAACCAAACAAAAAAAAAACAAAAAACAAAACAAAAAAAAACCAACAACAACAACAACAAAAAAAAAACAAACCACAAAAAGAGGGATTTTGAAACTGTGATCAACTACAACTTACTTCTTAGGTAGATTTTCTCCAGACTCAGAGAAAGAATTCCATAATACTTCCTTAGGCCAAGTTCACTATGCCACAAGCACTGGTGTGCGATTCCAGATGGAAATAACTGAGCAGGATAAGTGTGCAACTGTGCTTTTCAATGCCATGAAAAATCCAGAGAAAAGCCAAAGTGGACAGATTCCAAAATATTTTAAACAGGCAAACTCTTAAGTCCAGACGTCTGAGAAAGTCATTGATGTTTAGAGCATGAATGACAACCTGAAAAACTGTTACTGACACACTTTGGAGTCTGTGACAATTTAACTACGAGGGGATAACTGCTTTGCAGGAGAAAAGGTACAAGAGTGTTACAAAATCCGTAACTTTGCTCAGCAAAAGACCCATTCACTCCTCTGTAATAAGCTATAGGTGGCATAAAAAGACAGCCATGGAATAGAGTGTTTCCATCTCACCAGACACCGAAACATCTTCAGTCTGTCTGGCCAAACAGGACACTAAAAGTGGGATGATGTGCTCTGACATGACGTGCTTTCATGTCCATTGATCATAGAAGGACTTTACATGGCTGGGAGCTACATCCATCACAAGTAGCAGCAGCTGCAGACTGGCAGAGGAAAGTTAGGTAGTAAAGTGGATTCAAAGATGTTACAATTGCAACCTTTGGAATACTCTTGTCAGGTATTTAAAATGCTCCAATAGGACATGAAGAAAGCAAGGAAAAAGAGGAGCTTGTTTCATGGTCTCCAGGATTTGTTCATTTGAGTCATTCCTTCTTTAAAAAATTATCCTTTCCATCCTGCAGGAGTGTCTTGTGCCTCTGTCATCTAACCTATGGCACAAGTCTTTCCATGAGCAGGGAGAAGCAATCTCCAGTTGGGTCTGCTGGCCAGAGTCTTTGTGTTAGATTCCTCCCAGCTGGAGGAATAACTTCAGGATATCCTGGGACTCCTGTAGCAATCTTGCACCAGGAAAGATGTCTTTCATGCAGGGAGGTGAGCAAACAAGACAAGGAAGAGTTAAACAGCTGGACAATTCAAAGGGATACACACGGATGTTGAATCGAGGGAAAAGATCTCAACATTTCAGACAGATGTTCTGAGCAATACAAAAGTGCAACATTCCCATTATTAGGGATCTTTAGCACAACCATATCTGGGTTCAGGTTTGAAAATTTGCCATGAAATACAAACCCTTACCAGTGCATAAGCTGTTTGTTGTACTTGGAGAACATCATCTCTCCCTGTTTTCTCCCTTCCAGTGGGAACACTTGGGATTGCAGCTTTTCCTCCAAAATTCCTGTCACGGTGAAAAGCACAAGCACCAACTGCTCAGGTGTTTCCATCAGTCTGGGTGATGAAAAGAAAATTCCCTCCCTATGTTTGCTACAGGAGAGTTTTCGGGTCTTTCCACATCTTGTTGGCACCCCCATTAATAAGTGGCATTGATCTACAGCTAACAGGAGACAACTGAAGCATAAAAATCTCAAACTGCAGCCAGCCACTCCTGGAAGAGTTTGGATTAAGCTGTAAAAAGAGATCTATTCTTTTATTGTGGTAGATCCAAACCACAGTGAAAGATTTTGTTTCAATTTCACCAATGAAAGCTGGAATATAATTTGTTGCAGAAACTACTTTTTCTGTCCAAGAAATTTTCAGTTGAGCATTTCTGATTGGTTATTAAATTGTCTTTAGCATCCCTTGTGAGAATTAGGATAGGTTTCTGGATATGCGCTGTTTATTTTACTTTCCTATAAGATATAAAATCTGATGCAGTTTGAAAATTCAGTAGTATTTTGTTTGAATGCTGAGATTATAGCTTTCAAGAAATTCTACAAATCAAAAAGTTATAGCTTCCAGAGACTGAATTGTTTAAACAAACTTTTCAAGGCCCCAGTGAATGCATCTCCAGGAGTGGCTTGAGATGTCAGAGGAGCAAAAACCAGTTGATTTTGTAACTCAAGAAGGACTTTTTGCTCATATAAACTTAATGTAGCCCAGACAAACTTAAAAAGCATTTAAACCATGCAAGAGTTTAAGTATTTTGTTTAGTAATCTAGTTGCCCTTAACTGCAATGCCTGGAAATGAAGTATTGCATCTGGAAAGCATCTAACCAGGAATGTGGCACCCCAAAGCACCACGGTCTTCTCCTGAGACAGTGTTCAGACAGGGAGGTTTGAAAAGATCACACCCTGTAAAAACACTCATTCTTTCTTCTGATGTTGCTGATACTGTTCCACATGGTTTCAAATATGAAAAGATGTTTGAATAAATGCTTATTTCATATCTTAGATTTGATTCTTCTAGCTGTAAAGTCAGGTTCTGTTGCTGGATTAAGACTTAAATATTTTCAGGCAAGCCTAATAACAACCCACCAGGCATATTTGTAGGTCGGATTTCATTTTCACACCATGAAACACTGCTTAGACGTCTTCTTGCACATGGCCAAAGCTTGAGCAAGGTCTTTCTGTCCTGGGAGTATCAATCGCAAAGGAGGAATTACTGTGGAGGAATTCGGTGGCAGCCTTCGACACAGAAAGGGTAGATACCTGATCAAAATACATCCCCAAAATAACTTCTTTTAAGAATTTTTACCCAACAGCGTTTCAGCAATCTGGTTATAGGACAGCACCATCTACAGCTGTCTTGGTATGAATGAAGGGCCAGGAGAAAGTGGCTGGAGGGAGGAAGGTATTTCCTAAACCAAGTTTCCATCCCAGCCAGGGTGCTGAGGACAGGTGCTGATCTTTGCTCTCCCCAAGGTTTACAAACACACCTCGAGCTCACCTTGGGCACCCAATTTCCAGACAAAACCATGGCGAGGGACTCACCAGCGACTCACAGTGCAGCTGGCAGGGAGCACAGCAGGACATGAACCCCACCAAAGCCACTGCACCAGTGTGAGTGTGATAAGGCACTGCCCCCTACGTGCTTTCCTCAGCCACCACTGTCCCACCAAAACACATCTGTCCTGGCCCCAGTGTGCCTGCCCTTTCTGTGGCTGCTGCTGCACCCACAGGCACAGCACGCCACAACAGCAGGTCCAGCATGATGGGAAACTACTTGTTTTCTCCACAAATTTGGGATTTTCCAAGGGATGGTGTGGCATCTCGGCACATTTACCTTCCCCTTTGAGGTCTGCATACCCTGCTGGTATCACCAGTGAATGAACACTACACTGCTCCCTTCATGCTTTTTTGTTTGACACTTTTACACTGCCAACAAGTTCAAACAGCACCCTGTGCCAGGGCTCGGGGTGTGCAATCCCACCAGGCTAATGCTTGGTGCGTCCATTCTGCCCATGTGCTGCTGGAGGTTGCTCTCCAAGGCCTTGGGGACACATCCTGCCCTTCTGTCATGTACACTTGCTGTCTTTTGCTGCACAGGATTAACGAGCCTGAAACCCTGCTGCTCCAAATACAGGTTCAGCCTCGTAGAGGGAGGGTTTCTCACCTGAAACCCTGCTGGATGCCTGACCCTTGCTGGTCTGAGTCTCCTTGAACAGCACTTCCAGCAGCGCTGTCATGTCTGCAGGTCAGTCAGAGTTTAATTTAATTATTATATATATATATATAAATAAAAAACCAGCTAAATGATTGACTGCAGCAATCCCAACCAGCTCAACTCCAAGCTAATGATCTGCTGTCAAGTATCAGGCCCTTTTAACAGTGAGGGAAGCAGGAGCAGGGCCAGGAAAGTCACCTCAGCTGTGTCCCAAGTGAGAAAGCATCTGGGGCTTGCAGCAAAAGCTCTTGGTCACAGGTGAATGCAGTGAACAAAATCCCAATGCAAAGCACTTTTCTTAAAAGCAGACCTTTGAGCACACGACATAAATCTGATTTCTGAATACTTCTCATCCTTTGCTTTTCTCAAATCCTGCTGGAGAGGTACAGAAAGCTCAAGTTACAGAGTACCAGAGCTGCTGATGCACCGCAGAAATGAGCAATAACCACTGCCTGACCCCCTCAGCCACAGCCTCCTCTCCACGACCGCCTGCTCAGACCCTCTGCAGAGCCCCAGCACTGCAGAAACCACAGCTTTGAAGGGGTGATGAGAAGACCAACCCAGCTGGTGCCTTTTTATAGTGTGAAGGTGGAAAAAAGCTCTACTCATTGCACCATGCCTCAGCACCTCAGAAATTCATAGTGGCTGCTGGGCAATGTGCAGAGAATGAGACACGAAGCTGCTGCTGGAGCAAAGTCACGGCATTTTTACCCCGGTGATGAACTTTTTCTCTCATTTCCATTTGTGTTGAAATACCAATTTGCATTTATTAAAAAGCCCTTACCCTCCTCTCCAGGAAAAACAAAACAAAACAAAAAAGACAACCAACCACCCTGATCTAAAGCAAGAGATTGGTTTACATAAAATCCTATTAGTTTAGCTGATTGCTTCCAAAACATTTCTGAGAAAGCCTTCCATTACCATACAAATGGTGCTGGGCCTTTTGCAGGCTGACTGTAAGAAAGTGCAGTGGTTTGGGCAAATATTCATCAAGGCAGCTGCTCCTGTGAGCCTCCTGCACACCAGGGAGGGAAAGGACAAGAAATAGCTGAGCTCCTCCACCAAGGCAGCAGCTACCCCAGCCCCAGCCCCCTCCCCACAGCCCTGAGGCAGCACCCCAAACACACACAGGGCACACGTGTGGTGGGTCCACGAAAAATGAGGAGGAGGACAGAGATGTCAGGGGAATTTGGGAGCGGGGGAGGCAGCTGGCAGCCCAGAGTGAACGTGTGTGGGCATCACATGCTGGAGAAGAGCAGTGAGGAGCGTGCCACCACCTTGTCTGAGAGCTGCTTTCCTCCTCGGTGCCATCATCTTCCCCTCCTCGCTGGAGCAGCCATGAGATCCCACAAACTCTTCATGGCCCATGAAGCCAAGAGAGCTATCAGTGTTAGAGGTTTTCAGACCCCTGTGCCAGCAGCTTTCGGAGGTGTTTGCATCGAGTCAATCCTGATGGTCTGAGCACCCTCACCTAGCTGAAGATGCCCCTGCTCACTGCAGGGGGATTGGACTAGAGGACCTTTATTAAAGGCCCCTTCCAACCCAACCCTTGCTCTGATTCTATGATCCCTGAGGCACAGCTCGCTGTGCAGGGTGCAACCTGGGCTGAAACAGCCAGGAGTGAGGAGATCACCTTGGTGGCTGGGCATGGTGGTGGGCAGGAGGTTCTCTGGGTTTGTAAAAGGGATACTCACCACGGATGGTCTTGCAAAGTCTGCAAAGATTTTGCCAAAATTGGTTCTTTTGAGTGACTGATATGGTCCCCTGATGTCATGTGGATGATGCCCGACCCTTCCCTGTAAAGATAAAGCATTTCTTGAATGATCCCAGAGGTGCTTTTGTGAATCAGACAGCCACGTGAATGAGGCAAGGATCCAGAGCCAAAACACCATCATAAATTTGGTGAAGATCCCAAGTCTGGGAAGTGTCTCAACAGAGCTTGTTTTTGTACTTTGGCAACAATCATTGCAATCACCTTCAAGAGAACAAATATCTCATTAATCGCAGTCACGGGATGCAGCAACAACCTTGGGAACTGCTGTAATGCAGAAAGCCACAAATAGCCTTATTGGCCTTTAAGAAAAAAATGCGTGTGGGGAAAAATATCAGTGAGGACTGAAGATGCAGCATGAGAGAGCAGTAAAAATTTAAACATTCAGCAGCTATTCCACATAACATTTATAGGCAATTTCCTGTTCTAATAAGCCAAAATGAAAAAAAAAATAATAGAAGAGCTATGGTGCCAAAGAGATATCATCAACCATTGCTGAAAATAAAATAAAACATCAAATCCCTGGGACTTTTCATCAAGGGGGTGATGAAGGGAACATGCCAGTCCTAAGGTTGTGTCTTGACTTCCCTGGGAGCACCTGCCAATCTCACACCACAGACTCCAGGTGACTGAGCTCTGATTGTCCTGCCTGAGTCTGACCAGCACTGGTAACCAGGGGGTTCTCCCTCCCAGCCTGTTTTAGGAGCTCTGTGTGGAAACAAAACGCACAGAGGGATTGTGAGGTGCTCCTCCTTTTGAAGCATCTCAGCAATCAGCAACACAACAACCCCCCAACAGGCAAGGGAAGTGTGTGTTACAAAACAGGCACCCAGTCAATTCAACAGCTTTGTCCCCATTCTGGGAAAATTTTCCCAAAGACACCTTTCTCATCAATTTGTAATTTTCTGAAGACCTAACACATCATTTGTGTGTCAAAATGGCATCAGTGCTGAGCAGGCACGCTCCTTCATTTTTGACTGAGGTGGCAAAGCACAGAGGGACCATAAAACAAGAGACTAAATCACATCTGGCCATAATCCCGACTTGCAGAGGAAGCTGGAGGGATGGATCTGATGAGGGACAGCTTTGGTGAACTCAGACGGTGTCTGGCCCTGTGTTTGTGCTGTTCAGGGTAGTCAATCAGTCCAGCGTGGCACCGTCAGCACCAGCAGCCACCTCCCTGTGTGCTCAGGGCCACGGTGGGACAGCACAATGCCATGGCAGCTCAGTGGCTGTTCTGCTGGAGCAGGGAGGATGGACATGATCACCCACTGTGGTCCCTTCCAGCCTGGCCCACTGTGATTCCAGGACCTCAGTTTTCTGGGAACACAGGGCTTGGGATGCCCAACCAGGCTGGGCGCAGGGGCAGGTCTCAGACCTGACACTGAAGATCAGCAGATGCAGAGCGACTACCCAAAAACCCGGGTTCCTTTGCCTGCCTGCTCCCAGCCTGGGGGTGTGAACAAGGAGCAGCAGGCAGACAGCAGACAAAATAACTTGCTCTCCCTCCCTGCACTCCCAACCCTGTCCACGATTTTCCAGCTGCAGCCTGTCCCTGATGCCATGAGAGAACTAGAGGGGAGCCAAAGGGAAAAACAAAAAACCCCTTTCTGAAGACATCGGGCCAGTTGTACACTGGGAGGGAAAACCCTTGCTGATTCGAGCCCCCTTCCCATCTGCTCCATGGAGGTGACTGGCCGAGGCAGCGGAGCGTGAGATTTGATTATAATTATTGTCCTAATGCAGAGCTGAAATTGTTCCGAGCACATGGAGCTTCTGGGAATAGGCAAGCATCCAAAATAATCTTTGGGCTGCAAACTCAAGTGACGAAGAGATGGCATAAACCGACAGACATCACAAAACCCTTTGGAGTCTACTTCCCATCGAGCAGGGTTGTCCCTGTCAGTCTGCAATTTCACCTCCAGACAGCTCCCACTTTCCTGCCGGCCTTGGCAGACACATTGTTTTTCAACAAGGAAAAAAATACGTATATCCAGGGACCATGAACCAGCCCAGCCCAATTAAATCAAGCCCAGTGGCTGCTGGGCTGTGCTTCCCTCCACAGTCAATTCTGATCTGGTGCCTGCCACACAAAACCAGTGACATTATGGACTGCAGCAACACAATTAGGACCAAGCCCAAATCTATAAAGGTATTTAGATGCTTAAGTGGCAGTTGGACATCCAAATATCTTCGTGGAGTGGCACACCGTTCTTGGGGCAGAATAAGGGGTTCTTTTGCAGAGGAGAGGTCAGCTCTATTCCCATGTATATTCCTGGGAACTCCTATATGGCTGTGCTGAGCAACACCTGTAGCTCAGGTTGTGAGAAGCCAGATGCAGAGGGGGCCCCAGTGCCTTCCCAGGCCGCTCCTTTTTCTCTTCCACTCCAGAAGTTGGAAGCATTTACCACTCCCCTGCTTCTCATTAAATAAACCCGACTTCCCGGAGGCCGTGCAAAGCTCTCAGCAATCAGCAGCACATGGCAAATTAGAACCAACGTGTTTGCTGGCCAGAACGTTTCACATCCTTGGGAAAGAGGCTTGCAGTGGTCCACGTCGTGAGTGGATGCTTTCTGCCTGCTGGGTGGGTCCTGGTGGTGCAGCAGAGCCTGGCGGGCACCGAGGGGATTTCACACAGTAATTGGCCAGTGTGCACAAGGCTTAGGGGTTTGGCTGCTGGCAGCACAAAGCAGGATTTGGCCACTCCCCTGAGTCTTGCTAATACCCAGATACTGCACAGGAATCTAAACGGCTTAGGATATTCCAGGTGGGCAGAGCACTGTGTAGGGTAGGAGCTCACATAAAGTCGATCTAGGAGAATTAGCATTTCTTCTGGCTATTACATCCTGCCTAATTCTAACTCCTCGAGGAGTTATTTCACTGTAGCATCTGTAAAATGAGCTATGAAGTTCTTATTGTGCTGACTTGGCTGTGGGTACCCCTGCGAAGGAAATTCACTTAAAACACCCTTCAGAGTAATTAAAAGTTGGAATGGACAAGGACAATCTGCAAGCAGGTTGTGTGGGTACCACTCTGAGTTTTGAATGAAAGTGCCCCTCGGTGCCTCAGTGTTAAAGGTTTCTTTTTGAGACTCTCCACTAATGCATGGCTGTATTTCCCTCTTCCAGCATGCTCCTTCTGAATCACATTTCCTCCTGGTATTTGGAAGAGCAAGCAGCAATAACAAGTGTGAAACCTCTGTGGCCTCGCCAAGTGTGAACCAGCCTCCCTGCTGGGAAAGGTTCTAGGAAAGGACATTTTGGACAATAGGAGCAGGCGCTGCCAATACTCTGTTCTAATCTTTTTGTCAAGTGCAACGTGTTTTTGCTAATGTTACTGCTGTGGCAGACCTGTGAGCCTTGCCTGCTGTGCCCAGGCTCCTCTCCCAGCCAGCCCACGCCGTGCTGATTCACTCAACCCCTGGGTTCTTGCACATCTTTATTACTTGGAGCGGCCAGAGAAAGCCCTGTCTGCTGATTGCAAATGCTGAATAGCTTAAAGGTATTTCATATATGATTAAGCACTTTATAAGTCTGTTCATGCAAGCATCAGGCCAAATTTCCTCATTCTGTAGGCATACGAATGTATTTTTTGCTTAGTTCAATAAAACCATTTGCATTCATCTCTACTGATTCCACTATTGTTTTCCCTTGCTCAGCAAGATGTATATTACAGTCTGTTTAATTGTGTGTTTGATCTTTACTACTTAACCAGCTCTATTTATCATTACAATGCATCAGTACATTATAAAGCTTTCAGGCACATTTATCAACATAACAAAGCTCCCACAGCCGAAGAGTCCTCCAGGGAAATAAAGCAACAACAACAACTACTTCGATGCAATTCACTTAGCAGTACAAATATTTGTAATTACAAAAATCTTTAAGAGTGCTTCTGCCATAAATGGTGTGTTTTACTTAAAATTGCTTTCATAATGTGAGAGTGCCTCCAATTTATGCAGCTGATGGGTTCTTCAAATTAAAGAAAGCATGGCCAAATTAACTGCTTTTTTATATATTCCCTTTTTCTAATGTGAAGGCAGAACTCAAGTTCACTGATGTGCTATTGCAAATTTGGCTACCCTAATAAAATGCAAACATTTAAAAAACACTAGTGTGTGATTAATAACTGCTATAAATACATTACAGCGTGAATGCAACGTTACAGATAGCTGCAAGCCATGGGGGAACTGAGTCTACAACAATCAATTAGCTATTGATTGTAATGCCTGTTAATCATTGATTAACCCTTTGTAAAACAACAAATACATTACCCTTGCTGTAAACTGGGACCACCAGGTTATGCTACATAGTTATTCCTATTTCTTATGTCCATCAAAGACAGTTACATGCCAATCTATTGCAATTCCAGCACCATTTTTATATATTTAACATTCTTGAAAAATCTGCTGTTACTCCATTAGCAGGTTTTGGGGTGTTTTTTTTTTTGCTTTTGCCTTGTAGGAAATTATTACAACTGAAGGACATCCCATGAAGTCAAGTGTACGTAAACCAGCTGAAAACTGTCATCTCACAGGAAAGGCCTTGGGGATATTTGTTTTCTCTTATCATACAGTGAATTATACTCTGATTGTCTGTGGAAAGGGCCTGACTGGGCACTGCAGCTCAGCTCCCTGCTGTGGCACATGGAGCCAGGAGCTGGTAACACGGGGCCTGACCTGAGCAGGCATCCAGGAGACCACAGTGGCAGCCTCAGCCAAGCTCTGGGCACCCTGTGCTTTCTGCACAGCAATCAGGGAGCTCTCTGGACCTCCAGCTATCCTTCCACCTACAATGAAGTCTCCTGCCTCCCAGACAGTAGCAATGGGAGACTCATTTTCACCTGATCGATCACACTATTAAAATAGCCACAACCCTTTGAAGCCACGAGAAATAAAGGTGAATTTAGGAATACAAATCTTCAAACACCAGTGCTAAGATTCTGAAGGCAAGCACTCAAAAGTTAGCAAAATCCAGATTTGGGATGTTTTGTGAAAGCTCAGTGTGGGCACAGGAGCATCATGGTGCTGAAGTGACAAGCACCATGCTGCATTGTCCATTGCACCACATACAGCCTTCCAGAAATCCCATAGCCTTCCATTCAGTGCTCCATTAATAAATGACTGGTCAAAAATCTGTCTCACATCCACTATTTCTCCTTAGACCTGGTCTATTACCATTGTTATCCTGCTTAATTTTAACCTGTTTACTTTAATGTCCAGTCCACCAGAGACACAGAGAAACAGAAGACATCAAATACTGCCTGTGTTTCTCACATTCCAAAACACGGTATTTCTGATCATTGTTCTGGGGCAAAACAAATTCTCTGCTTTCCCAAGTGAAACCTTTGCCAGAGGAGGTGGAGTGAACATGCCACTAAAGCCATCCCAGGAGCCTGGCGTGCAGCAGGGGAGTTTCACACCCCAGGGCCCGTGAAGAAGAGGGACCACTGCCCTAAAGCAGGCACGATCAGCAGAGCAGAGAGGGGCACAGCTGCAGACAGGATTGTGGGAACAGGACAACAAGGGCAGGGCAGGCTTGGGTGTGTGAGAGTTGACTGAAAGGAGCCTGCCAAGAGCGCTGCTGTCATCACACAGAGGGAACTGGAAACTTCCCTGTGAGGGCCCCCAAAAGCTATTGAGAAAACAAAAAAAACACAACAGACCATGATGGAAACCTGTAACTTGAGACATCTCCAGTGGGCAAAAACACAAGGATGTATTCCACAGAGGACAAAATCTCATAGAGTCAAGATAACAAACAGCATAATCTATGCCCAGGAATCAGAAAAATGCCGAGGGTGTCTGTGTTTCCCCTCTGTTTTGTTGTTTGGTTTTGTTTGATTTTTTCCCCTTCGTATTTATGTCTCTAAAATATTTAGAAAACAAATTATCTTCAAATATTTATTTATCTGTTTATAAACAGAAGGCAGCAGCTACAGAACCTCAGTCCTGAGCAGGTCCCACCTGTAATTTAAGAAGGGAGACGACACCTGAATTGTGACTGACAGGTGACCCAGTACGGACACAGCTTTACAACAGCCTCACCAGGGTGTTTAATATGCTGTTCTCTTCAAACGCTGGGATATGATGGCGAAACCTCTTGCCAAAATGTCCTGTGAAGGCTTAAATGACCGACACGTAAATAAGACCGGGAGAATTCACAGCCTGTTGAAGGGAAGATGCTCCACGCGCAGTACCTAAATATGCCCAAATCGCTTATACAAACAATATTTGCCGAGCAGCGGCAGGGAGAGCCCAGCCCGCTGTTTCCCCGGGGGTTTCTCACGTCTTCTCGATGCACAAAGTGTGTTTTGCCATCTAGTGGCTATCGCAGAGGGACCTCCGGGGTCCTGTGCCTTTGTCACCCACAGGGCCCATCGGCTCCTGGGGCTGGGGGGAACCAGCAGGAGGGGGTGGGAGAAATTCATAAAATAAAGCATATACAAGAGTCACAAGCCGGATCACCCGGAGTTCTGGAATTTAGCAGAGAAAAGCTTGTGTACTGCAGCCTGGGATACAACCTTGGTGGGAAACAGCGAGCACAAGGGAATCCTGAGAAGGGAATTTGAGGAAACAGCAGCTCAGCATCTGACTCCGCTCCTGCTGCGAAATGCAGGGGTTGGTTGGCACGGAGCAGGCTGAGATCATCCGTCCCACTGCAGCCAAAGGTTTGGGCTGCTACCAGAGCAGCTGCACCTCCACCAGCTCAGGGCTGTCGGGTGGGAAACCACATTATTACCTCTTTCTTCTACCACTTTTTCATATATTTAACTTGCTACGAAGGTCAGACCCCAGCTTCTACCCCGACACCTTCAACAGGTGAAGGCTACAACAGGCTGAGCAGACATGGCAATTCTGGAAGTCCAGACCTCTGGAAGGAACAATCTAAAAAAGCATTAAAACCCCTCCAATGTACCACAAACAATGATACATTGCCCTTTCTACTCAGGAATCTACATCCCCAAAGGGATTTCAGAGCCTGGTGGGGTTCAGCCTACATATCTGTTTAAGAGCACTTCCAACACTTGGAGTTTTAAAGCACCAAGTAATAGATATAGGGGGGGAAATCACCAGATGTGGATTATCAAAGCAGTTTTTCAAAAACAGCACTGCAGGATGGAGAAGTTTCATCCTTCTGTGTCTTCTGGAGAGGGATTGTCAGTGGGCTGCACGAATCTGGAGAGAGGGCATAAGGAGCAGTACGGAGGTACCTCCTCTGGATGGCATTTCATTTCTGCTGAGGGCAGCTCTTAAGTAGTGAAGCCACTTTGGAACTAGAAAATTGGAGTCATTGCCATGAGAGATTTACACCAGACACACTCAGATCTGCAGAGACTGTTCCCATTATGCTCCAGTGTAATCTCAGGCACTTAATTTGAAAGACTCCATACATTAGGAGCTATTCCTCTTGAGATTTCACTTGGGTCACCAAAGGCAAGCAGAAGAGAGAGCCCAGATGGATAAATCTGGATTTAAGAACATCCACCATCTCATGGCTCATCAACAGCCTTTTCCAAGGAAAACTCTGGTGTCTCCTTAGTTCTGAACTCACAGCTGTGCCACAGAAACACCACAAAGCACTGGGTGTCTCTGGCAGCCCTACTGACAATTAATTGCAGATGAAAACCAAAGTGCTTTGGGAATCACAGCCATATAAGAAACCATATCCTACTTCAGCCAAGTTGGATGTAAGACATGAAGAGAGTTCTCCAAATGGTGAGGTTCAGTCCCAGACCCAGTGCTGTGGGAAAAGACATTCACTGGAATGACACATTTTGCTCCAGGACACACAAAAATCCAAGTGGGATGTGTGCCACAGTCCAGGGGGTCACAATTTAATAGTGCTCTTTCAACAGACTTTAAGACTTCTATTTTCCTGTACAATAGGATCAGATCTCAGCTACTAGTTACAAATGATGCAAACTCATGCCTTTATCCTTTTAATTTATGGAGGTAGAGAACCTCTAAAATGAGCTTTGAGTCACAGTGGAGGTTTTTTCCCCTCTTACCTGTGCTCCTTGCAATATGAGGGCTGTATCCTGAGCTTAAAATGGCTGGTCTGAAGGAGGAAAAGAAGAAAGAAAAAGAAAACTACAGCTGTTCAGAAAATTACTTCTTGAAAACCTTCTTTCAGACACCCATTTCAAAGCACAGGCACTCCACTTCATGCTTGGAAGGGAAAGTAATGGCCTTGCAGTAATTACAAAGGGCTGCAACTTAAGAGACAAAAATCTATCACCATAAACTCACAATATGATAAACCCATTTCACATACATAAGGTCTTGAAAACACATGAGCAAGCAAACAGCAAAATTACCAAGAACTCACATCAAAAAGAAGCTGGAAATCCCCCGACTCCATTTTCACATGGAAACTAGAGATGCTGATAACAGCCAAAGTGTTACTGGAAAACACCAACAGCAGATTTTCTTTCTGTTGTGGTTTAAGAACAGCAAAATACAGCACAGACTTAACTTTACATGAGGGCTTAACCAAAATCCTACTGAACAGCAACCGAGACTTAAATGGGATTTATTCTGGTGCTTGTAGGTGTGCTGAGGACCAAGCTCTGCTGCTCGTTGAGTTCCCAGGGAAGGGAATATCCTTTGGAGCCAACAGCTGTGTTGGAGGCAACTAGCTTGAGAATTCAATCCATTGCATCGGGTGGGACGTTTTGAAAATGGCTGGAGGGCTTTGGAAACACAAGTCTGAGTTGTCAGCTCCTCAGATTTATTTTTAGATGTTGATTTGCTGCCCTAACTCTTAGGGTTTATCCAGGAAGCTGGCTCCATATGCTTTTCCCAAACTCTACAAGGACTCTGCCTTCACAGCACAGACAAATAAATGGCACTGTCACAGTGGCACATAATTGTCTGCTTCTAATACGTCAAATCTGACACATAACAAAACGTTCTTGTGGCAATTTAAGCCATAACCTTGCTCCTTTTTATTACTTTAAATCTTCAAAACTCAAAACATATTCAAGTAATTAATTTTTTAAAATTTCCTTTCTTTTTTCTTTTAGTAAATCATTAACACTTCCAACCACCAACCACTTATCCCTTTTAGGCAGCACATGAAAGAAGAGGGGGTAGATATGTAGTTAAACACTGTGCAAGCAACAAATGTCTTCGAGGGATTGGCATGCTCAGAGAATGACCTACATCATCTTGGGCATGTCCCAAATGCCTCTAATCATCCCAAGGACATTCTTTAGTCTGTTTATGGTGGCCTTGACACTGCCACAACCCAACCCCCAGCCCCCAAAACAAACAGTGCTCCTTGGAGAAAGCACTGTTACAGCTCTGAGCAGAAGTGTAAAGGCAAAGAAAAGTGCTGCGACTAGATTTGAAGAGCCCTCATTGGTACAGAAAATGTAGGATGAAAACTCCAAATGAGGAACTGCATTAAAAAAAAAAAAAAAAAACAAACAAACAAAATTCCAACTTGGTGATCCCAAGCCCCAAATTGGACATGAAAAAAATCTAATACAGGATTTGGACTTAGAGAGGTAGTGTGCAAGGTCAGCCAAGGAGGGCTGAAAAGCTGGTCTGTGCCGAGCTGCCACTCACAGATGGGAAGTTGGACTGACCAAAGGACATTTCTCCTAAAAAAGGGAAGAATTCTAGAAGGAACATTCCAGGTGTCCTGAATGCTAGAAAGAAACAAGGAAGGACAGGAGGCAGACACTGAGGGATGGTGAGACTGATAGGAGGTATGAGACCCAGGGAAGGCCCTTTCTGCAGAAGGCAGACACACAAAGGGTGCAGGTGGTGGGATGAAAGAGAGCCCTCAGACTAGGAGAGCAGGACCACTGCACTGAGCATCTACTCTACATGGAGCTTTCACTGCTAAGGAGGTGCTCCCCAGCCAATGCAATTTGATGACCAAGGAGAGGATGAATCACTTTCTTCAAGTACTTTGCAGGAAAATAGTTTACCAAGGAAATTGGAAAGTCAATGGAGGCAAGAAGACAAGAGCTGAACATGTGAGATCCGAAACCCTGTAATTTTATCTGCAAAAGATAACCATGCTGGACCATGTCATTCCAAAGGGCAAAAACACAGAGCCACAAAGGATGTACAGTGCAATGAAAGGAACTGGAAAACAGATAAATAACAGTTCAGTGTTCCTGGAAGATGTGTCACTGACCTCAGGACAGAGGCAAATTGGCTAAAATGTGACATGCTCACTAAATTCAAGCTAGCCTACATGACCTCATGGTCAACATGAAACAATAACTGGAATTTAGAGGCAGGGAAAGCCAAATTAAATAAAACAACTTAAAAACTATAGTCACTGATATCCCCCATTTAAACAAACTATTAGAGGAAAGAGCAAAAATCCCCATCACTTGACATTTTAATATAAATACTAAAAATCTTTCTGAAAGATTTACTCCAGTCAAAACATGGTATCAGGTTTAATGAAGACACGTATCACATTTAACACCTTCACTAAGTGGTCAGACAAAATGATCTAATAGTACTTTCTGCCCTTAAAACCAGTGACACTTTCCCATTCCCTCTTACCCTCCACCCCCGACCCCAATTTACAAAAGGTAGAAAGGTTGGTGAACTGCATAAAGTAAATACTGGCAGTGCTGCCTTCTCCTTCAAGCAGAACAATTGACACTACTGATGCATCCACTAAAATTAGAGGAGAAAACCCTTTGGTCTGAGGCACGGAGCAAGCTGGGAACAGCCAGACTGCAGCAGTCATGTCATTTGGAAAGCAAGCCTTAATCATCTGAGGTGGACATTGGACAAGAAAATAAGGTATTTTCTCAAACCACCCCCCCCC
>JAWWMO010000138.1:67196364-67253193 GCA_035047845.1 Dendrocincla fuliginosa | reverse complement strand
GTTATTTTCACAACCCACCCCCCCCCCCCCCCCCATACTAAAGGAAAAAGCCTTGAGGCTTGTTAAAAAAGAAGCTGAAGTGGTTTATCCTGAATGGAAAAAGCCTCTGGTTGTCAATTTGGTAGCAATCTTGTATTACCTTTAAACACTGTTCTCACATTTTGAACTTTAAAAACCAAGTTTTATTTAAAAAAAAATAAGATTCAAACACAAAATCAAGGCCCAGAAAAACCCAAAAACCCCAACCCAAGTTCCAGAGACTTCAGGACTGGGTTCCAGTAACTCCAATTGCAAACCTGTGCCAAGGACTCCCTGCTGACAGAGAACTTTCCCTAACCCCTATTTAAGCCTGTTCATATACGAGGTTTTCTTTTTCTCCTTCCTCCACTACATTTGCTATTTAGTCATTTCCCCAACTCTGCCTTCAAGCTGGAAAAGCCAAGTTACTCTGATTTCCTCTCACATAAGCCCCCATCAGTCCTTCTGAGAGCCCATCTCTGCTGTGACTTCAGCTCGAGCTCATCCTCTTGGAAACGCCAGACCAAAACTACACAGCAAATGCTCCAGGTCCCCCCTGTGGCACCTCTAATCCATTCCCAGACCTCCCAGAGACCAAGCCAGAAGCATCTGCCACCGTGCTGCTCCTTCCCACAGCAGCAGCCCATCAGCCCATCCATGGGAATGCACTCACAGCTCCTTTTCCCAACCAGTTTTTGTTTACACTTGCAAGTACCTGACTTTGCATTTGCACAACGGGCATCTTCGATACCACCAAACTCTCCTGGAGGCTCCAGAGCCCCCTGCCATCCCACAGCCTTTGAGCCAGCAGCAGTTTGGGCACGCTTGGCCTCCTTCTTGGCCAAGACCCTTAATTCAACTAATGACACCAAAGGAAAATCATGTTCAAGGCAGGCACTTTGATTAACCTCTTTCACCTTTCACGCTGCCTCAGGTCACCTGTGGCCTCTGCTGCCATCACCTTCACCGCTCTGTGATTTCCCACTGACTGCATCTTCTCCTGTCTAAACTTTATTTGGAACATCCTTTACCAGACAGAGGAAATCCAATCACATTCCCACCTCCCAGCAAAAGCAGCCGTAAAAGACAGAAGGTTACTCCAGCACAAGCCTTTGTCCATTTTGGGATGCTTTTCCAATTAGTCATTTAATCCACGTTTGGGGCGTTTTATTAGATTTTTAATTTAGCTTTTCAGACCATAACCCAGAAGTCAGTACCCATCAGTTTTGTTGTTGCCTAGATGGTTTTCCCTTTCTAAAGCAAGGAACTGAATCACTCTCCACCAGTCAAACCAACAGGTACACATCTCCAACAGCAGCATAAAGATACTGAACCCATTACCAGTGCACCGGTCACACCCATAAACACAGGATTTGGGGCTCAGATCCTGAAAACGTTTGTGCCCATGGCTCAAAAGCTTCGAAACTGAACTGGAGAAAGGCACACAAGAAACACCAGTGCTTTCATTTCTGGTACATCAATGCACTGATGCTCTACAAACAAAGCTTATTTACATCAGCCACGTCCAAACTGATGCAAGGAGAAAACAAACGCTCCTGGTCTTCCTTGGGAGATTTGGTTGCAAAGGTGATTGCCAGCAATTCTTTGCACCCAGATTGTAAACATTTGTTTTACATATGTTAAATAAGCAACTTCAGCCTGACAGAGCAGCATCTTAAAATATGAATTGCCCATGAAATATGAAGTCCCACCTCAACAGCAGGAGACTGATTTGGTTTTTTGCAAGTTTTTGGCAACAAAGATCTCAGAAGTGTCTTTGCTGGGAAAACTTGCAGCTTTGGGCTTCATTTCTATTTCGTTTCAGAGAGGGAATAGAAATGGCTTTACTATCAAGTGAGTAGTAATGGATGACACTTTTAGCTCTAAATGTTCAAGGCAAATCCTTCCACTCTTCCATGGAGACCGAATTTCTCTCTAGTGCTTCTTGGGTACAGATCCACAAATTTCAGTCTTCCTTGACTGACAGCCTCCTACAATTTCCCCAGGAGAGGTGGAGGCTGCTCTGGAGACTTGCAGGAATGGGGGACAGTAACTTCCCCCCCAACCCATAAAAGCAGCTCACTAACCTTAGGTGCACTGTTACTATCTCAGACGAACAGTGAACAAACAGACAAGAGGCCACTGAGGAGGTTTATGTCCAGGTTCACTTTTTCCCCGCCATGGATTTCCTTCTTGCAGCAGCAAAACTCTTGTATTGCCTTTTTAAACCATGCAGGGATGAAGGAATCTCATCCAGGAGCACAGGAAAGGCCGGAACAGCATCCAGCTGGAATCTAACCTGCCTCGAACACACTTCTGCCTGTCTCAGACAAACAAACAAACTCCTGCAATATGGCAAACACAATTAGATCCTGCTGCACACTTCCATCATCACCAAAGCAAATAAAACAATGGACACTTCTCATGTTGGACTTCGGCAAAAGACATTTATTATTATTATTATTATTGTTGTGTTGTTGTTGTTGTACCTCCTCTGCTCTGCCCACAGTGGTGGCATAAATGCTGTTACCATATTGTAGCTGATGACGCCGGTGTACAAATCAAAATCCATCTTAATTTCAAACTCCATTAGAAACACAGGAAAAAAGATCAACATTTACGAAATGTAAAGGGAAAAATGGTATGGAAAGAATTTTTTTTTTATTTTTCAAGCTTCCAAGACAGTATTACAAACAACAGAGAGCAAAGTAAAGCTAGAAATGAAATACTTGACAGCATCTGTTTAAAAATTACAGCTAAGAAACCTAATAAAAGTAGAATAAACAGTTACTAGAAATAAAAATTTTTACACATATGATATTTGTCTGGGATTTTTATTTCTTCAAAATAATTCTTACAAATGGTTACAGTCACAAACATGATTTTAACCAAAAATATTGCTAGCCTACCACATTACCAGGAAGGAATCAATGTAGGCAATGAAATGCTGCTACTTTTCAGTAGTCTAGTGCCTTTTCCAGATACCACCAATAATATATACTTTAACTGGTGACAAAAAGCACAACGCTCGTTTATACAAAACCCTTTTTTTTTTCCTCAAAATCTCTTTGCAAGGTTGTCTTCATTTTGAAATAAGGGAATTCATGCCAAAATTAGGAGAGAAACTGTTTTTTCTTTTGTTTACTAAATTATTCTAAAAAATAAGACAAGCAGGTAGAAAAAACAATGCACTGTGTGGCGTAGAAAGAAAAATGGGAAAAATTCATTGTCCTGAGAAGTTTGCCAACTGCCTCATTTTTGGGCATGTCTTAAAATATAAAAGAAAGGATTTTTAATCTCAAAATTGGTTTGTTGAATGCCTCCCTTATGTTTTTCCTTGTCGACAGCTAAGCAAACAAACCCTTTTTATGTTCTAAAAACTGTACACAGACAAGTACATTCATGATATAATTAACTACTAACTTCTCTTGCTTAACAAAGAACCCATAGGACACAGAAACAGTGAATCAGTCCACTGGACAGGGACAAACTACAATTTATACGGAGGAAAAAAATGCTTCCAAATCTTCTTTTTTTTTTTTTGTCTCCCACCTTTTCCTTTTATACTGTATATTGGACCAGTTTCTAAACCAATAATCGTCTCCTCCTGTAAGTTCATGGTTTTGCCTTTAATCAAAATCCAGGGGTTTGTGTTGGGTGCCGTTTGTTTTCCGCGCGCGGGAGCGGCGCTCTCCGGTGCCGGGAATGCTGTTCTCGTAGGCTACAATTGGTCGCTGGGGTGGTCTCTATCAGCTTCTGGTTTGACAGTTTGGCCGGGGGAAGGAGCGTGGGGCGGGTGGGCTACAGCAGGGAGGCCGTGTGATAAAGACATGGGGTTGGGGACTATTCCTTCTACTGCTGCAGGTATGCCGGTGGAAGCCACGCTTACAACGCCTGGGGGATACCTGCTGGGAGGAGAAAACAGGAGCACACATTAACACCAACAGCTGGCTGAGCAGAAAGCCCACCCTGCCTCCTTCCAGAGCTACAGAGGTGCTTCTTTGGGTTTCACACCAGATAGAAAGACAGGGACTTGAAGCTCCAGGTAAAACACCATATGCAGATGCTGCCAAATAAAGCAGGAGATGCTGTATTTTACCCAAATGAGAAATAAAGGTCTGCTAGATTGTTTCTTCAGCTTAAACAACATGAGTGACAGCACAGCAAGTATTGCTCCTCTCAAAGTATAACCTCAACCAGAAGTAATTCTTGGGTCCATGCAGTATCTGTTCTTCATGACTTTTCATCAAGCTGACCTCTGGGGATTTTAGTTTTCTTCTTTCATTCTCCTATAGAAATTTTAAATTTTCATTTTTGTGGTTTGAAAAAGGATTTCTTTATACTACTCTTCCATTCTTAGCTTTCCAATTGCTCCCCAACACAGCAATGATCCCCCCACACCTTTTAGGATGATAAATTCAAAGCTCCTGCATCTGAGTAACTCTTTCAGCACAAAACTTGCCACTGCACTTGTCTGAAAGAGAACCAGTACTAGTTATACAAAGGACAAGTGCTTTAGGCAGACTGCAGGAAAGAGAGATGCAAACACAAAAACTATGGGATGGTTTTAAAGATTTCTTGCTCTATGTGGACAAACACTGAGGCCTAAATATTTTATTAATTCAACAACAACAACAAAAATCACTCTCTGATCCAGCTTGATGTTACCTGGCAAATCTACTGCTTCAATCCCACAGTTCAGATGGAATTCATGAACTCTGGTATTTCACAGTGCTGTGTACAAACAAGAGCTACACACGAACTTAATAACAATGTTTTCTTTTTAGTCAAATACCCCAACACCTATTTGCAAGTTATGCCTGCTGGCCACTTATCACTGACCCTTTGCCTCTCCTCCTCTTCACAGAGCTGCACATTCATCCCTCATTCTCTCCTGATGTATCCTGCTCACTCAAGCATCCTAAAAAGGGTTATCCATTTTAAAGTCTAAACACACAAACCTACCACTCACTGTGGGTTTTGCTACCCAAGTATTTACTCAGGACTGCACGGGAGAAAAGGCACTTGTAGGCTTGTCAAGCTTTTTCAAATATCACATTATTCTGATGTTGATCTCCTCCTCATCAGAGTTCAACACTGAAATCCATTCCGTTTCCACAGCACCTTTTCTGAGGTAACACATGTTGGTGCTGCTCACCCTGAATTCCCTCAAACTGACAAAAAATTAGTGCACAAGTTACGCAAAACTCTGAGAAGGGAAAAAGCTGGATGCAAGCACATTTGCTTGCTCTTTTTCCTTCCACGACAGAAACATCCGGGGAGCTGCTTCGTGCAACAGCACAAAGTTGAACAGCTTTGTCCAACATGGCACAGGGACAAGGATAACACCACACACTGGTCTGGACATGCTGGGAATGATTCCTACAGACCACAAGGCTGACTGCAATGTGGGATGGATAATCAGGATGTGACAGATCACACCACCTGTAGGACAGATAACTTTGTTCCCAATTGTACACATATTTACAGGGCTTCCTATGCTAATTCCTTCTCCAGAGAGGTTCCTTAGAATTAATCTGCAGTTGCTAATGGAATTAGTTGCTTGTTTCAGTAACTCCATTTGAATCTTATTAATCAAATTTGCTTCAATTCCTATGAAAACTGTCAAATAGGGTATTGTTTTACTTATTCTGATTTAATTTTGAAACAGCTTATCTGTTCCTCTAGGTGTTCTGCAAAACACACCATGACAAAAACTTGCATTTACAAGTCCTACATAGCAGCTGTTCCCAACACAAACTCTAACAACATCCTCCTTGAGCATCAGGCATGCTGGAGCTGGGAGCAATCAAGGAGAGAGCAAATTCTGCAACTGCATTTTCCTCAGGAAGAAAAGGCAAAGCTTCCCCTTGTGAAAATGGGCAGTGCTGAATCCGGAGCCTTATTAAGTTACCTTATGAACACATTAAGCAGATCAAACCACATATGCTCGACATAAAAAAATTCCCCTTGGACACCAAGTTAGGATAGCCAGGACTCTACCAGCCAGCACCTCTCCTCGGGTACAGGTTTCCTCCAGATTTTCAGTAACACCTAGAGGCCCTACAATAGTTTGTGGCAGCAGCCAAAATGCAGATAAGGTACTGCTCTACAGAAACTATATTTTACTTGACAGCTCCTAGCCCTACTTTGCCATTCTCTTTTTGGAATTTTTGTCCTCTTTCAATTTAATCATCAGTGTTGTTCAGCTCCTGTCTCTGAAAGGAGGACACATAAACTCAACAGCCTCTACCCATGAGCATTTCTATTCTATTTAACCTTCCCTTTTGTGACTAATGCTTTTTTCTTCTTTACCAGAAAATATATTCCCTCCAGCACTTCATGAAGTTTCTCCCTGTCTTCCTCCTCTGGCAGCAGCAAGAGCTCAATTACACCTCCTCTGTTACTTCATGGTCTTCCTTCCCCTTCCCCCATGTAATCTTAATTTAGGAAGAAAAATACAGCATCCCTCTTAATTACAACTGAAAGGCAACTTTAATTTTGGTTAATCTGGTATATTTTTTAAACTGCAGAAGCACCTTGAACTATGTTAAGCTCTGTTTGAGAAACTGAGCCTGTCCCAGAAGAGGTGAAAAATTTAAGTGCATGCTGTTACCATACATTAGAGAGTCTGAAAATCACCAGTGAGGTATCTCAACATGAAATAACCTTTGAATTACCAAAATCCAGCTGTTCTCATCCAAGTACCTGTTCAGTACCTAGATATTCACAGAATGGCTTGGGTTGGAAGGGACCTTAATAATCATCTTGTTCCAACCCACTGTCAAGGGCAGGGACACCTTCCACCATACCAGGCTGCTCAGAGCCCCATCCAGCCTTCTCATCTACCCCTCAGAAGGCAGAAAGATATGTCAACATGTCTATGAATGGTATAATCACTGTTTCCTGGTTGTTAAATTTCACTTTGCCTATGACCTGCCTGCTCTGTGACACAGGAAAGGGCAGGGGGGTACTTAACAGGCAGCTCAGTAACAAATCCACAGTAATAACACAAACCCAGGGTATATTATGCTGCTTCACTGAGACCACTACAAATAATTCCTTCTCAGGAATATTGTGAATCTTTACTCATGGGATAGGTCCTGTTTGCATGACCTTTGGTGTTGATAGGGCATCTTGCATTTCGCACAGCAAATGGTTTTGTTTCCCACAGAACACAGTGATATTCACATCTAGATTATATTCTGCTGATGAATGCTCAATGTTCTTGGCTTGTGATAATATCTGGTAATTTGAGAGTTCTATCCTACATCAAAATACAAGTAAATGATATATCCAGAATAAAACAGCCTCATTAGTTTTAGTTCACCCAAAGAGCTATTTGCATTTTTTAACATATAAATTATTATCCCGGGTCTTATCTTCTAATGCAATTACATGACTACGATACAGTTATTAGCACATCTGAAACTTCAGACTGCCTGTGGAAGACTCCAGAACTCACTCAGCTGAACATCATCTTGGATTGCAAAGAAAAATTTGGTTTAAACAATCAATTCAAAGGCTATACTTAATCCAGGAAGGAATTAAGCGGCAGCAAACACTGCTATTGAAACCAATTTCTTCATAAAACCTTAGCTTCAAGTGCTGTATATTTTGTACTGCACATAGTAACTGCCTTCACCCACATTAACCACTATTCTATCCCCTCTAAAAAAGGAAGCTTTTAGTATGTATTGTATAACTATCAACTTCTGCCTCAAAATTGCCAAAAAGTGTTTTATTTTGTATTTGAAAGCAACTGTGAAGTCAGAATTTTACAATTAATTTTCTTTATTGAAAAAACTGACTGAAACAATGTCTTAAAAAGTCACTTAGTTCTGTGTTTATTTTGCTTAAATTGAATACATATGGTCTTTACCTTGAAAATCATTAACTTCCCAAACATTCCTAAGTTAAAATTAATTTCTGGCTGTGAGGCCTGCTTCTGGCTGGACTTGTGACCCCCCAAAATGAGAATAAAAACCTGCATTTTATTTGGGCATGGAACCCTGTCCTTAACTGCCACGACAGGGGTGGAATTATTGCCCCCAGTCCAGCACACTTATCTTTAAGCCCCAAGTACATTCAGCTATACCCTCACTGCTCCAGACTGAAGTCAATGGAACCAATGTGAAGGAGAACACAAGTGCTTGAGCTTCTTCTCATTTAATCAAATAAAAATACCCTTCTTCAGATATTTAGGGCTATGGCTACTTTATCAAAAAGTAAAAATCTTAATGTTACATGAGACGAACACATGTTGACCAAATCCATGTTATTCTTTTCCTTTAGTGCACTTATGGCTACTCATAAAGGGGTTATGGCAGAGGGTGGTGACACTTCCCCATCACCTCTCCCTCACTTTCTGATGAGACTGTTCCAAGTCACTGGGACACAAGAGCTTTTGCTTCCCTTCTCAGCAGTGCACAGCTGGGTTCCCATGTGGAATAACACAAACCCAGGAATCCCTTCTCTATTAAAAGCATGTCTAAAGAAGGACAAAGATAAGGTAGATGTATGAAGAAGGACAGGGGAAAGATGAGGATAAAGAGGTATGACAAAATAATGAAAGGGCTGCACTGTCCCTTTGCTCAAGGCACCACCAAGGGAAGCAGCTGTTTGTAGCTTTCTCAGCCACCTTCATCCCACTTATATGTAAACACCATAGTGGAAGATAAAAAAATTGCAGATGTTTTTCATAAATAAAAATTGTCTGAAGCTGGCTACCAGGAAAAATCTGCTGCAAGAACAGCTGCTAGGGATAAAGGACAGAAAGACTCTCAAGCAAACAAAGTAACTAAAGAATGTGCATATTACATGTAAAAATTGCCCCTTTCTATTAATTATTAAGACCTGCTTTCACAGTTGATTGAGAATACACAGATCAAGTCCTTCAAATGCTTCTGCTTAAAAATTAAACACATAATTTAGAAAACGCTATTTTAAACATATTTTCATAATCATCACAGGCTGTTTCACTGTTTTCAATACTGAGTTACTTGTTCTCTCTTGTGTCTGGAGGCCACAAACCAACATTAGAATAGTTTATTATTGAAGGTCTTTCTGTAACCTACTGCTGCATCATTACCTTCAGCAAAAGGAACATAAATTTCCACTGCACTCAGCACAGATGACTAGAATTGTTTTACTTGACTATACAAACAAATGTTTATTGTTCATATACTAACCAAACAAAAGAGACTGTAAGAGCAATCATACTTACACACAGCATGACTGACTTCAACCAGCAAAACAAGATTATTCTTCTAAATGAAACAATTATGAAAACAACATAGCTGGTATCTAATCTTATTTATTAATAGGAAGGTCTTCTATCTATTCTCAAATACCTACATCTGAATCAAGGAGCTATTTCTCCCCCATCTCCAGCACTCTTACCTGTATGCAGCACCATTAAGCTCTGGATGAACCACTCCAGGATCCATGCTGGCCCAATGTGTAGCTGCAGTCAAATGATCTTTGTTAACACAGTTTTTCAGACTGTCTGGAATACGACCTAGGATATAGCAAGAGAGAGGAAATAAAAATACACCAAAATTGTAGGCTTTATGCTCTTAATGTGTCTGTTAAGAATAGTCATAAATATCTGCATATTTAAATCAATACATAAAATGACAGTACAAGCTTGTTTTTGATCCTCGTTGTTCCCCTTTGGCCTGGGACTTAATAATGGCCAAAACGCCCTGCATAATTTTGATTTCTCTGTCTCTTTTCATGTCTTGCAAACAGGGTCTCAATCAACACAATTCATGCTCTCCACAAAGCTATAACTTGAGCGTAGAGCATGGCTACCACTCCAATTCAATAATGAAGCCTCCTACTCCCTGTCTTTAACATCACTTTCCTCCTTTTCCTTCCACCTGTGACAGCAATAAAAACCTTCTTGAAGAGTGCAGGATACTGAATGGAATTTTGCCATTAAACCTGGAAATGACCAACACTTTCTCCCTGTCCTTGTGATCTTCCCCTTATTTATCTCAATTGCTCTTCACATTTTCACAAAATTGCTTGTCATGTAGTGGATACCATCAAATACTTGTTACTCCATGACTTCCACTGGCATCACTAAACTTTTCACATCTCCCGTGCACAAGCTGAAAAGGTTTTTTTTTAATATTACACAAACTGAAGTACATGCCACATTATGAGTGAATCCCTACCATTCTCCTCATTAGAAGCCATATTCTACATGTAGCTGAAATACACATCCATCTCAACTTCTGACAAAACTGTCCACAAATTTATACAGTATCTTTCTTCTGATGTTTATCCTTCCTAATTATGTCTTCCTCTTTGCCTCGCTCATTCCTCATTCTGCTAACTTCTCTAGGCATGTTCTACTAGTCTCCCCTTAAAAAAATAGTTTTCATTTCTTTATTTTAAACTTCTAATGATCTTTTCACTTGCCATGCTTGCCTTCCCTTTACTTCCACTACTGTTTTCAGCAGTCCTCTTTATTTCATACTTGGAATGCTTCCAAGTTTAAAAACATATGTAAAAGTATTTGATCTCTGCTTATTATTTTTATTTTAAACATCACACCACCACTGACCTTTTGGCAACAGCACAACCACTTAACATCTTTATCATCAGATGGTGGTCACAGCCTGCTTTCCTACACTGCACACCTTTTTCCAATTATTTTCCCCCTACACTTTCTCCACCGTGTTCCCCTATGGCTTCCATACATCCATCTTTATGCCACATTTCCCGCATCTTTCCTACATTTGTTTCACTGCACTTCAATGTCATTCTCACCTCCCCAACGTTGGTCTCTGTTTGATCTTGCTACAAACCACATGCAAACACTGGAGTGCTGACAGCTCCCATCCTAATCAGTGACACAGATCGCTGAGAGCACAGTCACACACGTGAAGAACTGCAGGTCTGCCTTCCCAGGCACCTGTGTTAGGGCTACTGCACAAACTTAACATAAAATAGCTGTGGATAGCTCTTACTCAGTTTTCAGAATGTAGCCTATTAATGCTTATTTGCACATGAACCCTCCCCCAAGCAGGTATGGGATGATGATTTGTGCAATCTCTCCCAGAGGTATTTGGGAGAAGGGAACAGTTATACAACACCCTCATGAACAAATGTACTACTGGAGTTCTTCTGGAGTACTGGCACAGAGACCAATTCCAGCAAGGAGATGCTCAGGCTCTTTAGGTCACCTCTAAAAGGGAGGGAAATAGTCCAGTAAAGGACAATTCAGATCAGGAGTTTAAAAGGGGCCTTTAATGAGCATCCAGGAGAATCTTCTTTCTGCACAAGCTATAAATGAAACTAAATTGCCTGGCCTCTCCAGGCACAGGCTGGAGGGAAGGCTTCTGCCAGTGCTTTCTGTATAGCAGAGCAATGTGTTGGCACTGAACTGCTCTCAAGGTGACACAGATGGCCCTGCATGTCTGCATAGCATTCAGACTGTATTGCCAAGGGGGAAACAGCAAAGTCCAACTAAAGAGAAAACATTAGTGCTTAATGAATCATTTTCCAGTATGAAAATCCTTCCTTTTATTTTAGGCTACAAGGGATTCAAACCAATGCCAAATGGCTCAGTCTTCTCATTTTATTTATTAGCAGTGCATGTTTGAGACGTAACTGTTTTCTCGTATGTGAGCAGTTTACAATTACATGGTAGTTATATAACAAAGACACTTTGCCCTTTAAAATGCCAGGCTTCTTTAGCAGTGCTTTAAAGAGAGGAACATCTAAAATAGAATAACCTCTCAACAAAATATTTTGATGTGGAGAATGAAAACTGCTCCTGACAAGTATATATAAGGGGGAATATAGGAAAAGCTGAGAAAGATACCAGCAATACCAGGATGACTTGCAGTCAATACTTGCATGCAACAACGAAAAAAAAAAAGGCAGCAGGTTTTTCACAAGTACATTTCTCTTGTATGAAAAAAGTTCATTTTAGTACCTGCATTCCCTTTGTAATTCAAAGATCCTCAAAAATTACCTGTTCCAGTTCTGAGAACAGACTTAGTTGGCATTTCCATGTCCCAAATGCTAAAAATGGTGAACAAAACCTAAGGTTGGTTCTTTACAGCACCTTTCAAGGCTGAAGAAAAAGGCTGGCCAGGAAGAACTAGGCAGGGAAGGAGCCCGTGAGGTGAGTCAGTACCTGTGATCGCCCTCCGGATCTCTCGTGCCGCTTCCTCCCGCATCTCAATCGAGGCTTGTTCGCTATACCAGGCTGCATGTGGGGTACAGATCAGGTTTGGTGCGTCCTTCAAGGGGCCCTGACTAAAGCTAAATGAAGATTTAAAACAAGATCAAATGACAAAAAATACCAGGGGGGTGGGGGAGGAGGAAGGGGGAGAATTTACATGGACTTGTACATACACAGATTGATTTTTACAACACATAAGAATTGAATTTCTATTCCTTGTTGGGTTTGATTATAATTCTGTCAGTTAATTTAATACACTACTCATGGTATAAATAAGCAACAATCACCTTTTTTAGACTCAAAGGGTAGAACCTAAGCATAGCAGCAACATTAGCTTCTGTCCAATGCACTTATTTTAACTACAGCCACTGCCACTCCAGTTCTGGGGCAGAAATGCATGAAGCAAAACCCAAATTAAATCAGGATGACATTCTATTTGTCCAGTTCATCACAATTTTAATTTTACTGCATTAGCCAACAAAGCTCTTTTCTGTCAATGTGACATTTAGCAATTTAAATAAAAAAATCTTACAATTATTTCCAAATCAGAAGTGTGACCATCAGCACACATCAGTTTTTTTGATAATTCAGTTGTTATTTTTCTGTTATTTCTAGCTATTCTTTTCTTTCCTGTTCCTTTATAGAAACGCCACAGAAAGAAGGAAATTTACTTTACAGATTGATTTTCAGGGAAGGCAATGAATCTGTGTAAAAGTGTTATCACAGATACAGGGTGAAGAAACTGAAAATAATGGAAACTTGCTCCTCCTATTTATTTCCAGTTTTAATAATCTTGCAGTCAACTGTAACTACAGGAGAACAAATACTTTAAGACAAAAGCATGCTTTCAGAGTTTGTCATAATTCAAAAAAGAGATAGATTTCATCTGTAGCTCAATAAACATCAAAATATCTGGCCAAACTCTCGAATAAAGAGTTGCATGCTGCGCTCAGATAGACATGCAGCACCGAAGCCAAAGGAAATTGTGGCTGTAATCCTGCAACTGAATCTCTGCAGATGGCAGCTCCATGCAGTAAATGGGGCTTCCTAGAGGTGCAACGGGCTGCTCGTGCACATCCCAGCTCGGAATTGGGAGGAATGTATGTAGCTGGAAGTCCCTTGAGCTGTTAAAGACTCTGGCTTTGCACAGCACTACTGCATTGTAATGACTACATTTAGGAGCAAATGAATGCAGAGTATGCATAAATAAAATTAAATATTTGTGATGTGGCATTGTGCCTCAGTAGATATAAAAATTCTGACTAAAAGGGTACTATTCTCATTTTTCAAAGCTACTATTCCCCAGCCCCAAACTGGTAGGAGAGATACTGTCCTCTTTCCAGTCTTTACAATGTGCCCTTCAAAAACTTCTGTGGATTGTTCCAGTTGAAATTAACATTTCTCCCTGACCAGACTGAAAAAGGCTTGTCACATTCAAGGACTAAGCTACAGCAGCCTATTCTCAAGGACATATGAAATAGGCTCATTTCTAATTAGGAGTGCTGGTATCGCAGTGCCAGTGCCACTTAGGGGAGTGGTACATTTCTGCCTTAAAACACTGGACTTCTCAGTCACTCAAAAACTCAGGCCTGTGCTACCAGCCCTGCTATGACAGCAGAGTTATTACTCCCCTGAGAAAGCAAAACCAAACCTGCACTCTGACAGCCCTCCTTAACTTTTTTTTGCAACCTATTACATTTACAGTTTTCCTGCAGAGGCAATCTGGACAAAAATATGTCTTTTCCTTTAGAGAGGTGTCATAAAGCAGTTATTTCTCATACCACATCTCAACTCTTTGCCTTTGAAAGGCTCTGTTCAGACATCAGCATTAGTTGCCTCCAGAGCTGCATCAATGACAAAGACGTGCTCCCCTCAAAGCCATGGCCAGGATTTGAATCAAAGCCCCTGCTATTTCTACTAAATAAACCCACTGGATTTTTTTTTTTCTTTTTAAAGGAATTAAATCTTGGATATCATTTTTTTCACTTCTGACCACATCCAAAAGCTCCATCTACATTTGCATTAGTCCAGTGCTGCACAGATTCATGTTGCTTTGCTAAGGAGTCTTTTGCTACCAAACGAATGGAAAACTCCATTTACTTGTTGCTGTTGGTTGTATCATGCACTAAGACTTAAAAATAAGAAAGTGAACAAAATAAAAAGAAAAGAAAAGGAAAAGCACCTGAATGGTTCTGACTCATGTACATCTAAGGCTGCCCCTCGTATCCTTCCTTCCTTCAGGGCCTGTGCAAGTGCTTTTTCGTCTACTAACCCACCTCGAGCTGTGTTGACCAGGAAAGCCCCTTGTCTCATCTAGGGAAAGTTAAAAACAAGAATGATGAAATAAAAATAAATGAAATAAAATTGTTGTGGCATTATTTTTTACTCAAAAGAAGCATCCATTACAACAAAGGCTATTCAGCTGGTTTAAACCATAACAGTTGTCTTCCCTTTCCATCGGAAAGTACCACAAAACGTGATGCTTCTAACATAAAATGCTATTTCACAGCACTTAATAACCTTTTGTTTCTTGTAAGTAGTGTCTTTTAATAGAAGCGTTGTTTCAGAGATAGTGCAGTAGCATGATCAAAAGATACAACTGTGCATATGAAAGTGACAGATCATTTTATGCCTTTTCATTTCACTGTGAAATTGCATAAGACAGAAACTACAGCACATTCTTAAACAAATTCATATTTTGTGGCTTTCAACTTTCACACAAATAAAAGCCTACATGATTTTTTCAGAAAAATCAATGCTTTTGGATTTTCAAACACTTTTCCCCTTAGTTGCCAAAACACAGTAGATGTATGTATTATTTATTTTTGCTACTTCAGCTTCCTCCTCCCCTGTGAGACTTTTCAAATAAAAGCCTAAAGAATTCTTCTATTATTCAATTAAAAGGCATGAAAATGAATTTGGTTGAGAACGCTGTGTGCCCAGGAGAGAAGCTGTGCTGTGCATTGTGCAGATTAGCATTGTAGATGACACTGTGTGGGGAGAACTACAAGAATTTACACCACAATATATCCACAACTTGAAAACAAAGTGGCAGTTTAAATAAGAGAGATGGTACGGAAAAAAACATAAATTGCTACATCCTCCTTCCAGCCACCCTAATACTTCATCTTTTACCAGGTGTCTCAAACACTTCTGTGCATGAAGGTAAAGTGTATGAATGGCAGGAACCATGGTGAAGATGAATTATAAAAACTTCATTTTGTACTGACTCCGTCTCTTGCCATAACAATAAGAAAACCCCAAGATTCTGACACCAACTCAACTACTTGAAAGCTACATATCAAACTAAAACCTTATGTAAATGGATCTTTACACTGAAAGACTGACTCAAAATGCCAAATTCACGAACAAGGAGGTTTGGATGAAAGTCAACTATGAGGTTTTATTTATTTTTTTTTAATGAGATCATAAGGAGTATAAATATACATATGCTTGCAGTAATTTGTAAGAAAAAATCCACCATATTTTACTGGCCAACTCTCTAGGTTTAGTGTGGTCCTGCCTCTCTCCATGTGCAGATCCCTCAGTCTACAGAGAACCATCCATTGGTCTGTACAGGAAAATCAAACTCCACTTACAGGAGCAGAACTAGAGCATCCTTCTCTCAGTTTTATGCAACTAACTTGGGAATCAGAACAGCAAAGAAATGGAGGCAGGATCTTCAGCTGGTCTAGTAACAACATGACATTCCTTATGGGAACTATCACTGCATCTCCACTACTTGGGTCAGCTGTGAGAACTGTACCCGAACCAGCACAGGTGGGCTCACCAAAGAGACATCACACCTGCTGTGCCATACAGGCTTGTAGAAGCTCATACACCCTTCCTATCTCTCTGCATGATAACTTGTGTTTCAAGTATAGTTTGGTGTATTTATATGCCCTCTGAAGGACTTGAAAATTTCCATTAAAGTGAACCCTGCTAAAATCTTCTGTCCAACCTGTCCAACAACCTTGCTTCAGTTTTTATTTCATGACTATTTACAAAACTCTAAAACTAGTACTAAGACAAGTTTGAATCAAACAGAATATGGCTGCATAAATGCACTCTAGTGGGAATGAATTAAGTGACTCATGATAAACTGTCAGGGTGGATGCAGCTGGAGATGATCCTTAACAATGGGTGGAAGCTTGACAGAGCTTCACAGATAGGACTGCTGACAGCTGTTAAATTCACCTACACTAAACCTGCACAGCTGCTTTCAAAATGTATTGTGTTTAAACTGCAGAGCCTTTTTCTCAAATCTGTAAAACTAAGGATGACCTCAGCTTCTCTTAAGAACACCTGATTACCACAGGTTTAATGAAACGCTTCTGTGAGGTACTCTGGGACCACAAGGACAAGCAGGATGGCTAGGCAGAATGCTGACTAAGTCAAGGGAAAAGCTACTGAAAGACAAGATTGACCCCAAATATTCAAAGACACTGTAAGGTTATGTCACTTCAGATTCTAAACAAAATTCTGGGTGAGACTTTAGTGAAATGAGATGCACGACACTTCTCTGTATGTTGTTTAAAAATTGGTTATTACACGAGCATGCAATATTGAACAGAAGTGGCATGCAATGCTCTCTAGAAATTTTAGGCTAATTCTAACATCTGTCCACCTAAATCATGATCAGAAGACACAAACTAAGCAGTCAGAGGTGCTACATTTTATGGTTTTCACATCAGCATTTTACTGTACAGACTGCTTCATCCAAACTCTTAACCAAAGCAAAAACTATCTTCTAACCTTTTAATTCTTGCTTTGATCATGAAGGGTAACAAATGGCAAGATAGATGCCTACAATATAGTTTCCAGTACAGAGTTTATTACGGCATTTCATTTCAGATGGCATTACTCAGTGTTAACATATTTTGCTTTGTTTGTTTCTCTGATTGATGCACTAAGCCTTCTCCAAAGCTCAACATATTTATCCACCTCCACTCAAAAATTTCCTGTGATAAACTGGCCCCAGTTTCACATCTACTGTATAATGAGTGACCACTGCTCGGTGGTCCCATTGAACTCAGTGTGATTCTGTTTGGGTTTAGATGTCTGCTTGCAAAGCCATCTAACCATGTAATAGCCACTGAATGTACCCAGGCACACCACCAAAGGGAATGTTCTGGGTGGGGTGACGGTGCTCTGTTCCCTTAGATTTCATTTTAAGCTTCTTAAATTTTTCCAGTTTTAAATCACAAATCCTGATTTTATTTTTTTTGTTTTGGGATGGATTTTCAAAATCCCTAAACTCTCAAATCAAGAAGTGTGGAATACTGTCAGTTTTCCACCACGATCCTACATGACTGTGGGACACTCAGGAAGTTTCAGTCCTAAATATAGTGGGTGCAAACTATATCTTAGAAGACAAGCAATGATTTTACTGCAAAAGAGTGCTACTGTCATTGTTACCAACCAAACACTATATATATATATGAAGAACAGCAAAATCAACTATTCTTAGGGTTTCTTTCCTGTACAGTTTCCATTCTTACACCTCAGTGTTTTATTTCTTGCTGTCACCTACACTGAGTTCAGAGTCAGAAGCCGAACATTTAATGAAAAAGTTTAGTATCAAATTAGTCAATAACAGAGCAGTTACTAAACCTGGATTTTGAACTTCTTTTAGTATTACCTAAAACTTTGGGGAGCGTATAGTACTAATTCCAAGAAACATTATTTCTCCCAGTAACACAATGCTGTAAATGAGCTCTGACCATGAAGTGCTCTGCGAGCATCGGGACTGAGCACAGGGGGGAGCCATTTAGTCACAATCCTTAAATTGCATTGAAAGAACTCAAACTGAGGAACAGGAGTGAAAGGCAGAATTGCTACCTAAAAATACACACGTAAAGGAAGTAGCTACAAGACATAGAAAAGGTACTTTTACGTCAATGCCACTTTATTAAATCTGAGTGACATTAAGAAGAGCAGATTATTTCCACAAATGCGCTATTACGGAGACAAAAAGACAGCAAAAGCAACAATACATAAACCACCAGCTATTTCCTAATCAACTATAAACCTGCATGATCTCAAAAGCAGCAAAAGGGAAAGAAATTTCTTTCAAATGACAATCTGCCCATTTACATGAACTAATGCTACACAGAGTTGGCAAGCAGCACCGGTGTGGAGGGCGCCCACAGAGATTATTACCTGCTTTATGGTGAAGTCATTAATAAGATGATGATTGTGTTCATTCAAGTTGCAGTGCAGGGTAACACAGTCACTGTGGAACAGCAGGTCCTGCAAAGTGCTCACCCGCTGCAGTCCCAGAGCACGCTCCATGCCATCTGAGAGGTATGGGTCATAGAAAATCACACTGAAGCCAAAGGCTTTGGCACGTAGCGCTACTGCTTGCCCAACACGCCCTAGAACAAGACAAGAACACAATGAGAACAGATGTGGAGCAGCTGGGGTGAGGTAGTCCCCTCCTTCCTGATGGGAACGCTCGGATCAAACTAGACCGCTTTGTACAGCAACTGAAGAGCATAAGACAATGGCAGCTCCCATCCCACCCAACATCATCACTGAGATCCGAAACGGTACAGCTGGACTCTTTCACACTGCCTTGTTTGAAACAAAGCAGGAGGTCTGCACCTTTTGTAACCAGATATCTCAAATGCCAGAAGATGTCATGCAATCTGCAATAATCTGTGTAATACAAGGCTTGCCTGCTGGGCCTGTTTATGGCAAAACACCACTGCCTCTGAACACATCCTGCCAAGGACTTACTCTTACCCTTGTCGAACCAGCTGGCTTTAATAAAAAGCTATAAAATTAATCCTCAAAAATGGAAGCGATGAGAGATAATTTGTTTAATTTGAATGCACAGAATCTCCTTTCTGAATTAGTATTTTCTTTCATTTTGAATAACACCCTTCCAGTATTAAAATTCCTACAAGGATCCTGCCATCAAAGGCTTTAAAATAAATGTTATTCAGCTACCTAAATGATAAATAAACACAATACATCATACGGCAACTAGTTAAGAAGAGCACGGTCCCAACTTGGTATTCGCATTGACCTTTGTCTTTCTGTTCCACTTTCCTTACTGTTACATTTGAGAGCTGTGCCCAAAATTGCTGTGTGGGCATCACTCCATGCCACACGCATCAGGAGGCGTGTATTTCCCTTTGACACACTACCAGTAAAACACAGAGGGAAAAAAACTGAGTACATCTAATGAGTTACAGGTATTTTGAAAAGCAAGAACGAACAGACTTTTGAAGTTAGAAGCCCACACACTAAATACTCTCGTTAAGAGTATTACAGATGTTGGATAGACTTGCTTCAAAAGCATCACTTGACACACGGTAATAATAATGTCTCATTTGGAAAAATAAAAAGAAAAAAGTCAACCAGTTTTCTTTTGTAACATCTGAGTTTGCTCAAAAAAGCATCAAAATAACCCAGGGAAATCCCAGCTCTTTCCAATTGTGCTTAAAGGGATTTCCCTCTGCTTTTCAGTTTCTCTCTGAATAAACTTGAGAAGCCAGAGGAAGAAAGGTTTTTTGTTGATCATTTAACCTGAACACAGCAATCCTGCAGTGCTTAGTGACAGATGTGCTTGGACTATTAAACTGTATGTCAATCTGACAGGGGCTGTCTGCTTTTCTTTGGGGACACCGAGTTAAAATACTCCTCAAAATCTTTTATTTAGTACTTGCATGCCTGTTAGTTGTTTGCTTTCCAGCCTGTTTTTGTAAATTTGAATTAGAAAATTTTCAGCACAAACACTGTATTATTTTCAAATTTTGGCATGTTCACAGCTCAAGGAATCCATCACACAACTGTAAACATTTTTTATTTTTTTAACAAAGCAAATAGCTGTTACTCCAGCTCCATTCACTTTCACATGCAACATTCTGTCATCTGTTCTCTTTTAACACTCTCTACAACACTAATACCTGAGGGGATTCACCACAGTGAAATCTCTCCCAGCAGACTCTCCAGTGAAAGCCACACTCCCCATTCACTGCAACCAGGCCAATAAACCAAAGCCTTCTCCAGTGGGCACAAGTTTCCTTCAGAAACACTTGGGAATCATGCTTGTACTTCTAACCAGAATTGGCCAATTACAATCATTTTATGGGATAAAACCCTTCTGCAAATGACAAGTCATATTTAGTCTCAGTCATTACACACATCATTTGCCAATTCCTTTCTAAACTGCAATCTGAAAATGTAGTACAACCACAAACCTATGATGTTTTTTAACTTTTCCAAAAAACCTTGTGTAACAGAAGACTCTCCTGGGCATGAAGGGTGGCTCAAAACCTACCTCAGCACAACACAGGCAATACAGCACACAAATCATCCCACCTTTAAGACGACTCTATGTTAAGAGCATATAGAATTGTTATGAATACTCATGGTGCTTTCAGGGAAAGCAAACTCTTAAGTTCAAAACATTAAGTGAACTTCTTGGTCTGCAGTGTGAGACAAATGAAGAAAATGCATGTTGCATACAACTGCAAAAGAGCAGAAAGCAACAAATACCTATTTTGGAAATTAGAGATTTATAAGAAGTTCTAGCAGAGTCCATGCATCATTTCAAAAGAGAGACTAAACCACCCGAGTCTCCTGCTACAGTCTCACCCATTCACTCCCTCACAAGTCTCCCAACACCCCCCAGGAGTCCCAATTCGCAGGTGTCTCTGACCTTGACCCCGCCAATGACCTGATTTGAGTGTGACAGCACAGCAGCTGCAGTTGTCAATGACCCTGCTCAGCCCCTGGGCAGTGAACACTGCTTCTATTTTGGTATTACAAAGTTTTATAAAATGACCTTGATACCGTGGAAACCTTGATGACCTGCCTGAAGACTTCCATGGAAGGAACAAGTGCTTTCACTTAGCAGCTCTTCCCTCCCTATGCAGCAGTGATGGAGAATATGGGTAATTTTTCCTCCCTCTTGGAGTACTCTGCAATGTGGACAGTGCTGTTTGGTTACATTTCCTGCTGAGCACATGAAGGGAGACAGCAAGACTGCTAAGAGTATGTAATTCATTGCATGGTAATACCACCCAACTCTTAAGCCTTATTGTCTTATAATGCAGATTAGTAACCTGGCCAACATCTAGGTAGGACCGTGGGACTGAGGAGGGAATACAGCAGGTGAGGAAAGACAAACTGAGTGACGACATTCACTATGATGAGGAGACACACTTATTTGGAAGAATTTCACCTTTCTCCAGTGAGGAAATGCATTAGCTATTAGTCATCAGCATTTCTCACTGGGAAGGAAGGGGAAGGGAGCGTGACTTCACTGCTGTAAAATTATCTCTAGAGCAGAATCCACCTATCTATTCACCCAAGTACTTACATGCCGCTGTTCATAAATATTCTTTCTTTGAAAAAAAACCCAAAAAAACAAACCTGTCTGTCTGAACATAAGATGGTTTTGTTTTTTTTTTAAATGAAGGGCTTACTAGCAACACCTGTGATGCATCACTTGAAATATAGGACACTGGATAGTAATAAAAGATTAGAAATGGCAAAGACAGCTGTTTGATGATGTGATATTATTATTTATGTAAGGCTCAAAAAATGCCACACTTCACAAAGACAGACAGAAAGGGAGGCTGTGCCCTAAGGAGTTCAGGGTCTAACCAAACAACACAACAATGAGAGATGGGATCCCACAGGCATGTGAAGGGGGCATTATGTTGTTGAGTCTCTGCCTATCTTCAAGTTCAATACAAGGAGAGGATGAGAGATGGGGTTAACTTTAAAGGAAGAGCACAGAGTAATAGGATTAAGCAGGATAGACCAAGTGTCAAAGCAGGAATATGCATGAGAGAAGGCAAAGAAAAGAGAGTGGGTGATGGAAAGAAGGCAAGTGAGTCACGAAACTTGGCTAGACCAGTGGGTAAGTGAGAAGCTGAAACTTTGGAGGGAATGACATAGTCATTCCCTAGCACAGAGATAGGCAAGAACTAGGGTGTTTCTCTTTGGCAGAACAAGAGAAAAGCCCAGGAACAGATGCAAAGAAGGCCTGGAGTTAGCTGTTGCAGCAGCAAAGTGATAAATTTAAGCAACCCACTGTTGAAGAGACCACAAGTTTTAGACAAGAACAGAGAAACACAGCTGTGACTGAGAGGAGATGATCTCAGACACGTTAACAAGGAAGGACAGAAACTGCGACACTACACAGAACTACAGAAAAGAACTGAGAACAGATGATGAGAAGTGTTTATTTTCTGTGTAATACATTCACTTCACAGCCTCTGAGTGGATCATCATTTCTGACACTGACAGGTCTAAATAATAAAACAATAAATCAAGGCAAAACTCCAGACGTGGAAAGAGGCCACTAGTAAAGAAATACAACCTAAGGACAACAGTCTTTTGAAGTCTTTTGGTTGTAAATATGTGTTTTAGTTGGAAACTAGAGACAAGCAGCCTTTTGCAATGACCTGTACTTGAAAAGGGAGTACATCACAGCCTAAATGCCTGCAGTGCTCACACAGAAACTAGTACAGCCACATCTCCTAAGTCCACATTTTCATTCTTCATTAATAGAGAGCTACACAGGAGTTTGTTAGAACAGATCAGAATCCAAGTGCTGTGCCTCACTACACGCAAGCACAAGAAGAAAGAGTGGAAGTTTCCAAAAGTGACTTTACAGATTAATTTTTCCTTGAAATTGTGAATATTCTATTGTAGGAAAATATACAGGAACAACAAAAGGCTAGAGAGAATGGCTGGTTAAGAACTGCAACAAATGTGTGCCTCTGAGATCAGATTTTGCTGGGGGTTTTTTGACATACCATGCACATGAGAGGTTTGCTTTTTAAAACTAAAACCAAAAGCTAGCATTTTATAAAGCTTTATGCACATATTGGCAATCTGATTATCCATTTGTTTCTCTACACTTTTCAGTCGCTCACAACAAAAAACCAACACACAACATTCACTTAAGGGAGTCAACGATGAAAGACTTTGTCTAATCTTAAGTCTGAATTTGTTCAGTGAAAAAAAAAAATAAAAAAAAAAAAACAATGACAGCAGGACAGATATCTCCAGTAAATACACACACAGTGTGTGAGCCAAAGCTTAAGTTTCAAAAACTTGGTATGAGTTTCCATTCTGCAAACACTGCAGGCAACTGTCTATTACTTGCATAGAGGTGCTGTGACTGTGAGTGCAATAATAATTGTGTCTTTAAAGGAGATGTATAATCACATGGGTATAGATTTGAGAAAGCAACTTCATGACTAACTCCCTGAAAGTCATATTTTAATGGCAATTCTTTGGTTGTGGAGATGTTCTCAGTGTATTGCATACTCATCTAAATGAGTACTATGTAATGCCAGGCTATTTTCAGTTTCCAAAAGGAAGAGTTTGTGGCTTGAGTTATTTGACAGCAACATGTAACTGGAACAGTCATTTAAGTATGATGCTTTGTTGTCAAAATCGTATTATTAATTCCTGTGGATGAATAGCACAGCAATTACATCCACAGTCTATCAGATCTGTGTAAGACAAGCACATGACTGAATAATTTTTATAGAAACTGACTTGCTTGTTTTTCTTCTCTACTTTTTAACAGACAGTAATTAATTCATCTCAAGCAAGCCTGTCCATCTGTCGGATGCTGAAACACATTCAGGGCCACTCAGAGAGGTAAGTAGGTGATTTTATTAGGCCTGGAAGCATTTCAAACTTTCTTGCATATATTTTTCCTCTCATTACAGTTGAAATAAAATTTCAGATGCAGCTCAACCAAATGCACAAAGTAACTGCTCTGCAGGCTGTTTCTGCAGCAAAGACTCTTTAGTTATGTAAAAACAGTAAAAGGAAAAAAGGCCAAACAGAGCCAGATAAGACAGTGGATAAGGAATAAAACATATACATGTGACACCAGGTTGAAGTAGCAGGACTTTTGTCCTGGAAATGGGAAGTGCCTGGGAGAGCATCAGCAACAAAATCAGTTTTCTGAGGAAAATGATTATGCCCAAAGGGAAAACATCTGAAATATACAAACACCAGGAATAGGGGGATTATACACAATGCATGACATGGAGTGGATGAAGTGTCCCGTTTTCATAGCTCAAATCTTTTTAAGTGAAGAGCATTCAACCACCAATGAAGACAACATACCTAATCCAATAATGCCCAAGGTCTCCCCTCTGATCCTGGCAGCTCCAGAGGCCACTTCCCGAATCTGTTCAACGCTCTGTACCCTCGTGCCTTCCCGCAGAGCCTGGTGGAGCCAGGTGGTTCTCCTGTACAGGTTCAGGATGTGGCACATGGTGGAATCTGCCGTTTCTTCTACGGAGGCGGCTGGCACGTTGCACACTGCAATCCCTGCAAACAGCGGGGGAAAGGACACCAGTTGCCAAACACTGCTTCCTTTTTTCCCATTTAACAGCAGTTCAGGAGCATGATGTTTAAAACTACTGATATCTCAACATGTCTTCCACACATACTGAGTTTCTGATTGTAATAGCACACAGAATACCTGACATGATAGTTGATAAATATGTGCAAGGTTATTTTTCTGATTATTATTGTGTTTTTATTTATTGCAAACTAAGGCAAATAGTAAACAGACCACTGAAGCCACAAAGATGTCAGTTTAGAACCTGCATCTTGGAAAACATTTTACACTTCCACTGAGCTTGGTGGTTTGAAGAGCAAAGAGGAACCTGCCTTATTCTCAACAGTGTGGTTAATGATCATTGCTTAGGTTTAATTGTGGGTTGGCTTTCTACTACTGAGCAGATAACACTCCTAAAAGCCATCTATGCAAGTTACAAAAAGGATAAAATAATTTATAATGACAGCAACTCTTATAAAGCCCTCGCAGGATGACTATTCCAAATCATGTATGAGTAATCATGACACAGGGAGGGACAATCTGTTATTAGTTGCACATGAGTTTGTGGAATTACAATGAACAAAATCCCAGTCCTTTCCTGGTCCCTCACATTAAAGTGAGAACCAATCTAATTGTCAATAGGAAAATGCAAAATCTGCTTCTGCATGGCATGTAATGCCAAATTAAGTCCATATTGCTAAGAGCTGAAAAGTTACTAGCTGAAACAGGCATAACATCAAGCAGCTAAAGGAGTGTTACAGATTTCCACAGAAAACTGGAAGGTGGATTGATTCAACACTCACAATAAGCTTTTTTTACATCAAAAAACAGACAAGGCAACAAGTGGTTGGAATTGCATGCAAGTTACCCCATTCTGCTTTTTACCTTCCAGTACTCCATACACAGCAGTTAAGCAAACTGCTTGAAAAAAATCTGTGTCCTTTTTCACTTGTCTCTCTCCAGTCAATGTACTGCATGTTCCCTCTCTAATCACCAGCTCCCACAAATGTTTGTCTCTCAGTTCTGCTGACTGAGACAACAAACAGCACACAGTATAATTTCACAGTGGAGAAAAAAAAAAGTGTTTTGTATCCTAAAACACCCTAATACTGTTTTCACTGTTTGGGTTTTTACATAACTACATATTCAGTAAGCCCTTAGCTAATGCCAACAGATCTTATGAAGCAAGGAGGAAGAAACATTCCCTTCTATAATAGCAATAACAACAATATGACAAATAATAAGTTTGTACCATATTTATCTCCATTTACATTCAAATGCCTTTATTCTGCTGCCCATTACCTTTTTTACAGCTTTCTCTACATTGATAAAAAGCAACACAAGGAACCTGCAAAACTGTTTTTCTTTCCTCTGCTGTGGAGATAATCCTGTCTGCTGAGTCACTGCCCTTAGACTTACAAAAAGATATACCAGCATCATTTGCTGGAATATTAATCTTGGCATCCTGCTAACATCAATGGCAGCAGGAAACTCACACTTTTTAAACATGGGGAAAAAAGCACAACTGGGGGGAAAGGCAGAAGACTGAAAACCAACATCCCTCTAAGTACATCATATTAAGCAGCTGCATTTGTTTATAGAAAAAGCCTTTTTCATGAAGCAAAACTGCAGGTTTTAGAAGGCCAAGTAAATTTAATAATCATGTTTCCTAATAGCTGGCATCAACAAAATAATGCTTTTAAGAGTTTTATTATTTATTTGGGAAGAGAAATAATATCCTTTCTCCCCAACAGGCTTCCTTAGGAAAGTGAGGGAACAAAAGTCAGATAATTTCTCTCCTGAACTGCAGGAACTTCTTTTTCCCTGATTTTTCTCCAACTTTGAAAACGGGTTTTTTAAAGGCAGAGACACTGTGAACCACAAAAAGCAGCAAGAAAGGAGCAAGGAGATGAAGAGATATTTCACACAAGGAAAGACAGTACACTCTCGTGTCTATTGATCTGTGCTTCATTCCCTTTTCCCACTGCTTTCAGTGATTTTGTGCATGGGTTTGACACTGAAAAATGCAGGAGTCAACAGGCATTGCTTTGACTGCCACTTCACTTGCACCCAGCTACACCCATGAATTCTACAGATTTTCTAGTCAACAATTAATAAAGTGGAGAAAAAGCAGATTTTATCCAAGAAACACATTTTCATGCTTGTCAAGATAAAACTGCTAATACAAAAGTGATGTTTAATAAGAAAAGCTGGTAACAAACCCATCTGTCAGCTCTATAAAAAATAAGAAGCTACTATATAATTTCAGGGCTATGCCAGATCTGCAGTCTAACTGTACATTACATTTCAAAAGTGAATCAAAGCTTTTTATATAAAGAGCAGTTCACTCTCACATTACCTCCCTGAGATATGTATTATTTGCACTAGTTCAACAAATGGAAGGTGATGTGTCCCATTAGTGGTTAGTTCTTCATTCCAACCATTTCACCCAAACTATTAAAATCAGAGGTTTTACTCTCTAATCATTTCAGCATTTCCTGGCTTTTGACAGAGTGGACAACTGTATTTTGTAAATACTGGGATGCACAAACAGGTTGGATCCTAACTGTATAAATCAGGCTAATCACAACGTAGGAACTGAATGTTGGAGAATGTGGCCATTCAGCATTTCATATGAATTAAAATCTCCCAAACCTGCTATACTCTGGCTTGAAGAATTATGTGGCTAAATTGAAGTTACAAACTTGGGTTATAATCCAGCACAGAGACTTGCAGAAGAAATAGCCAACAAACCTGCAAAGATCTTCCTCTTATCAGGAATTTTCTCCACAAATCAGACTCCTGACTCTCCACTCCTGACTGGTCGGAGCCTTTGATCTGTACCTAGGTTTTGGCTTTCCATCTGGGATTTTACCCCAGGCCAATCTCTGCACAGACACTTTTTGCCGAGTCTCACAACACGTGCCTGACTATGGCACCAGATACACTCTCAGACCTGACCTGTTCTTTAGAAAACTCACCAAGGAGTTGTTGGGCTCTGTCTGCTGTGCAAACCACTCTGTCATTAAAACAAGTGAGTATTTTACTATCACCAGCTGATAAACAGACCATACGACAGCTCCTCACTACACCAGTGGGGTTATTGCTTGGACTAAGCACTGAAAGAAATGTTTCCAAGATCATCTCAGAGAAACATACTTGGTCACCTCCATCTTGGAAAAAAACTGAGGGAAACCTTTACTCCAAGTGGTAGTTTGACTAGTAGACTACAGGTAAGAGATAAACAGTTTAACCTAAAGTACGAAAAGTGCAGATCAGACTGTTGTTTTTGTTACAGAGAAACATTAAGCACTGTCTCCTCCTGGTTCCAGCAGATGAATTTATTCTGATGCAGCAACAACTGATTCTCCTGTGCAATTGGTATTTCTGTTTTATGGAGTGGTTCAGTACTAAATCTCATGCATCATAAGTAAGTCTCAGACAGTTGATAATGATCTCATTTTTTTATTCAAACAGAAGTACTATGCCATGTGATGGAATTATATATTTTGTAATTGGATTACAGCACTAGTAGTTAAAATGTACAACAGGGGTAAAAAAGAAAAGAGATGAAAAATTATGGCCTTACTCCTTGGGTTTATATAGAGCAGGCAGATTGTCATCCTGTCACAAAGCTGTTAATATTATCACTTAATTAACTAATGCTAGTATTTCCATAATGAGTTTTAAACACTCTGATGAGAAAATTATACAGCTTACATATGATGCTAGTACAAAACACATAGAAAATATTAATGCAAAGACTCAGATGCTATCAGATTTCTGGAGGCAAGTGTAAGATGCGAAATAAAGTCTGTAATAGTCATACCTAAATCTCCTGCAGATTTGATGTCAATATTATCAAAACCACTGCCAATTCGGACAATTATTCGAAGTGCTTTAAATTTCTCCAGGTCTTCTCGAGTTAAAGTGATAGTGTGATACATCAGTGCACCCACTGCTTCATTTAGTACCTGTAAATAAAATGGAAGAAAAAAGTATTCATTTTTTTTCTTTCACAGAATCTCAGCTTAATCATATATACATATTTCCAGGTATAAAAAAATCTGTAAAAGCATTAAATCCAGTTGTTTGCATTTTTTGAAGTTATTTCTCCAAATATCTTCCAGCCCCTTGGTTAAGTCTGTTACATCTGATGTCTCCACTCCAGCATGACGGCATCAGCTTTAGAAAAACAAAGTGACCTGTATTTGTGTTCTTAATGAGAGGGAAAACTCTTCTTTTGCCCCAGGAGATGCTCTGCAGTAGCAAGCCCCAAGTCCAAGTGCCACTGGACTGCATCTGCACACGCACATGAAGCACAACATGGGAAGGAACACTCCCTGCAAACAGGGAGCATTTGATGCTTAGGCAGCTGACATGCAGCCCTGAATGGAGTTACAGAGCAGTAACTCTTCACCACACACACAGTGGTTACAGGCATTCACTGAGCTATTAAACCACTTGATACCTGAATACAAGACATCCAGTAATCATTACAAACCCCTTCCACAACAGAGACTGCAATCTGTCAATTCACACACGAGAACAAAAGTGTTTGCTCCTTAGTTTACTGATACTGCAGCTAAGCTCTCACTGAAAGAAAAGTGGACGTCATGTAAATTAGCATTAACTGAGATCCCAAACTTGACATTACCCAGAAAAAAAAAAAAAACAACTCAAAACCTAGAAAATAAGAAACTGCATCAAGGCAAAAGTGTTGCAGAATAACAAAAAAACTTGTAAGAGACCACCAAAAAAGCAGAAATAAAAGATACTCAGACCCTGCCAAGTTACGTTAGGTTAGAGTGCATCCATCTACTCAAGAGCACTTCGGGGGAAGGGGATGGGAGCCAGACATGCCCAGCACTTTCAAATTCTGCTACCAAACAGTGACACTGCATCGCACACAGCTGATGCAAGTTCATTTTTCAGAAAGTAGAGTATTTTCCTCCTTATACGCAAATTGGATGGTTTCGCTTCTTCAAAACACTTCTGTGCTCCTGCCTTCAATGCACTAACATCCCAATCATTCCATGAGACAAAACATGCACAAATGATTTCAGTAGCTAAGCCAGCTGTAATGACTTCAAGAGATTCCTATGACACACTTCACAGAAGTCTTGCAGAGGCTCTAAATCTCTTATTCCATAGGCTTTTGGGTCTGGTACATGTACAGATGCTGTCATCTGAATTATTTCTGCTCATATGAGCATTTCCTAGTGTACTGCAAGGTCAGCAACAACAATCAGCACCAACATCCACAATTTTTAAAAAACAGTCTTGCACAGAGAGGATTACAATTGTTGGAACCCAAGATCTGCAGCAGTAATGTCTGAAATTAAAATATACAAAGAAAAAAATTCTAAAGAAAATAATACCAAACTCCATAAAACTGAAAGAAAAGCACTTCTTACTGGGTATTTCACAAAATTATTTATGCCATTTCAACATATGTTTCTGGACTGGGAACCTCAGTTCTAAGTTAGATAAAGGTCAGAATCCTTTGAACAGATTTTGCATTTACTAGTAAGAACTGCAAAAAAAAAATATTACAAATTACACATCCTTAAAGAATGCAGCTACAACATAATTCAGAGACCAGCTGTAGGCTCTGATCTCATAAAATGATTACACTCATGGAGAACTCCTTGATTTTAATGGTACAAACAAGTCCTTTGGAGATTGCACCTATCAGTCCCCAGTCAGAAAGACTGCACTCATCAGAACGTGTTACCTTGAGCTGTTACACTCATTTTATTGGGTTAATAAAAAGCCCAAACAGTTTATTGGTTTTGCTTCTCCAGTGACATCACAATCCGCATGGACCAAGCCAAAGCCCATGTCTGAGGCAGCCTCAGGCATAAGAAATTTCTGCACAAGAAACAGTCCCTCTTAGAACCCGAGTGCCCACCTAAAATGCCCTTAAGGTTATTTTTCATCCAAGTAGGGCCAAAAATAAAACTGTTCAAAAAATCTCTCAGTTTCAGTGATATGGGAATTTCTTCAGATTCAGTCGCAGCACTTGTTACTTCAAGCCTCAAGGTCCTCAAGTTCTTTATGATATGCTCGTTGTCTCCAATTAGCCACGTCCCCTGTTCTGTGTTGTATCACACCCATTTATTTTCCCCTGCCCCTCCAAGGTCGCTCTGCATGGCTCTGCCCTCTGTGTAGTTGTAAGACAAACAAAAACTGAAGCAGCTCAGAACTTACGAGGACACCCCTGTGGCTCTTGTGGCAGCCAAACCCTCCCCTCCCAGACTGGGAAAGGCCAATGGTGTGTGTTTGGTGGGTGCAGAGCTGTCACTGCTTTAAGGACTGCATTAATCAGGGGCCAAAAGACAGCTGAAGCAGCTCAGGCATTTATGTTTTCAAATCAGAGTGTTTCATTTGGGAAGCAGCTTTTCACTGCATAATCATGCATATTTTATTAACTCAGCCAGTCAAGGCTGTCATTTGGACTCCAAGAGCACTGGTCTGGACCCATTGCACAACATTTTTGGGACCATCTAGGTTATGGCTTGGCACTAGGAGGAGACAGAAAAGTATTGGAAAGCTTGGGAATGTCCTCGATAAAGGAAAAATATTTCCTAACTATGGCTTAAAGCTGCCACTTTCCATTTCCACAGGCAGCTATTTACCCATCATATGGGACACGGAACAAACAGATGCAAATGACAAATCTTTTCAAATTTCTTTTTAGTGACTGAGCCTCTCCTAGGATTATGGACTAGTTAGCAAGGAAATCCACTGCAATAAAAATAATACTCTGCAAGTGTGTATCATGTTAATTTGATAACTGAATTATGTTACTGCTTTTTGCAACTGGCCATGTAACCAAAATATGCTGAAATGGTAGAAAATAGTAGCAGAAAACCTGAAGTTAGAAACAACCAGCATTGATGATTGTTAATGATGCCACTCAGAGATTAAAACAATAGTAAAAGTTGCTGTATTTTGGAATTATTTGCATAAATTATATTCTCAGTCGTTACATACATTAAATGCACACAAAGAAGTTTGACAAGCTCAGCAAAATGTAAAATCAAAACCAGAATTAAATCTAACACACAAAACTGAAATCCAGCATAAATGTCAGCAGTTCCAGAAAATTAAGTAATATTCAGAAACATCACTGCATAGGAGCAATTTTCTGATCATTTAAGTACTCCCAGTGGTGAATGCATGAGAGAAACAGGGAGTATATGTGGGGGTTTTTTTCCATCATTTTCCATAATGAACTTGATGGAAATAACTTTACCAAATTCCAGTACAATTTTATGATGAAGACATCAACTTGTGCCATTCTGAGTGAGATAACAATTAAGACAAAAATTTCCAAGTACGCAGCAGTCAGACAATATTCTCATGATCAATCACAAGGAAACACAATGGCCAAAACCTGACAGGGAACAAGCAGAGTCAGCTGTGCTCCTCCAACAGCTCCTCCTGCTTTCATCACACATGCCAGGTCCCCAAGGCTCCGGCGGAGCAGATGACACTGTAGTAGGAGACATCCCTGTATCCAAGAATTTAACAAATCCTGAGGACTGATTACCCAAGGTTGAAGTCTTTTTTAAACATCTTCCCATCAATTTTTTATCACCTTCTTTCAGCACCAGACAATATATTTTAACCATCATGCCAAACATCACAAAGTCACCACTGCCTCATTATTTGGGGAAGAACCCTTAGCATCTTGTGTACTTTTACAAAAAAGCAACATACTGTAACATGCTAAGAATTAAACACCAAGGCCTCCTCTTCTTTAGTATCTAAAAACACTTCTAGATCTGACTATGAGAGACTGATCTCCAAGAGGCTTGTGGATCAAACCTAGAGCACAGAAATATAACACAGTACATAAAATGACAAAGTACTTCAATACAGAGATAGAAAATATTTATAAATCACATACTGAATATGACAAAGCATTGTAATTTAAAAAACAAACTTCTAGAAAAATCATCACATACTGTGTTTCATCTGGTTCTAGAAACTACATTTCCTGGAGTTCGATGTGTCATCTCCAAAAGAAAAAAAAATGTTCCAGTGTCACCAACAGACTTGAGATATTTTGCACATTTGGGTGGAAAAAAATTTTTTTACCAAAGTGGAGTAGGCTTTGCCTTATTTAACTTGCAAATTGGATTTGTAACCAATAGTCTGTCATGCAGAAAAGGATGCACAGACCTGTGGCTGCTCCCAAAGCCTCGCTACAACATTGCTAACACCTGTAAACTGAAAAGAAAAGCCAGGGTGCTCAAATGGCGTTTAGTAGCTCTCCAAAATTCTGTGAGATTGTGCTTCTTTAGACCAGTTCTTGCTTCTTTTCACAAGACTCTCAGCTCACTGTAAGGCTCCTATGAGCCATGGTGCTGTCAGCAATCCACCCATTTCATGTACACTGTCTAGTGAGGACCCTAAATACTCATACTTAAGTTTATGCTGTACCTAAATACAAGTATAAATATTTTACACGAACATAAAACTTACTTGCAGGCTCCTAAAAATCACACTCTCTAAAAACCTACATAACCATACAATGTATAAACTACATATATATATGCACATGACATGTATACATGAGTGTATTTGTCTTCTAAAAATAAACTATTAACAATATATATACAAATACACAAATAACCTGCAGAGCCTACAGCAAGCTTCCTTCTAAATAGTATATTGAAGTCAGTCTTTCAAAGCCAGGATTTACTGACCATTACATGCAGTTTAATGACAGAAATCAATTTGAGAATATAGACTCTGAAAACATTTTTACTAAATAAAGGGGTTTAATGAAAAATCTTTAACAGGAGCTCTGTGTGTTAACTTGTCTATTTATAAGGCAGAATTTGTTCCAATTTAGTTCAAGCCTATCAGACACTACAGTGGATTGAACACCTATACCAAAGGATCACTATGTCATGGAAGTCACTGATGACAAACACATCAACCCGCACAAACCTCTCTCAAAAAAACTTAATAAGCGCTAACAATATTCAAGCCTCAATGACCCTGATTAAAACCTGGTACTGGGAAATGAAAGTAAATGTTAGTTGATAAGCAACATTAGACTCGAATCTGCCTGTAGGATTGATGTGTGCTGCTTGCTGGGAACAGCAGCACTCCCACTCTGCTTTTTAAGGGATGTTAATTCAGAGGGGACACTGGCACCCTGTCCCTTCCTGTGATGCTGCTGACCTGTAGCACTGCCACTGCAAATTCCATAGGATGGCAGGAGAAGGGCCACTGAATTTGGAAGCTGGAAAAGGTCCACTGCTTTGTTGTATAATGAGGTGTAACTTAGGGTTTCCTTTTGCTAGTGTTTCCAAAGTCTTTCATAAGGAATCTGATCCAAGGCTCATTCAGTTTCAGTAATTTTACAAGGATTTGGATCAGCTCCGAGGTGACAATTTACTCCCAAGTATACACAACTGCTTAGAACAAGGCTGCTTCCTTTCAATCTATGTTCTTTGAGAATTTAAATTTGATGGAAAACTAAATGCTGCAACTGCATCATGAATATAAACAGCACTGATGGTGTAAACACAAGATTGCAGCTTTACTGCTAAACAAAGAATTGGAAGCTGAAAAAATTATCTTACTTAACCATTGCTATAACAGGGACAAATCAAAGAGCTGAACAACAACACTTCTCAATTTGTCTCAGTTTCAAAATATTTGTTGCTTTTCAGCTCTTCTTTGAAATGGTCTTAGATAAAACTGTCATCAGTGGAACTGTTTCTACATTTAATTCCTGAGTAAAAGAGTGAGTGAAAAATTTCAAGTCCTTCACTGTTGAACTGGAAGTTGAGCTTTCAATGTTTTTAAACTCCAAACTAAAAATACTAAAATGCAGTGTCACTTTGGAGATGGGTTTTATTTTGTGTTCATAAAGCAGGAGTCAAGGGATCTGACACTTTCTACCTCAATCACTGCTAAGGCTGAGGCACAGGCTTACCAGAAAGACCCTTTTCCCACTCCCACCCAAGAACATTATTCACTCCAGTGTTCTGGTGAACTGGGCGTCTGCTTGAAGCTGTAAATCCAGTCAAACACGCACATTTTTTTCTTCTACCTGAAGTAGGAAATCACATAATTACAGAGAGACGGAGAAAACATACTCAGCTTCAAACAAGCTCCTGACTTCTTTCTAGGCTATACATTTTGCTTTATAGACCATTCTTAATTAGTTGTGCTTCCTGTCTTTTCATCTGGGTTTGCAAGAGTCACTATTTTCTCTCTGCTTGGTCGAGATGTGCATTGCCAGCTCTTGCACACTTTGTTTACATTTAGCCCTCTGGATCTACATGGCACTTCCATGTTACAGAACACACAGCAAAGGTCAGGAAGCCCAAAGAGCAAGGAACTTGAATTAAAAATATCTTCATCAACACAAAGACCTCAAGGGTGTGCTTGAGTCTGTCACGCCCTCAAAGGTGCAGGAGTGGAAAGGAGCAGCAACACTGTAGAAATCAGGAGTGCTGGGTAGGATGCCAAGGAGCCAGGAAAAGGGACAGAGCATGAATGACACTGGAAGGAAGAAGAATTGGGAAAAAACAGGGGGACAGACAACAGAGCACGAGAGAGAGAAAAAAGGAAGCTGACCTGCAATGAGGATGGAAGCAAGCTAAGTATTTTCAAATATTTTTTTTGGATGAGCAACTGTGTTTTTGGCAGAACAAACCAAAACACCACGTACACTTGGAAGCAGTCTTGGATGGTTACTGAGAGATCTTATTTACACATCATTAATTGTAAAATAAAAGACAGTTTAAGCACAGTGAGTAACTTTTATCAACATTAATGTAATCACTCAAAAGTAAGAAATTTAAACACTGAAATCTTAAAATTTTTTTTTTACCCTAAATGACAGAAGTTTCCTGATAGGATACAATGAACCCAGTTCCCAGTTATCCTATGACACAGTTTGACAAACGTAATGCTCAGCTTCACATAGTCATATGCAATATCTACAAACAAACAGAACTTAGGGGTTAGGGGATAAACACATCTATTCCAGTCTTTCAGGCTGGCTTGAAAACAATCTGCTTTTTTTAGGGAGAATGGGAAAAAAACAAACAAACCAAAATCAGTAAAACCTTACACATGACTTATTTCTGAAGAAGTGTAATACGGGTCCTCTAACTACAGACCTATTTCAAAACCTTGGGTCACTCTCAGTAAATGTCAGTATTCACTTAAGCACTGGCAGCCTGATTTTCCAAAGGAAGGAGATGCATCTTCACCATCCAAGTCACCTTCCAATGCAGTGGAATGGGGAATGAATGCTTTGACCTGAGATGAAGCAGAGTTCTAATATACGCTATTACTTACCTGTGACTTCAAACTAGTTACTTATTTTCCATACTTTAATCTCCTCAGCCATAAAAAGTGATTAAAAAGCAAACTCTTGGCATAAAGGAATTGCTCCAGAACTGCAACTTGGGCATTATCAAGTTTGGAGAAAACCTAGTAAAGAAAACTTTACTTGGCACACATAGTAAGGTGTAACAGTATTTGGTAACATCCTGCTTTTGACTCTCCAGACAAATAGCATTCAAATCCTCATTTTTTCCCCTCATTTCTGTATGTGTTAAAATCTCTCAGCCACCTTGCTCCTCTATGAAAAACATACCTAGCTTGTGCTTTGCTGTCTGACAGACTACTACAAATCCCCATTTCATGGTATTTCCTTAAAATACCGAAAAGACAGTGTTTTAAACAAGTCCTGTCCCTGAAACCTTCTCATGACCAGCAGAAATCCCTTCTCTGGGTTCCAGAATGTTCATTCCTCAAATGTCCATTCCTCTCACCCTGGTGATCACAGTTCCACACTACACAAAGTGAATTAATACCAGTTCTTACTCTCCAAGCCATCCTTTTGCAGTCTTTCACTCCCTTCCTCCCCATCTCATTCTCAGTTCATGTTTGGGCTTTCCCCCCCCCCATTACATTCACCTACAGTCACCCATCTAAGAGTATCTAACAATGCCAATCACCTCTTCCAAACTCAATCCTAAACGTCCCAGTCTCTGGCCTGCCTCCTGCAACTTCACATTAAGCACATCTGTATCTGCTACCCTATTAATTCAGTAGCTCTTCTTAAAGACATAAAAATATGAAAGAAAAAATAAATGTCACCTTCTGCTTTCAGCAAGCTCTTGTCAACACTAAACCTTCTGATTTTCAGTCATCTCGTCTTTCACAAGGGGGAATAGCCTTTTGCAAATTAACATCCATTATTAAAATCTCTATTTTAATTAACAGGACAGCATCATTTAGTATGGCCAGGAACGTGCATTCGTAAATATATGAGCATTTTGGATAATGCTTTAAATATGCAACTTCTCATTTTAAAACTTTTAGCGCAAACAATTTTATATTTAATAAAGAACCATTCACAAACAATACTAAAATATAGATATTGCTCTACTATAACTCTAAAGATAGTTGAAAAATAGCCATGTTTTACTGCAGATGAACAGTGAACACTTTTCACACAGAAGTAAACAGTGCTCAACAGTTCATGAGACTCATCTCTCAGACTATGTTAAAGTAATATAACACTATGATAATGAATTAAGGATTGTTATTTTTGGTGCAGAAATTTATTACCTGGCAGAACAAAGGTACTTTGAAAACCCAAATGTTTTTGGACTGCCTCATCCTCTAGACAAGTGAAAATTATGGCAGTGTACTTATAGCTAATAAAAATATGAAAATACTCCTGATATATTACTGAGCTCACAGAGAATGAATTGTTTTTGTGGAATAAACAGCAAAACAATGCAAGCTTTAGTATAATCCCCTCAATCTAACACTCTTGTGAAGATCAGCAACAGATTACCTGTGTCACTCATCTGTTACTTAAATGCTTTTCAAAAGCTACAATTTGAGAAACACACACTGACTTTCATTCCCAGGATCTGAAAAGTTCCTTTACTATATTGGTAACAGAAAATATCTAGTGTTTCTATGGAAGGCATTTATGGCAGACAGGAATTCCTCACTCTTGATGCACCAGAAGTAAATGATGTTGATTTCAGTAAGCAAAGCATAGAACTATGCAGGTGGTGCAGTTCCCAATGTTACAGTGTTCATATGAAGAGCAGACTGCTGTGATCTACTATTAGAAGTGGAACAGCATTTATATTACTTATTCTTCATATGTCATTTAGTTCTTGTAAATGAAATCCAGCTATTTCATGTATTAAACTTCTGACACTGGTAGGAGAGATAGGAAAACAATAAAATGAAAGCAACTTTTCAACAGTGCTAAAACCCACTCAGAAACAGGCCATTCTAGCACATTTCAACTCTTGATAAAATAAAAGAGAACTGAGAAAAAACGCAGAGGTTGAATATTTCTCTAAATTAAAAAACTAATACATTGTCTTTGAACCCTATAAATTAAGCTTTATTAAAAGCCCCCAACACACACTCTCTCTGCAGCTCCAATTATGAACGAAGAGTGAGAAGTTTTCACTTCTTTGCATATGTTCTCAAGTTAGGTTCTCATTCACTGTATTTTCACATGAATTTTGGTGAGCATTTGTTTTGAAACTCTTCTGCAGTGACCACTCTCAGCACAGAAGGCTGCCTAAACCGACCTGCACCATTTCTTGACTAAACAAAGATGTTAGAAAGCTCCCCATACAGATAGTCCAATACTGATATTTGTCTTTCCAGACAAAGGCCAGTAACAGAAACTTGAATAACAGAAATGTTTCCAAGCATTTCAAAATACCATGTAATAATATTTTCCTTAGAAATAACTCTCTCCCTGAAACTCCATCCAGTAGGTAATCACAGGAACAACATTCAGCCAAAGACACACTAGACAAGTGTAAAAGACATTTAAATCTTCGTTTCATCATCATGTTTCATGACCAATTGGAAATGACCAGCAACTCACTCACTGTGTGAGATGATGAGCCAGTGACTAAAGTGCAACAGCCAAACACAATGTCAGAGCTGACACAACACTCAGTCTAATCCGAATCATTAAAATATTTGCATTCCCCAAAACATCTCAACTGCAACTCTTGAACATTACCTTTTCATGAATTTCTTGTGTAGACTGGGCATCACAAAATGCCACTGTGGCTACATCCTTCAGAATAGGCATTTCTACTGTACAATCCCTGCCATCCAGCAACGCTACCAAGGGGCGCGGGTGCATGGGCCCATTCATGATCGGAGGTCGAATGCCTGCAAAGAAACAGAGAACACTTGTTACTCAAGCCATGCAAGTGTAATTAACAATAGGTTACAGCTAGGCTGTTCATTCTGATGGCAGAAAAAGATTTCAATGACTGATTATAAAAAGAGGGACAAGTTTACACTCAGCAGCCAACCAAACACAGAAGGACCTAAGAAAAGAATTCCACGGAGGTTCAGGAGGCTGAACAATGAAAGATGGATAAAACCACTAAGGGAATAGTATATTTGGTTTCTAAAGATACATCTCTCCTGCACTGTTAAGAAGTGCCTGTGCTATCTTATCCGTGTTTTGATTGGATTCCACACCTTTGTGAGCTCTAGACAAAGTGAGAAATATCCTGCCCAGGCTTGCAAGAGTGTAGCTTATGGAATATCATAATCAGCAAGGATTTGAGTGTTCAATTTACATACATAATGATGATTCTGCTGAGACCAAAACTGAACTGAAAAAAGCCTACAGCAGCAAAATGTTGCATTTACTGAGAATCCAGTGTCCAAGTTTACAGGCTAATTGCTGATCTATGTAGGTCTGCTTAGGCTTAAAAAGTTTTACAAAACAGTCCTATATAGCTTAGTCAAACACATCATACTTAATCCACTATTGAAAACTCTTATGAAACATGAACAAAACATCCCTCCCTAAACCAACATTACACTTGGAACATTGTGGAGTGACAAAGAAATGCACAGTAAGTATCTGTGGCCAGGAAAATCAGTCCAAACTGAAGACTTCGTTTATATTCTCTTTACAGTCTTGAAATGAAAAGTAATCCTTAAGATACTTAGAGAGCATCTTTTTAACACTATAGATGGTATAAATACACAACAGTCCTTAAAAGAATAGTATTAAACTGGGAATAATATTAAACCATTACATGTACACAAAAGTAGTTAAATGTGGGTGAGAAAAAAAAAGGACTTCCTGAAGAGATAAGGAAAAGCAAAACCAAAAGTACCAGTTTTTTCTTCCTCTTTTAAGATAAGAAGTTTTAAACACGGCAAAGTGAAGAAGGCTAGATCTTTCTTATAGGCAAATTTCAACATAGTTTTGTTGCAATGTGAATTTTAAAACACTGCATATTTGCTTGATAATCCAAGTTAGTCCAACATTAATGAAAATGACTGAAGTTCCCCAGTTAACTTCTACAAGCAATCCCTGCCTCTTAAGAACCAGACTCTGACAGAAAGCAAGCCCTGAAAGACTGGTAACTGCACTTTAAGTAGATGGAAAATCATTAGAATCCCAGCTGTACAAGGTATCTGGTGAAGAAAAACACCTGCTGGGAAACGAGATTTTCACAAGTCAACAGAAGCAGCCCCACTGGGACCAGGCTCAGGTCTGGGGCTGAAGGAGAACAACTCAGGAGACTCCTGCCCTTCACAGTGCCTCTAGTCCAGCCTCAACCCATAAACTCCATGTCCACCCCCAACCAAGTCAGGATGACAGCCCAGCCCTACTACAATCTGGTATTTAAGTTCTTCAGGTATAGAAGCTGTTTGAATAGGTAAAGAAGACAAAACAAGAGTCAACACATTTGGTTCCTTCCTGTTCTAGTCACAGCATCTCCCAACATCTGATGATGCCAGTGGGCTGACTGCAGTACTCTCACCACAGCACAGAAGCATTCAGGTGTTAAAAGTACTCACCAAGAAGTTTTCCAGAGGTGTAACACCCATGAAAACTATGCTCTGTTGTAAAAACACCCACTCCTAACCTCTACTGTGAGAGATATGCTTAGAAATGCTTCTGGTACACATATGCTTTCAGTAACATCCAGCCACCAAAATGAGATGGGAGCCCTTTAAGTATAATGTTTGAAACCTGTGCATCGTGGTAACTTATTACTGATACCTGTTTGAACGAGAAACGGCCACATAACCCTCATGCAGTCATGTTTAGTACACAAACCACATATTAGTAATGTGGTACACGTCAGGAACACTACATGAATATACAACATAAAGCTACATAATTACTCAGAGAACAATTACTATCCTTTAATGGGAACTTAATTATAAAACCCCACACTAAATTTAGTTTAAAAAAACCCTCTTAGATAAAGCATTTTATAGACTTGTTCATGTTTCTTTCAAAGCAGTATATGTAACAGCATTACTAAAATGCAATTAAGTCTTGAAACAAATGTAAAAATGACATTGCAAGGACTATTCATTTTGCTTAGAGTAACTGCGCTCACTTTGGAACTGAAATGTTCTGGTCATTGCCTTGTCAGTACAGTAAAGCCAGAACTTCAATGACCAGTTTGAATGCTAGCTGAAATAAAAAAAACCCAGAACTTTTGATACTGAAGTCATTGCAGATGAACGAGGAAAAATACGGCAGAGGATTCCCTTTGAGCTACAATGAAAGCATCTCTGTCAACAGAAGAGCACACATAGTCCAAACACAAAACACATGGTATTAAAACCTCTCTCTTCTGAGGAACACTTATCTGCCTAGAGCTAGCTCAGAAAACCATGAACTGTAACAGCACGAAACACAGCCCTTTCACACAGTGACTTCCCTAAAATACATAAAGGTGTGGTCTGTTTTTCCCCTCACACCAGTGAATCTAAAGATTGCAGCCAAGTTACCTGTGTACCATCAGTGCTAAGGGGAATGCCAGGCTGAGCCCCAAAGCACAGACAGAAGTCAAAATACAACTAGAAGGACAAACCCTCCCCAAGAGAAAGACTTTTGTTAAGAGTCCCCAGAACTCAAATACATCCAGTGACCTTGACCATGAAAACCCTATAAACCTTTGCTTGCCAAAATCCTTTCTGAACTTCAGCATAGACTTCCTGTTGCACAATCTTTCTGCCTAAATACCCTGTCCCTGAATCGCAGGCAATAATTAAACACTTAAGTAAACTCAGAGGGACTTCATCACAGAAGAGCCACTATTTAAAGTCCACATTTGGAAAGACACGGCTTCACTGTGAATCAAAACCTTTAGAACAAACCCCTTTCTCTTCCATCAGTGAGATATGTTCTGCCCCTTTCTTATCTAGAAATGTCATACTGCACCAAGACTCTGGCTTCCCAGCAGAGCCTCAGAGAGGCAGAAGAAAGCAATGTGTATTTAAAAGCAGTATTTTCCATGCCTGCATTTACAGTAAATCATGCAACTCTGTGCCAAAGAGACATAACTGTAAAGCGGTCAAGAGTGACATTCCACACCACAAATGTGAAACTAATTTAAACAAATAATTTCACTTAGCTGGCTTATTTAAATATATGGTATTGCATTTCACATTACACAGATAACAAAAACTATACCATCCACCCCCACATCCTATAATCTTTCATTATGGGAAAACAATCTCAGTTTACCCTAACTCAAGACTTTCAGGAACCCCTACCAACCTGACATTTCTTAATCTGAGCTTGATTTCCAGGGTCATGAATTCGATTTCTCAATGCTTTACAATCTTCAGTATTCTGAGGCAAAATAGCAGCCTGTCATTCCATCCTCATTTCCATGTCTTTAATTTTTCTTGCAGCCTCCTGTAATCTTGAACCAAAGCTTTTAAACTTCTTATCCACTGCAACCTCTGTAGCCTGGATGGCGTTCAAATTTTTACTAAAAATTAAACACAAACAATACATTAAAACAACATTAAGGGTCTGACTCGTGCTTGCAGAAGGCAGGAAACTCGAAGTTAAAGCTTCTCACTGCATCTGTCCCCTTCCCCCTTTGGCTGCTGGCTTTCCACCACACCTGCTGTGCTGCCACAGGCCATGAACATACCCGGGAGAGCAGCGGAGTGTAGAGGCCACAGGGCACCTTGCTCAGGACAGCAGGTGCACTGCACATACACGGACCTGGAGCAGTGGGCACCGCCTGCATGGCCCAGGCTCTGCCTGGCTGAGCAGGGATCCAGGGAGACTGTGTGGCCTCCAATACCCCCCTCCCTGCTGGAGCACCAGAGATGGAGTGAGAAGCCTTAACTCTGAACTTGCTGGGTTTGATGGGTGGAAGTCAGGCCCTTAAGGTTATCTAAATGTATTTAAGCAAAACCCCAAAGATTCCCTGACAGTTCTAATCCAGCTGTTAGTTTGGGGTTTCTGCCCCCTCCTCCCCACCAATACGGATGTAACCTGGTGGTGAAGCTCTCGCCCCAGTAGCACCTACTGTGCCAGTAACTGCTGGAATTTTCCTAAATTAACACCAGGTATGAGATACACACACAGACAGAGCAGCTGTCTGTATGCTGCAGCTATTCACCACGTGAGTAACCAACAGCTGCAGGTAAGGCCAGCATTCTTGGGGGAGAAAAGAAACTATCAAAACCTTATTCAGTCCAGTTTTTATGGAAAAAACCTTGGAATCTGAAAATCTGCAGTTTTCAGCTGCAGAACCTGAGAGGAAGCCAGCTCTGTGCACAAGAACTTAACTGAGGTGGGTCCCACAAACAAGAGGATTAATGAATTCACTGTCCAGTTTTGGGAACAGAACAGGAGAGGAAGGGACATGAGTTATTTTACCTCTACACCACTGGCACCATGGGGACTTGCAAATGATCAGAACAACCTCAGAACAACATGTATTCTTTTAAACTAGAAAGAAAAAGAGCTACCTATGCAGGGTAGTGTCCTCAATGCTCCCAAATCCAACCTGTACCTCCTGCTGCTCCTGAAGTAAAGGTGCTTCATTTGTGCTACGCTCCAAGGGGGAAGAGTTGAAGTCAATGCCATTAGGCATACTCACAACTGGAAGGTAAGAAAGCTCTCCCTGACATACCCTAGGCTGTTAAAATATATTTTAAACCTTTTCCAAAACAATCTTTCATGGTATGAGCTGACTAACTAGAGTGATCACTGCACAAATAACAGAGGCTGCCACGGTTTGCTGACATTAGAAAACAGACCAAAATGCAACAAGCAAAGCCATTAGGATTAATGATGATTAACGTCATTTTCACATTTTTCTGCTGCTGATTAACGTAACATCATTAGGACCAGGAATGTCTCATACAAGGCACACATGTTAAATTAACTAAAGGACACTGTCAGGTTTGTAGGCCTGAAATTTGACCTACCTTTCATTTTCTTAAATCTGTTTGCAAAGTCCATGTAATTCTTTAAATGTGTTTTTCTTTTTTTTCAAAACAAGTGCTTCAATTCTTTTTTTCTGAAAAATACATCAATGCCAAAAAGCACAACACTTATCAGTAACCCTATAATGACAATCCAACAGGCACATGAAACGGAGGAGAGCAGCCTTGCAAAGGAGAGTTGTCATGTCTCTGGGGATTCTTACAAGTGCAAAGATTAAAGAAGCAGGAAAAACCCCTTGACAGTGTCCTTTTCAAAGGATTTGTGTTACAAAACTTTTCTTTGTACACTGTAAAACATCAAAGTGATTTATGTTTTTAGCAAAATGCAAAATACTGAAAAATCTAATCAATATTTACAAAAGCAAGACCTGAAAATGACAGGCTGGATGTTCAACTGATTTACAGTCTTGCACATGCAACATGAGCCTAATCCCCTGTGGCATTTACCTTTACTTTATATTCTTGCCTAGGTGTAAATTTGGTGAGAGCTGTCACTTATTTACCATAAACCCTCAAAAAAATGTGCATGTTTCTCAAAAATAAATGCTAATACTAATTCAAGTAAGAGCGAGTTGTCAAAACAAACAAAAAATATCCTCCTCATAACACGAACACAGAAGCTGTTATGAATTAGATTTGCCAATACACACTATTAAAATTCCTAGAAACATCATACTTCAAAAACATATTTTAAGGTTCCTGACCTATCATGCATTTTTGAACTTTGGACTTTGTTCTGGTAGTCTCATTGTTTTGTGCACCATGAACTCAAGTGACATTGAGTTTCAAGGTAGAGCAAAACTCTAAGAGCAAACAATCAGGAATTAACTTCAAAATACAACACAGGTATAAGAAACAGGAAAATGGATGCAAGAAAAAAGGAACGCTTACCAGTCTTCAGTATTTTGATATTCAGCATATTTAGATGCTGAATATGCAACACAAAAATGTCCTGATTCCACCAGAATCCGAGCCAACACTTTTTGCTGCTGCCTTCAACACAAGCAGAATGCAATCTCCCCTGATTTGGGATGTGGGACTGGAGCGGAGCACAGGGAGAGTATCTTTCAAATAAAGACCACCAACAAGGGGCACGCACAAAAAAGTGACAGCCACCCTCAGAAGACTGAGTTACTTAGCAGATTAAATTTAATTTCCTTCTTTTCTCATCTCATTTAATGCTTCTAACTACATTTCCTAAGATTTTAGGAACCTGCTGCAAGGCTTATTAAAATTTATAGGAACAATCCCAACCTGATTTTCGAAGGACCAAGATCTGGACCTCACAGTACAAATGCAGGAGCAAACTGGGCAGGAGCTGCGTTTGAGGAGTGTGAGCAGTCCCTGTGGAAGTCCCCAGGGCTCAGAGGTTACCGCTGAGCACATCGAAGCCTTACTGGAAGAGCCCAGCACACAAATAACATCGGCGCCTACGCTTTTTATTTGGACAAACTCAGTAAAAACAAGTCATCTTCCTTCTTTTCTTTTTAATTTGCAAGAGACCAAGAAAAATACAAGTGGTTTCCTGTGCTGTGTTGACCCACTGATGTGCAGAGCAGTCACACCCGGCTGTATCCTCCTGGTGACAGCGCAGGTTGAAACGCACCCAGCGCTCTGCAGGACACTCACAGCTCATTCCTTACACCATGTAAGCCCAACATCACCGTGCAATTACCCCCCTGCTCCACACACTTCCGTGGTACCTCGATGTCTGCACATACTACATCATTATTTCACTACCTGTGAGAAACCAGCCCGGGGTACCCCAAGCAATCGCTATACAAAGGCCTCAGCACAGTATTTGGAGACAATGCTCTTCCTTGATTTCCCTTTTGGTACAATCAAATCAAAATAAGCCAATGATTTCTATTTAGAAAATTCCACATTTCCCTGCTGTTACTGGAACCTGAATCACAATTCCTCATTCCTTTTCCACACTCACATAGCAAGTAAATTTGCCACTCTCAGACATCATTCTGACAACTGTGAGACATGTGTTTCTGTTTTGTTTTTAAATAGTGATTCCCCACTCGCTCTTTTTTAAACATCCAGTAATTTTCCTGTTATTTGTCGAACATCTGTCAGTGCCCACATAAAATCATAAGTGACTGTGAGGGTACAAAAACCAAGGGTCCTACAAGGCGCATCTTGAAAGCCTGTGATCAGAAATAAAGTTCTCATAAGGGGAAACAAAATCATCTGGCAACATTTTGCATGCACTTCAAGCATCCACATGAAAACTGAAAGTATTTCACGTCAAAAAATTACTCAAATTACATATTTGGAGCATGTTGTAATGATATGCCTAATCTTAACTAGTACTTTTCAAAACAAGACTGAAAACAATATGAATCACACCTATTTAATGTCAAATAAACAAGCAACAACAGCATCATGAGCTATGGTAAAATGTTTTAATTTTCTATCACCCTTCACAAAGGAAAACAAATTGCAATATTCAGTAACAACTATATCAAGTACCAAAAGCAGAAAGTCTAAGTATCTGCAATAAGATACACAAAACCAACCTTGCAGAAGCTTTAAAGTAACAGATACATGAAAGCAAAATCTAGAGAAACGTAAAACATGTTAAAGGACTGAGCTTTCCCTGGATATGCAGCATCTTAGTGCCTGTCCACAGCAAATATTTCACTGTTTCAAATATTTTTAGCTTTATTAAGTAATAAGGAAGAGGGAGGAGGGGATAAATAAATGTGCAATGGTGGAGCTGCCCTAGCTGAGTTCACTCCCAACACTCGCAGGTCCAGAGGAATCGTGGCTAAGGCTGCCAATTTCTGTTACTTATTCTGTGAGTTTTATGGTGACTGGGGAATGTCCCTGCCCACAGACATTGTGGCAAAATCCACAAACTATCTGGTAACTTACAGGAATCACTGCAGGGAAGATGGGGACAGTCCCTACCAATCAACCAACTTGAGAATGATGACCCTCAGAACCCACATTCGCCGTGACTGTGGACATCACTTCCCCAGTTATTGACGGGACAGCTTCTCCAAAACAAAGAACTGAAGGCATGAATCAAGTGTGCATCACCAATGTTCCCACAGCTCACCATATGCTGGGTATGTATCAGCATACACCTCCACTTTCATCTTCTCCCAGGACAACCACGGAGCAGGCTGATCATGGCAACTGGACGGGGTAACCCACCCTAACACACTCCGAAACTAGTTTAAAATACAACTGAGCTTATATTTCAGACCATAAACTTTATAGGCTGGTGGGTGTGACTTAAAAAAAAAAAAAAAAAAAAAAAAAAGAGAGAGAGAAAATTCCTGCTGGCAAGAACTGGAAAAACAATCTGCTTCAACAATTGCACTTGCAGCAGAATGATTAACTCCCCGAGCCATTCCAGTAACAATACAGATCATGCCAAGGCTTACTAAAACACTTTCCACGGAAGAAGTGGGACTGGAGATTTTCAGGACAACATTTAGGATGAATAACACAAGCCTAAACAGGCTGGCAAAACAGGGTTGTGTTGTACATGAAGGGAAGCACTTCAGTGGCCCCTACCCTCGCTCCTTTGGCCATGTGTTCAGTACAAAGCATGCAAGAACTGCTTTCTCCTTTTAAATCAAGTTATCAGAACTGGCATCTTGGCTGCGATTTGGATAAAAGCTGAACAGCCACATAACGTTAATTTAAAATGCAATTCCCTTAAGGAATGACTCTTGATGTGCCTGTAAAATATTATGTATTTGAACTATGTAGGAAAAAATAAGAAAACAGTAATTTTCTCCTCCAAAAATGAGGAGGAGTTACAGCAAGTTATTTTATTCCAGTAGGTTTGGGGTTTTTTGTTTGCTTTGTTTTAAACCACTGTCTGAGCTGCAAATATGCTTTGGGGTAAAATCCCACTTTCTAGCATTGTCAGTGCAACTCCTTGCAGAGTATTAATTTCATATTATGTTTTAAGGACACTGACAAGTATTTATTACAACACAAAATTTCTGAATGTAGACTGCATTAATGGCTACTCTCTCTGTCCTTCTTCTCTCATGTTTTAGATGCTGTACAGAATGCTGCCTCCAAGAAAGAAACCCAATAACCCAAGCAGAGCCAACATCAAAGGCTTCCTTTATTCTGATCCCAAACACCGAAGGCAATTTCTCTAACAGCACACCTGTACTTTGACCCAAGAACGTTAAACTATTACCTGGGACACTCCTTACTTCCCTTATCAAAAAGTCTGAAGATAAGCAAGTGTGGGGCCTTGGATAATCAAACTAGTTTCACAAGATTTAACCTTTTTATTTTGTTTTTTTCGAGGTCAGTAGAACACACTTGAATGACACTAAAAATAACAGTGTGAAAATACTGCATATATTGAACACTGACCTCTCCAATTTCTTTGTAACTCCTGAACCTTTTTCATTTTGGGAAAGCATCAGATGTGATTCACCATCCTCTCAGCGGAACATCATGATGCTGTATGTGTCAGCAATCCTTGCAGTGAAACAGCAGAAAAAAAAGGAATATTGTGACTCTTGTTTAGGGATGGGAAGAAGAGAGGAGAGCTAGAAACTTCTACAACAGACAGCTAAAAAACCTTCTAAAAACCAAATACATATATACATACACATAGTCCAGACTTCTAAGACCAGCATAATTAAAACAGGGCAATTCAACATACTATTGAGGTTTCTGGTAAACAAGGATAATAAAATCCCTCAAGTTACACTTTGTTATGTTCTTCTGAAAACCAAAGCAGCTCTGCCAACGCTGAACCTCTGCAAAGGGCTCCTTAAAGCTTTCTCTCCCCTTCTGGTTCCTCCCACAGCCACTAAACTCTGTTGTTCTCTGTCAATATTCAGTATTAAGAAAATGGATGATGATTACAAACTTGAGAACAGTGCTGCTGCAAAATGAGAAAATTTGGAGCATAATGAAATCAAAGTCCTGCACCTCCCATCCAGGATCCTCCTTAAATAAACAGCTTTTTCTGAAAAGATATTCATTTCGAAGGTAAGCAAACAGGATGTATAAAAAATGACAGACTCCCTGAGAATGGGCCAGTAACAACAGTCCGAGTGCCAAATAAAACAGGCAGTTTAAGGCAAAAGCTGGGTTTATATTATCATGTTACATTTAATCATAATATAACCAAAGTGTATGATGTAAGAGAGCTGTTCTACTGAGCTTTTCTTCAAGTAGAGATTTGAGTTTCAGTTACAAAGGCTCTGGTCCCAACATCACAGTTAGAGCTGTACTGAAAAACAGAGTTAAAATTGGGAGTTATTCCCATGACTTGATGAGAAGCAAAATATTTCTTCCCACACATACCACATGCTAAAGAGGTGTAGGGAAGGTTTTTGAATATTTTAAGATGCTTTCCACTGAACTAGTGAAAAGTCAGAAGAGCTTAAAAATGACCCATATTTGCATTTTTTTCACTAGGCTTTATAGTTCTTTTTAGTCTCTGCAGTTTAAGCATTTTCAACTTGAAAAGGGTCTATTCACATCCACTAAAATGCTTTGCAGATTATTATAAATTTTTCAGGGCATAAATCATGTTCTCTCTCTGTAAATTGGATAAAACATTTATCAGTGCTAAAAACATCAGTTGCAGGAAAGTATTATAAAAGGAATTATTGAATCTACTATTAAGAATTACAGAATCTTAAGGTAAGAGGGTACCAAGGTACTCTTCACACAGATTTCTTGCCACGTTACCTCTCTGACTGTGTATTCTTGGTGTGACTGAGAGGTGTATTTTGGAAAATTAATTCACTATTATATTTCCCCGTAAATGAAGTTAAGACAACAGTTTGTAGTTTTATTCCGGTGTATGTTTTAGCTTAAAAATGTAAACTTGCTCCAGCTCCCGTGTCCAATCTGCAGGCAGAGGCATTTACAAAATCTGCCCACGGCACGTCTGTGCATCACACAAATGTCATCTCCCCCTCTCCCAGTGACAGCCTTAGACTTCTGAGCAATACAGTTTGTGAAAAACAGACAGTTACAAAAAATGGACCCCTTGTGAAACAAAATATAGACTGACAGCAGTCTGAGAAGCCATTACAATGCTCTGGTTTCCCTTCAACTGTATGCAATAAAAAATATTCCCAAATAAAGAAACCTTAGGCTATGATTTTTCCACGTTTTTTGAAGCTAGAAACAGGAGGGATGACAGGAGCAGGATAAACAGCAGCGTGCTGAAAGGCTGCAGGAGCACTGTGTTTCTGGAAGCAGACAGGAAACACTCAAATTACTTGGAATTTTATCATTCAAAGATAATCAAACAATCACCGAGCACATGCAAAGAAAACTCAAAGCATATCTTGAAACTCGTTCTGTTTTTCAGAGAATGGACACAGCAGAGAGAAAGATACTGGAAAATGAGCCCAAGTGATTCCTACTGCCTGTGATTTCTGAAAAATTGGGAGAGAACGACAGCTGAGTGCTTGCCCATGCAATACAACAGCTATGGGGCAACTCCCAGGAACCAATACGACTATTTTCCAGAACATCATGGTGGAACATGAAGCTAATTCCTTGCACTGGGGATCGAGATGTGACAGAGTCACATGTCTCTGTAACATGTTATTTTCCCTATTTTCTGGATGTAAGGCAAACTAAACTAATGCAGGTGTATCCCTGCAAAAGGAGAAAACTAAGTTATACTTCTGCCCCCCAACTTTGGTTACTGCCACTCTCTTTTTGCTTATTAGGTACTTTGACAGCACGATTGTTATTTCAGAGGAAACTGTAGCTCTTAAAATATTTTCTTCAGATCAATCTTTTCATTCTTCCTGCCCCTCTTCACTCAGGACTCAGTTACAAAAGGAAGAGGAAAAACAAGTGCTGAGGATAGCAAATGAAATCTGAAAAATAACTCTGTGGTGAAGATTCTACATCCCTGAGTAGCCCAAATGAGGATAATTTATTAAGTCTGCACTGCAAATCAGATTAAAATAAGGCACATCTCAACAGTGAATAATCAGCTGTTGGTCAACAAGCTAAATGTTTTAAGGGGAAAATCCACCTCTGATTTCTCTTTTTTTTTTTAAATTAATTAGCATTATTTCCTTATAAAGTCTACACCTTCACAATATTTTGAAATGTGACTCTCAGTGGCTTAGATAAAATACTCAATCAGAACTACATATTCCTTAAAGCATGCTAAATACTTCATAAAATTAAACTTTTTTATCAAAAATATTTAAGGGACAACACATTTATAGGCTTAATTCTCTGGGAGATGTGACAAGGACTCCCAGCAGAATACAGGAAAGCTTCCCATCATAAAGGAAGCCTTGCATTTCAGTGAGTGGTCTACTCAACCTGTGGAAAAATGAATTCAAGAAAGGACACCAACCATGCACAACAACCTGGTTAAAGAATTAAAAATATGTTGAAAGAGGCTGTGCTGGTTACTGAATATTAGTCAGAGAGAACATGAAAGAAGAGATCAATCTAAGCCAGAAACATTACAATTCAGTATGAGGATTAAGTCAATTAATAGTGGGAGTTTTATCCTCAATGTGGTTTTCCTGGACCAGGAATGCCATTAGGCACTGCAGGGAAGGATGGGGAGGGAAAAAGTAGGTTAGTGCATCTTCTCTCCAGTTAATCTGCAAGTACACAGAGATGATAAAAGGGTGGGACCCATTTATTTTTCCCTCTTCTCTGTCAACAGACCCATTTGTTTATGAGAGAAGGAGGGTGGGGGGGTAAGAAGGGAGAAATGGTTTTATTCTGCATGATGAGATACTGTCACACAGGAAGTGGCAAGGCCCAACTTTTCACAGCTGCATCATGGGGAGTGAAAATCTCATCTGTAAACTGCTCTCAAAAGCCCTCATCTGCTGTACTAAACTCTATTTCTCAGCCTCTGAGAAAACCACGGGCAAGTAACTACAAGAAAGCTCTGAACAGTTTCAGTAGAAGACTTTGGGATAAAATGAAATATTTCTTTCCCACTAAAGCTATTTAAAGAAAATACTAATCATGAAAATGTGGGGGTTACACCTATAGGGATTTGTTTGTTTCATTTTATGGCTAATTTTTTTAAATTGTCCAGAGGGAATGAGCCATATGGTTGCTGAATAATACCATGAAATTCATAGGACTAGTGGCATGAACAAAGTATTTCTAATCTGCAGATCTGTAGTTCTTTCACTGAAATTTGTCAAATCCTGCATAGACTTATGCTTTTAAATTAAGTTGCATGTACTTTAACTTCAGGAATAAAGAAAAAACAGTGCAGTACTACACCCAAAGAGGCCAGATGAACTGATTGTTTATTAATTATGTAAAATGAGTTATGAGCAGTACCAGTTGAATTTATTTGTTTTGCATACCCCCCATGAAATGGTGAGTGAAACAAAGTGTCTGAAACCTGGAATGGGATGGAGAGGCATGATCCAAAGTAAATGAATTCAAATCTTATTTTCATTCTGCATATCCAATCTGTACAAAGCTCTTCAGACAATGGTCTGTAGTTGTTAGGAATGAGGCTGAATCTCATCCTAAAGAACTTGAAAGCAACTACACTGAAAGCAGACAGTCTGATTACAGCAGGTCTTAAATGAGACATTTAGTTATCTATATTTAAAATAGCATTCATTCAGATACAATTTCAAAGATCTAGAAATGTGAACAAACACTAATGGTCTAACCATTCTTCACGAGGATGTGTGATAGTGCTATTAGTTTTATTCCCAGCAGAAGTCCCATCACCACAAATGCTGCTGCAGTAACTACAAAAGCAGTCCACAAGTTGACTTTTGCCAGTATTGAGGTATTTCAGATACTTCAAACTCCTCTAACTGAAATCACAAAATAACAATGAGAGTATTCCCTGCCTTTCAGCAGTACCAATCTCTAATCCTTTCCAAGTGAAATGCAGCAACCGCCTAAAAGAAAACAGGGCATTCTTCCAGTGAAAAATAAAAAAAAAAAAACAGGGGTAATGTCAATAAATACATTAATAAAAAACAAATTGAGTGGCGTGATTTTGCACTGCTGAGAAGTTTCTGGGCTTAAATGAAGATTTTGTTACTCTTTGTTTCACTGATTCTGTCAAGTTATATCTATAAAAACAATTTTTATGTGAAGTAGTGTCTTCATAATACAGAGCACATGATGCAGAAATTATTTTTTCCCTCTTAAAAGAAAGAGTACATTTCCTCTCTAAGACAGAAGGAAAGAATTTACATTGCATCAGAAAGCACGCAAGTATTAATGATGGGGAATGATGAAGCACATAAATGGCTTCTATTTTCACATTCAAAAACAAGTACCTGCAAATTAATGCTAAAAGCAACTGGCCTATAAAGGAGCCATGTTTCCATGCCAACTGATCACAGAAAGACATATAATTCAACAAAAAAATGAATAACCTACAAAACAAGAAAATCAAAAGCAAGTAGAAGTGCTGGGAGTCAAGATCCTGACCATACCCGACTATTTTACAAGAATAGCAAAGAACACAACAAAAGATGCAATTTAAGACATGAATGGTGTACAGCTAATGACACTTCATCACTACAATACTTCGAAAAGCTGTCAGTCTCTAGTCATGAAAAACAGGATATAGAACACCTCTATTAAGAAGGAGGGAACACTTGTACAGATCTCACGGAGGTTTCACAGTTGGTAGACAGGAAAGCGCCGAGTGCACACTGTGCTCATCTTTCATTAGGATTTTATTTTCTGTCTTTAAGGAGGCCTTGCATTTGTTGCTCCTTCCCAGAGCTGTTCTGGGGCTCTGCAGTGGGTCAGCAGAGGGAGGCTGTCGCTACCTGAGTGTTCCCTGCAAAGCCAGGAACACCAGGAAGGAGCGGATGGGTATCTGTGCACAAGCAGCTCACACAGCAGTGGGCACAGATCTAATCTAATTAATATTTGTATAGATTTTATAATCTGCCCAAGTTAATATTTTCTAAGTGTATGAGTGAATTCAACTTCACAATTGATGAAACTGTGCTACCATTAACAGTACTGTGGCAAAAAAGTAAATTAAAAGTTCACAAATAAAACCATGGGATATACGGTCCACACCTTTGCATTTGTATGTGGAAAAACCAGACTTGAGCAAGGAAGCTTAAAAATACTGAACAGATGAGAATCCTACAGATGTAAATAGCACTGGTTCCAAGACCTTGACATTTACATGCAATAAAACCAGCAGTTTGAGTATAAGTTCTTTAAAACCTTGAGAAATAAATAACCTCCAACTAAAAGGTCCATAAACCATGTTCTAAATTAATACAAACTGAAGAGGACAATAAATTTATGTTTCTTAATATGTCTTTATTTTATCATGTAAGCACTAGTGCTCTTCTTCCAATTTAGTTCTTAAACACATGTTAAAAGTCATTAGAGGTTTAAAACAGATTAAAAAAATTGTGGTCATAGAAGTTAGAAATCCCACCACTAACGGGAAATGCACAATTAATACCAGTGCATTTGAATGTTACTGTTTTGTGGCATTCTTCATGAGAACAGAAAATTACAAGTGCCTGTACCCACCCTACTGAATGTGAACACAGAGTACGTGACAATGGGCCTTTACACGGCATGGAAAATGCAAAGGTTACATAAAACAACTCAGTTTCACGTGCTACCCCCAGTCTGCGTAGGAACCTCAGTGACATCAGTGGATGAAAGAAAATAATTATACAGCCATGTTCCAGCTTATGCAGACAGCATGGAAGATTAAGGGTTTCACCAGACTTTCTTCCTCTGTCTATTCAGAAGTTACCAAGAACTCAATTTTAAGATGTGAGTTGCTTGCTGCCCTTCTAAACAGGCATTGATAAGGGGAAAAAACATGCACTTCCTAGGGAAAGCTTTGCCATTTAGAGGCAAAAAGCAAATATATTCTAATAGAAGAGAACTAAGCTGAAAAGTTCCTAAGTCATCAATATGGTTTGTTTTTTTTTTTTTAACAAGAACAATGTTTACAGCACAGCCCAGGACAACACACAATAAACATTTAGCACCTCTGAAATTCTGTCTCTGACTACCTTTACCTAAGGCTGGAAACAACAGACCCAGCATTTCTGCAGTTCTTGTAACAAAAAACTGGTTATTTATCTGTGTGGAAAGGCCATGATTTCTGCATATTTCTTCATGTATAAAGTATAACTTTTAGGCAATACACACTAAATTCCTGTCTGGAATCCTGAGGAAAAAAAAAATCTAATATAAAAAATGCACACATACACTGAAGACACACTTAAGATTATTCCTAATTGAGACCACTTTGTATGTAAAGTCATGCACTTCACAATAACCTTTGTGGTATGTAAACTCTTCAGCAACTCCTGAACTACAAAGATATGAATTCCAACAGGGAAAAATGTATTTTAATAAATCACTACCTATCTTAAATATTATAAAAATTACCCCTACTCAGCAGCAGCAACTGAGAGCTGTCTGATAGTACCTATGCTCCCAGCTCCACGCTTCCCTGACAATTAATTCCTGCTATGTTTTAGAAGGACCAGGGGTGGCCAAAGCTGAGTAAGATGAAAGGTCAGTTCAGCTTCTCAGAACTTTACCTCTTTTCATCTATTGTTAAAGAGTCTCTTCTGTTCTACAAACACCCTTCTGGTTTTTGGAACCCTCTGAAAGTCAGTTTTGTACTGGTGACATCGTTTGACTACCACGTGTGAAATCATCCACAGAGCGCATGGATTTTTCACACAGCACTGCCTTGGGCAAGATCCTAAATGGTAACAGAGCAGAAGACTCCATGTTATTTAAATATGAAGACGAGAACAATAATGAAATAAAGAAAAAAAAAAATCATTCTCAACAGAGCAACAACTGGGAGGACAAACAGCAACAATTTCATGTTCGGCAACACTTCTTAGCCTTGGCCAGCACAGTCTGTTTATATAAATGAAAGAAAGAATGCTGCCCTGAACTTGCCCATTATCCCACAGAAAAGGTATTGTGGGAATGCTAACTTTCACCTGGCTAACTTCCAGGTGCTGGCAGGAAAAAAAAGTCCTTTTAAAATTTTAGTCAACTGAAGAATACTCCACATTTTTCACATTTTCCAATTATTCCAAGTTATGTATAAACTAACACAGGCCTTGAACTAAATCCATATAAAATGGTCATAATAAGATGATGGACTACTCTGCAAAAGAATGAATCAAGGAGTCCTGCATCCAAACCAAACAGCCAGTACCATATTTCACAATCCATGGCAGCTCTGCAGAAAGCAGGCACATTTCTGGAATAGCAGAAATATTTGCACTGCTGGTAAGAGCACTTGGTGCACCAAAAAAAGTACCATCCCCGTTTCAGGAACGCAGCCCAACGCTGTGATGCTGAGCTGGCACCATGTGACAAAGTTGTCATTTGAAGTCTGCATCGTGTCATACAATTAAAGAGAGAAACTCATCTTGCTGTGCATCTAATACCTGCATGGGCCCCACAACTGAAACTGCAACAAAAAAAGACTCAAAGAATTTTTAATGTTGGAAAAGACCAGCACCGCCAAGGCCACCACTAAACCATGTCCCCAGGTGTCACACCTATGTGCCTTTTAAGTATCTTCAAGGTCAGTGACTCAACCACTGCCCTGGACAGCCTGTTCCAATGCCTAAAAACACTTTCCATTAAGAATTTTTTCCTAATATCCAATCTAAACCTCCAGTGGCACAACTTGAAACAATTTCCTCCTTCCCTGTCCCTTGTTACCTGGGAGAAGAGACCGATTCCCACCTGGCTACAGCCTCCTGTCAGGGAGTTGTAGAGACAATTAAGGTCTCTCCTGAGCCTCCTTTTCTCCAGGCTGAACAACTGGACAGGCTCTAGCACCTCAATGTCCTTCTTCTTGTCAGGGGCCCAAAACTGAACACAGGATTCGAGGTGTGGCCTCACCAGTGCCCAGCACAGGGGGGCACTGTCCTGTCCCCCTGGCCACACTATTTCTGGCACAGGCCACGATGCCATTGGCCTTCTTGCCCACCTGGGCACACTCCTGGCTCATGTT